>JADWQK010002025.1:0-600000 GCA_017933935.1 Sesamia nonagrioides | reverse complement strand
ATCTATTGAAAGTGCTGGCAGCTTCGTGTATTTGTATTACTGTATTTTACTCGCAGCTTAGAAATTATAAAAAGAAAGAAAAGATATTTATTACAAGAAAAATTATTTATTACGAATCATACAGAAGTCGTGATGGCCTAGTGGTTAAAACACCAGACTCTCAAGTATGAGTGCGCGGGTTCGATACCAGGTCAAGCAAGTACCAATGTAACATTTCTAACATTATATGTACTTTCTAAGTATATCTTGGACACCAATGACTGAAGGTGAAGGAAAATATCTTGAGGAAACCTGGACTTTGGGTCTGAAATCGCCAATCCGCATTGAGCAAGCGTAGTGATTACGCTCAATCCTTCTCCGTATGAGAGGAGACCTGTGCCCAGCAGTGGGACGATAAAAAAAAGGTTGATGATGATACAGAAATAAACAAAGTCAAAAATTATAGGACTACTCATATAAATAAAGGAAATGAAAATGAAACAGATAGTCCTGTAGAAGGCCAAAGGGTCTCCCATGTTGTCCATAACACCGGAACTTTCAGAACTTTTACTACCCAGATCATACCCGACATAGCCCGAAGAATTGCAACACTTAAGTGGTAGTGGGCTGGGCACATTGCCCGTAGGACCGATGCCCGATGGGGCCGACGGGTTCTCGAGTGGTCTCCACGGAAGACGCTGTATGGGTAAGGCCCCGACAAGGTGGACCGATGTACTGGTGACGGTCGCGGGAAACCGCTGGATGCGTGAGGCGCAGGGCCGATCGTCGTGAAGATTCTCCACGAGGATCAGCAGTGGATGTCTTTCGGCTGAAATGATGATGATGACTACTTACTCAGATCAATCCAATTTCGTGAAAAATTGCACAAAAAGTTAGAATCGATGAAGATAAGCTATGTAACATCACGATTGCTGATATTATAATCAAATTCTTTATTAAGTTCTTTCACCTTTTATGTTTGATATTTGACCAATAACCCAACAAGTTTTAAGGTAAATAGCAAATTCACTAAATTCACTTGGATTTAAAAATAACTTCATTAACCACTGGTTATTTTCTTTCATCCCGAAAATAATTGAACAAAAATTCGCTTTCATCTTTTCAAGGGTCTACCCTTTTAGAAAGCATTAAGTAGCTGTAAATATTATTATGCCATCATTAACTTGCTTGTAACTTTATCAAACTAAGTATCTCTGGGAAAAAATAATTACTGAAAAATATTTTTGATGTAAAAATTCTGATACCTCTGTGTCCGCAATGTAACGCACGCTCAGAGTTTTAAAAGGAAATGTTTTATCATTTAACGTTCTTCCTTGTCCAATATTGGTCTTTACCTCTATGCGGTTGGATCCACACCATAGTTGGGCAGCTGATGATCATTGAAAAAATATCAAAATAATGACAGAAACAAGTGAATCCCACCTTCTTCAAGTGCATCGCCACACTCATTATTTCTTTTGTTTTGTTAAGTCGTGGTGGCCTAGTGGTTAAAACACCATCCTCTTAAGTATGAGTGTGCGGGTTCGATTCCAGGTCAAACAAGTACCAATGTAACTTTTCTAAGTAACATGTACTTTCTAAGTGTATTTTGGACACCAATGACTGATTAAGAAGGTGAAGGAAAACATCTTGAAGAAACCTGAACTTTAAGTCTAAAATCGCCAACCCGCATTGAGCAAGCGTGGTGATTAGTTTAGATGGCCTTCTCTGTATGAGAGGAGACCTGTGCCCAGCAGTGAGACGATAAAAAAGGTTGATGACGATGATTTCTTTTGTTTTACACAAAACGGAAAACAAGGGTTTCAGATAGTCTACTAACAGACTTTCTTTTCCTACGCCATCGATCCAATTCCCATCCATACTGATATAACGAGAATTTATATCAATGAATAAATAAATAATAATTATCAGTTTTGATAAATCTAAAATTAAATGACCATAAATTTCCCGAATTAATTTCTAAGGCAGTTTACTCCCCAATGATTTTGAAATTAATAAGCTGTTCCAGTGTAGGTAGAATAAAACTCACCTGAACCCACCTGTATATTTGATCAAAAAAGAATTGGTCCAGAACAAAAGGTCGTATGTTAACATAAGCATAAGCCGCTTATTTTCAATTTTCGAACAGATTGAAAAATGTTACAATATATAAAAACAGACGTTTGACGCACGCCTAGGCACATTTACATAACGCGTTTCTATTTCACATAAAGTTTACTTTGGGTGTACGACAATGGAATGTATTTGACAAAGGATTTTGTTATACTTTGGTGGACAATGGCGTATAGCGTATAGGAGCTGCGGG
Organism: Sesamia nonagrioides; assembly: GCA_017933935.1. NCBI lineage: Eukaryota > Metazoa > Arthropoda > Insecta > Lepidoptera > Noctuidae > Sesamia > Sesamia nonagrioides. The sequence goes on along the minus strand of JADWQK010002025.1, from coordinate 597,695 downwards.
TGTCGTGAAAACCAACAAAAGGGTCCTAAAAGAGGTGACAATATCTACTTATTGTCACCTCTTTACATATAGATGTGGACACAAGAATAATAGAATAGAATGAAATATATTTATTTGATTTAAAACATAATACCTAGATTAAGGTTAAGGGAGACCAAAGGCTGGCATAAATATAATATATATAAAAACGTATAAAAAAATTAAAAAGATACATTAATTTGTTAAAATTATTATTCCAACATGTCTGATAAAAGTGATTTTTAAGAGTAAGTAGTACCTATAAGAATTAGTTTTAATTCCTAAAAAGTTTCATTATAATTAATAATGAACATGTTTAACCATTATTTATCTGCTATATTTCCAAAAAAAACATTTTTTTTTTAATAAATATAACCTAGTGCTTGATCGCAATCCCGCCTGATGGTAAGCAGTGATGCAATCGTTGACGGTAAAGCGCGCTAGTTTAATAAGCCCATTCACTCAAAAAACTGAGTTAATAGGAAGGAAGACGGCAGTTGAGCGATGTGATGCAAAACCCAGAGGGAGATTGATCTGGAGACCCTCCACGACCAAACTCCCGACACAACAACATTCGGCGCATCGTACCCGGCAGACATCGGAACACAACTGCTCAGAACCGTCCTCCGTAAGGCTTCACCAGACATCATGTCGGAACACGACGAATCGCTTAGCGGAAAGACTTTGTCTGGTGGGTGGTAACTGCTGCCGGCAGCCGATGTTATGGCCTGCCACCGAGAGAGAAAGTACTTAAAAGGGTTTCCTTTTTTGGAATGTTGTTAAACATTTCATGCCCCAATGTGCTTTGATGTGATGAAATTTTTAACCATAATGTGTCTCGAACTCTCGACAAGTGAATTTCGAATGCAAGACAAATACTAAAAAAAAAAAATAATAATAACTTTGCTGTGCCCAACAGGATCCAGGAACATAAATACACTATTGATGCAATAAATTATTGATTATTGAGAAATTTTAATGCTCTTTCACAACTCGCAAACGTGCATTTTGAAAGACCCGTATGTTAAAAGGCTTTTTTCTATAATAATTCTGCAGGGTGGACTTATAACATAGATTGCTCTTGGGTATTTGTCTGCATTAAAAAAAGCTTAAAGTGTAAAGAGATCTCGAAGCCTTTGGAAGCGATTTTTATGAAGTCTGAACTGAAGTTATAAAATATTTTCTAAAGTTAACATCATAATCGCCTGCAGAAAGTACATGTACTGAATCTTCTAGTTCGGTCAGTGTTTATAAGGTTTGTTTATCGCGACCCGTGGTTTCACCTGCGTAGGTAGTAGTAGTTCGATTAATTGTTAAAATATAGCACTAATGAATATAAAAAATAGAAAATAACCTATTCTGAGGCTCAACGAATGTATATACGAAATTTGATGACAATCGCTTCAGCCGTTTTGAAGGAGTTCGAGGATCAACACTCTGAGAGGAGAATTTTATATATGATAGATGAGTGAAACTCTATGTGGAAATAATGGAGAGGCTATATTTCCCTTTACCAGAAAGTCAAACCCCTGCTTGGGTTCAAAGGTACGATCTACAAATCGAAAGTCGCCGCGCCGCTACCATGAAACATTACTGCTCTCAATACACTCGCTTTTATGTAAAAATATATCATCAACCTTTTTATCGTCCCACTGCTGGGCACAAATCTCCTCTCATACAGAGAAGATTTGAGCGTAATCACCACGCTTGCTCAATGCGGGTTGGCGATTTCAGACTTAAAGTCCAGGTTTCCTCAAGATGTTTTCCTTCACCTTCAGTCATTGGTGTCCAATATATAATTAGAAAGTACATATAACTTTAGAAAAGTTACATTGGTACTTGCCTGACCTGGAATCGAACCTGCGCACTCATACTTGAGAGGCCGGTCTTTTAATCACCACGACTGTTATGTAAAAATATATAGGTAGCATTATTTAAAAACAGCCAAGTGTGAGTTGGATTGTTACCTACCATGAATTATATATTTTTTTGTCATAGCAGCAACAGAAACACTATGACTGCTCGTGAGATCCAGTCTGGTAACAGACAGACATACAGTGGATTCCTCTTCTCTTGATTATTTGTTTACGAAAACCTAAAAAAGGAGACAGTGACAATCAGCTCCCGAAAATCAAAATAGAGCCACTTAAAACGAAAAATGGCTCATAATCTTTATTAACTAAACCCAATCATCGCTAATAACCGTTTTGTAAACATTTCCACTAGTTTATGGCCAACCATTATACCTCGTAATATGCACTATACTTTTGTATGTACAGTTAAGCTCTTGTGTTGCGGTGCTCCAGTCTCCACAAACCAATGCACGTGACGTCAGATCTACGAACAATACTAACTTGTTTAGCAAGTACTTGTTGCTATTGTAACTTTGAGAAGTAAGCGACCACACTAGCTTTCGGGATTGCACAATCAGATTTGTGTTTTGTTTCGGGAATTAAGTTAAAATCTCTCGAGAGCTTAAAACGTTTGAAGAAATTGTCTTTATTGTAAGTTTAATGGAGTATTACTTACCAGCTGGGTGCCAAATGGGATTTCTCATCGGAAAATTACTAACTTCCAAAATAACTGCCCGGACAGTTATATTTTTTGTTTGTAATGTGATTTTTGTTTATGCAGAATAAACTATTTTACTTTCTTTGTACCTTTGACAGCTTCGGTAGCGTAGCGGCAGCGAATGCGGCCGCTGCGCAAGAAGGTGCGGGTTCAATCTCCCCGCAGTGTAAATATTTCTATGCATGAATATGAATATTTGCACTGGTCTCGTCGTGCCTCGGAAAGCACGTTAAGCCGTTGATTCCGGTTGCCATACGAACATCTAATGGCAGTCGTTACGGGTTGTTGGAGCTCTCAAAAGTCCAACAATTGGTCTAACTGCAATGCTTTGATATCGCCTTCGGGTTGTGGAGGTCAGGCGGCAGTCGCTTCACGGAAAATATCGAAGTTTAGCCAAAATCAGCAGTTACACTGGTAAAGCGGACGCCAGACTCCGAAGCTGAAAAAGCTTCGGATGCGACAGGGATTAACGCTGAGATGATGATGATGACTTTCTCTGTACTTTCATGCAGTGTGTTTTGTCTATTCTAAAAATTTGAATTTGTTACATATTTTGAAGAATTATCTATATTATAATTTCTTACGTCTTACGTCTTAGTCATATGGTTTGGTAAGATTAAGGTGTAGATAGAAAATCCAAGCCCCTTGAAATTACTAAATATTGTAAGTTCTTAGCAGAGCAAGTGGGTAATACAGCGACAAGTTAACTTTATTTAAAATTTACATCAATAATTGGTCAAATTCACTCCCTTATTAACCATAACTCCCTTATTACCTCAGACCCTGGTAAGGTTAAAAAACTATATATAATAAAAGATTAGCCACTGGTTTTTCATCCATAATACTGACCGTGGAAAACGCATGTCACTCTCAAAGCTTCGTATAAAGGACTAACTCCGTTAAAATACCTCAAACAGCACAAAATAATAAAGACTAAACGGATAAAATGGCGTGAAGAAAACTTTCCCTCAGCGAACTATTCATTAATTGTGAAGAACACGAGAACGCTTTCCAAAAACCAAGCAAAAACTTGTGGAACGTTCCAGACCGGACCTTTTTGTTATGGACGAACGTATTTGTGGGAATAAATGGTTAATTTGTAGAAATGTGGGATAAATTGATGCTGGTGAATTTTTTGTTAGGTATTCAGTACAAAATAATAACTTTGTGGGGCTCTCAGAGGCAAGTTATGACAAATTCAATGGTAATTATAACCAAGCCCGGTAGACTTTTGGGAACATAGCATAAACAATGCTGTCAAAGGCACTGCCGAAACTGAAAATAGTGTTGGGTAAAATATTTCAACAAGACTTTTTCATTCTCTTCATTAGATTAGATCGCCGTCAGTTTTGCCTTGAAGACAATCAAACTATAATCGCAAGGGAAGCTCGCTGCAAGCAAATTTGTAGAAAGATATGTAGATGTTTGTAACAAAATTACTTATTATACAGATGAGAGTTCTAAAACGATACATAGATTTCTCGGTGGAAGACCATAATATCGTCTGCCGGCAGAAGTTACCACCCACCAGGCAAAGTCTTGCCGATATGCGATTCGTCGTGTTCCGGTATGTCTGGTGAAGTCGTACGGAGAACGGGTCTGAGTAGTTGTGTTGTGATGCGCCAAATGTTGTTGTGTCGGGATTGGTCAATCACTGACACTCAACTCCATATTAATAAATGTTCAACTTGAGTAATAGTTCTTGGAAAATCATTTCTACTAACGGGTTTTATAATAATGACAATACGGAAATGTCATTCTATCACCTTTCCATTGCAAGGGGACTGACATAATTGATTGATCATTATGAATTTATCAGATTACGAACTTTTAAACACAACGACAATGGAATGGTCTTGGAATGACACATTTATAAAAATAGCGGCCCCAGGACCAACTTCTTAACGTGGTTTAACGAGGCATACAGGGTGCTTGGTACGTGACCATGATCACCTATCTACGGCTGCAACAAGCGTAAATTAACCTGATCCATCGTCCGTGCTATTGTTAGCTACAAGGCTTATACATAAGTACTATAATTTAGGTATGCTAATGATAAAATTTATTAGGTTGTATGACTGAATATTCATACCCTTTCATAACACAAAAATATCCTGCAAACACGTACTGGCACATAAAGAGAAACATAAAAATGAAAAACAATTGGAACTGCAATTAAAACAGTCCACTCAAATGATTTTATAACCGTTTTAATTTTTACAGCGCCGGCCGCTCAACATGGCGGCGCTACCAGCCATCATAGATTTAATTTGCTTTCATACATTACGCTCTGTGGTGGTCGCTTTAAAAGAGAACTTAACGAGAGATGCTATATTGAGAATGTAATATTTGCAAGTTTAAAACGGAAACATAGCATTCGTGAGTTAAATTCACGTGACAATTAATTTAAAAGTGGGTGGTTCTATAATATTAAAAACTCGTCAAGTATTTGCGGCAAAAGAGTCAAGGTGAAATGGCAGTAGGCCATATTGCTCGCAGAACTGACTGTATTAAGGAAGGTGTACTGTTGGAAGGTCACCCACGAGATCAACCGATGACCTTGAGCATGCCGCAGGATCCCAATTTTCGGAGGCCTATGTCCCGTAGTGAATGTCATTTGGTTAATGACAATGAGTCGGTTATTCCCGAGAATGCACAAATATTATTGTGATCCATATTAATTACATAAACAAATGAATACATGCTTACCTACAAAAACTAATATTCGAAATAACATTTGAAATCTAACTTCAAACTACAATAGGTATTATTAGTCTCCTACAATTTGAAATTGATTCCAAGAGTAAATTAATTTCAAGCCGCTTCCAGTGACACTGGATTCAGAATCGTTGTCAGAGCTTTAATAAACCATTTAAATTGTACAGAGGATTGAAATGGGACGGTCATTCTGAGAGAAAGTTTGACAAAACAACGTCCTACAATGGCAGAGCTCAGGATGTGATTGAATTACGTATATTGAAGATATTTCCAAGCTTATAGATAGATATTTTCCTTTACAATTTAGTTTAGAAGTCATTAGGAAGGGAGCTGTTTATTCATCCGTGATATGGAAGGTACAGAAAATTTCAATGCTCCATTCCTACGAACATATGGAGCATTGAAACTTTAAATAGACTTTCATCGGGTTGAGAGTTTGATTAAACGTGTTTTGTTGAGATTACAGAACATAGTGAGACTTTTTTTTTTTAATTAGTTATAAACTAGTGCTTGACTGCAATCCCACCTGATGGTAAGCAGTGATGCAATCGTTGATGGTAAGACGCACTAGCTTATTAAGCCTATTCACTCAAAAAAACTGAGTGAATAGGAAGGAAGACGGCAGTTGAGCGAGGTGATGCAATGTTTAACCCAACAACACGACCAACGATGCTGCGCCAGAGGATGATCTGGAGACCCTCCACGACCAAACTCCCGACACAACAACATTAGGCACATCGTACCCGATACACATCGCAACACAACTGCTCAGACCCTCCGTACGGCTTCACCAGATATCATGCCGGAACATGACGAATCGCTTGGCGGCAAGACTTTGTCTGGTGGGTGGTAACTTATGCCGGCAGCTGATGTTCTTGCCTACCACCGACAACTATAGAAACATGTAGCATGAGAAATGTGTGCATGTCCCAATGTCCTCTGCATGTTCTATGAGATGCTTTTTGGAGAGTGTGCGAGGGAATTGCATGAATTAATTCCCCCATCTTCGTTTCATCATCGGATGACCCGTCGCCGTCGTTAAGCGAGTATCCATCCTTAGGTTGTTGACATTACTACGATCCGGACGACGCGTTTCGCCTCGTCTTTTATACCGCGTATATCGACGGAACTAGAACAATTTGCCAGCGGCGGTGTTTCCGTCGGACTACAATTTAAGTGTCTTCAAGGCTAGAGTGAATGGGCTCTTGATAAACTAGCGCGCTTTACCATCAACGATTGCATCACTGCTTACCATCATCATCATCATCATCATCATCTGAGCGTTAGTCCCAGTCGCATCCGAAGCTTTTTTCAGCTTTGGAGTCTGGGGTCCGCTTTACCAGTCTAACTGCTGATTTTGGCTAAACTTCGATATTTTCCGTGAAGCGACTGCCGTCTGACGTCCACAAACCGAAGGCGATATCGAAGCATTGCAATTAGACCAATTGTTGGACTTTTGAGGGCTCCAACAACCCGTAACGACTGCCATTAGATGTTCGTATGGCAACCGGGACCAACGGCTTAACGTGCTTTCCAAGGCACGACCAGACCAGTACAAATATTCATATTCATGCATACAAATATTTTCACAGCGCGGGGATCGAACCCGCGCCTCCTTGCGTAGCGGCCGAGTTCGCTACCGCTACGCCACGGAGGCTGTCAGACAGCTAGCACAGCATATATTATTTAATCAAAAGTCCACGTAATGTAAATGTTATTTTCATCCCACCATCTCGGAAAGAGTATTTTTAATCTTCAATATCTGACTGGAAAAGCTGTTTTTATTTTCTAGAGGATAAAGTAAATTGAATTTAGAACATCGTGTGCACTAAGTTTGTAAATTAAAAAAAAAACATTAAACCTATTTACTGTTACCTCTATGGTGCCGAATATATCATACAACTGTTTTTTAATTTGTTAAAAACTCAGACTCGGAACCTTCTTGGTGTTCTTTTTTCAATTTTCTTTGTACGCGGTTCTTTACGCGGCATTTTTTCACGTCATTGTTAAACCTTATATTAAAAAAAAGAAACTTGAAAACAAGTGAAAAACTAAAATGAGTGATTCTAGCGACGAGGAAGTTTGTTTGACGCCAACAGAATTAACTGAAACTGTTAATAATGCGCAAATGAGCTTTCTACCTCAACAATCACGCGAGAAGTATTTAAAACAGTACGATATGTTCAACACGTGGCGACTAGCAAAAGGAGCCAAAACTTTCTCAGAAAACGTTTTGCTGGCATATTTTATAGAATTATCCGAGAACAAGAAAGCAAGCACTCTATGGAGTACGTATTCGATGCTAAAAGCAACAATAAAGATGAAAAAAGACATACATATCGATACCTATCCTAAATTAGTAGCATTTTTAAAAAGAGCCTCATCTGGTCATCATCCAAAAAAATCGAAGGTTTTCACAGTATCTGATATTGAAAAGTTTCTTAACGAAGCACCCGATTCCGTATATTTAGCGGCAAAAGTAAGTCAGTTGCACATTCAGTATCTACTTAAGTACATATATTAATCTCAATTAAATAGTATACTTAATAATAATAATAATAATAATAATTTATTATTTCAACAACAAGTAACATTACAATCTTGTGATTGGAGCCTCCTTTTAAGCAGAAAAGCCTGTGTTAGGGGACTCCGCTCTTCCATAACTTATAAGTTTCATTAAGGTACTTGTGTTATACAAAACTAAACTAAATATAATAATAAAAAAAGACAATACAATAGAGAGGATTAAGGCTAAACATGCAGCACGCACGCAGGCATGCGATTGAGTGGGTGAGAGTGCGTGCGAGAGTGAGTGATTGGGAGTGTGAATTTGTTAGTGTGTGAGTGTGAACACGAATGAATCAAAATGTGTACATGATGGTGCAGAGATTGGCAGATGTAGGGTTATATTTATCTTAACAGCGCCTCCGTTTCATCATATGTTAATGTTTTTATCCAACTAGTTACAATTTTTTTTAATTCATGTTTATTCTTATTATATACATAAATTTCTTTATTAATTCTATTGTATAGCTGAGCTGAGCGTTTTTTGTACTGTATATTAGCGAACTTGGTTTTGGTTTGAGGAACATCCACTATGAAATCTTTTCTTCTTTTCAATGTTAATCTAAGGTCAAAAGGAGTAGCTTGGTGTTTCTTAATCACTGTTTTAATTACATATAGTTTTCGGACCGAGAGTAAATCGCTTATTTGGTAAAGTCTTTGCGTTGGAAATCTAAGGTTTTTAAAATACATAAGTTTTATCAGAGCTCGTTGACTCCGCTCAAGGTTGATGAATTTTGTCTTAGCTGCACCTCCCCAAATGGGAATGCAGTACACCAGTACCGACTGTACTAGAGCTACATATATTTCGTTGAGTAGGTTTCTGGAGGTATTTGAATTGCTGGGTACTTTTTTTGATACGATGTGCCTCAGCGTTTTGAATATCCAGCTCAGTTTTCTAATCCTATTAGTGACCTGTTCTAGCTGGGGGTACCACGTTAGTCTCTGGTCAACAATAACACCCAGATATTTTGTTTGTGACACCCTGAGTAGTCTCGGACATTGACAATTTTTTGAGTCATCACATGTATGAACTCTTATTTCATAATCAGTATTCGGTTGTGTCTTGTGTGATATACTGAAACAAATGTAGTTCGTTTTGGCTGTATTAAGAGAGAGCAGGTTATTTTTGAGCCATTCTGCTATTTGGGACATACCGGCCTCAGCACTTCGGGCAACTTCCTGCCAAGAATTCTCAGAAAACACTACAGCAGTGTCGTCAGCATAAGAAAACACTCCAGCGTTATTGATTTTAATATTGCAGAGGTCGTTTATGTAAAGCAGGAACAATGTGGGGCCCAGTACACTACCTTGAGGAACCCCAAATGTGACATTTGCATTACGACTAACGTGTTCTCCTACCTTAACCCGTTGCTTTCTGTTTGTGAGATAATCTTTTAACATTTTGAGTGGAATTCCCCTCACACCCGAAGCTTCCAATTTGTTAACGAGGATGGGAACAGAGACGGTGTCAAATGCCTTCTTTAAGTCCAGAAAGACAGTTAAACATTTCCTACCCTTATCCAAATCATCAGCTACAAGCGAGGTGAGGGCTGTAACTGCATCCTCGGTTGAAACTCCTTGCCTGAATCCAAATTGTGAGCTACTTAAAGTATTAAATTTGTGCAAGAATTTCATTAGTCTCTTATTTATAAGTTTTTCAATGACTTTCGATATCGCTGGTAAAATGGAAATGGGCCTGTAATTATTGATATCGTCTCTGTCCCCGCCCTTATGGATAGGAATGATGATTGATTGCTTGAGTGGCTCAGGGAAGATACCCAGTGAAAAACAAAGATTAGTTAAATGGGTTATGATTGGAACGATTTCCGAGCTTACGTGTTTCAAAAATCTAATGGATACATTGTCCCAGCCAGGAGCGCTGTCAGATTTAAGGCTCATCAAGATTGCACTCACCTCATCGGGATCAGTGTCTAAAAGAACAAACGATTTCACTTGTTCTGATAACGTTTTCGATCGAGAAGCATTTAAATTAAGTGCCGAGGGTTGAATTTTTTGGGCTAGCTCTTTACCAATATTTGCAAAAAAATTGTTTATGAAATTTACCGACTCTGTTGACTTAGTAAATGTTGATAGGCATAATTATGCGTTCATATAAATTTTATTCATTTATCTACTACAATACTCTTTACATTGCAGGTTGTTCTTATTATTGGAATAAACGGAGCATGTCGAACTAATGAACTAACACAACTTAATGTCAAAAACATTGAGAAACATTCAGATGACTTACTATTAATTAATTTACCTAATACAAAGACAAAAAGAGACCGCAACTTTGTCATTCGCAAGGAATACGTAACGATTGTTGAGAAATATCAAGCCTTACGGCCGCCTAACACTCCAATCAATCGTTTTTTCTACAGTATCGCAATGGAAAGTGTGTTAGACAGCCTATGGGTACTAATAAAATTGGCAGTATCCCACGAGAAATAGCAACATTTCTTGAACTTCCAGAACCCCTGTTGTACACGGGTCATTGTTTCCGACGAACTTCAGCCACACTTTTGGCTGATTCCGGAGCTGATCTCCTGTCCCTTAAGCGCCACGGAGGCTGGAAGACCAATGCAGTTGTAGAGGGATACATAGAGGATTCCATCCAAAATATGTCTAAAATATGTGATGAAATATGTGATGAAATATCAGTGTAATGGCTCCTACGATGCCTCGTAGGAGCCATTACACTGAAAGAGCCTCAATCGGAAACTTGGACTGGCCCTTCTACATCAAAAATAAGCCGTTATGAAACACCTAACCATCTCCCTCTCTCTCCAACATTCACGCCAAGGGAATCCGATGAATCGGTACAACTAATAAGTATGACAGACAGTTTACCGAAAAACAGTACACAAGTGACTAACACCAATATTACAGTACCAAACAAAAATATTACACTCAATTTAAATAACTGTTGCAACGTTACTTTAAAATTTTCTTAATTATACTTTAGTATTATTTTATTATAATTTAAAGATTATTCTGTAATACTTACCTGTCATAATGTAGTAATTAATACCTAAACTGAAATAAAAGTGTACCTATCTTGTGATTGTAAACATTTTTTTATTGCATTTAGTCATTTCCTCGCTGAGGTGGAATGAAAAGTTACGTGTTGCACTCGAGTGCAAAGATTTTTCACCTCGTGTCCTTTTGATTCCCTCGCTAACGCTCAGGATTCTAATTTTGAATCCTTCGCTTACTCGGTCATCAAAATTGAACACGCGGTTAAAAAGCAACTTTGCACTCTTGTATAACAAATAACTATTTTAGTCTTATTTATAATAATATGCATGCGAACAACACACGCTAAATCCTTTTTTGCATCACTGCTTACCATCAGGCGAAATTGCGATCAAGCACTAGTTTATACTTATAAAAAAGAACACGTACAGTGCCTACGTTACTCTATGGTAATCAAAGACTTTTTTAGGAAAATGTGCATCAGCAGGGTAATTGCGTAACAGACTTTCAGTAATAATGGGTTTCACTTTGACAGTTCAGCAACATACAATGCGTTATTTATGTAGTTGAGAAGCCAAATTTTTTGAACATATGAAGCAATGGAATAGCAATATGCTTTAGTATGATTGCAATTGATAGTTATAGTGTGTTATTTAATTAGGGTACGGCACTTGGATACGCACAGAACAGATAAAAGAGACTATCTATTCCGTGGATACGTTGCTTATACCTACTGCTTGAATCCAGTTGGTCCCATTCATTGCGGCTTCAGAGGCGTTATTCAGAACGGCAAAGGAAGTAAAGGCAAACCCGCCACACATTTCCCACCCACTGCAACTCCTGAAAGCCAGAATTAACAGTGGAGACCGCCAGAAAAACTCCGAGCAATGAAGCTCGACGAGTCCCGGAGAAACGATTCAACTGTCTTGGGTCCCGCAACGAAATTAATCAGAAAAGAATAGCGGAGGAGTAAGAAAAAAGATATTTGTTCCACTTCCCTCCATAACAAGCAGGAGACAGGACAGAACTAGGCCAATCGGCACAAAGGGACATTATTGCAACTGGGAGAAGCCCAGATTGCCAAGCACCACGGAATACAATTTGATTAAGTTAATGGGTCCTAAGTAGGTATGTGCTGTTACAATTGATTCCAATAATAGGTATGACAAAAGCGCCTGAACGCACGGAAATTGGTTCTAGTTTCTACAAGGTCCGTATAATAAACAACTCCGGATGTAACTTGTACACTATCCAACATAATATTGCGTTCATTCTGCCAAAGAACACACTCCCACAAGATGTGATGTGCGGACTGTTCAAATTCACAGTTTGATGTAGAACATTGACATTGACACAAAGGCGAAGGAATAAGTTTAAAAGAATACAGTTTACTTTTCAGGAATTAAAGGCAGTGAACAGTATTTCGGACACTCTAACTCATCAATTAGAGTGTCCAAAATACTGTTCACCTTAAGTTATCTTAAGTAGACTATATACCATCGTATATAGTCTACTTAAGACCACTCGAAATGCTTTGAATAAATCGATAGTGATACGTTTACATACCTACATAACAGTAACCGAGGAGACTCACTGTCATTGCTATTGAGACAGACTTAGTTATTCATTTCAAAATTAGTACTAGTTTTTAAACGTATAATTTTAAAAGCATTGTTTAAAGTTTAAGCATACTGTCTGTGGCTGAAGATAAGTACCCAAAACAATTACTTTAGCTTCTATTACAGTGTCACATGTCAGTCTGGAAATTATTCACTCAAAATAAAACAAACAGTTCTCTGTATTAAAGCAGGGCGGTTTTCACGCTTAAGAATTTTAGTGACTATATTCAGTTTTACACACGCTATCTTCATCCGTATTGCCGAGAACATAAAGTTTATGTTTCCGTAAAATTTATAGGGCGTAGACGACTAAGCTTCATTATTACTTTAGTAAATATAGTGAAACTTGTGATAAAGTCAATTTGTACGTGGTTTGGTGTAGTCTATACTTGAACAGCTTATGTGAATTTGCAATGGTAATTTTGTAAATCGAAATAATAGAACAATGGAGACAAGAATTAGAGAGAAGAATATGTATTATAATAAGTATAATATAATAATTTGCCCTTAGTGTTCCTTGAGAGGGCATTGGCTTCCCTTTTCTCTTTCCACTCAACTCTATTCTGAACCAATATGGATCAATTTATCATATACACGTCATTTGAATCCCAATCATCATCATCTCAGCGATAATCCCAGTCGCTTCCGACGCTTTTTCAGCTTTGGAGTCTGGGGTCCGCTTTACCATTCTAAGTGCTAATTTTGGCGAAACTTCTATATTTTCCGTGAAGCGACTACAGTCTGACCTCTACAACCCGAAGGCGATGTTGAAGCATTGCAGTTAGACCAATTGTTACACTCGTAACGACTGCTATTGGATGTTCGTATTGCAACCGAGACCAACGGCTTAACGTGCTATCCGAGGCACGACCAGACCAGTGCAAATATTCATATTCATGCATACAAATATTTGCACTGCGCGGGGTTCGAACCCGCGCCTCCTTACGCAGCGGCCGTGTTCGCTACCGCTACGCCACGGAGGCTCAATTTGATTCCCAATATCCATGTCAATCATAATAGGGGTAGATAGATATAATTTCTAACCATCAATTTAGCACGTTATTCTGACTACGCTTTTTCTTTTTCTTTGGGTAGAAAATTATCAAATTACTTTTCCCGCTCTAGATAGAGGGGGAGATAGTACCTGATTCTATCTCAAACTCCAAAAAATCAAATAATCGGCTGTTTCATAGAAAAGCCTGCCCGTTGACAGTAGTATCGTACGGGAAATGCTGAAAATATCGGACGAAGTCACAAGTAAAAACTAGTATCCTATTTAATATATATATTACCGGCGGATATTACCTCGAGTGGTACAATAATGTCGGCTCCCATTCCTACAAGTAAATAGATTTCTACACAAGGACTGTATTTAAACCTCGAGCAAGCTCTTCAATGTTATTTACATGTCCCAATTCAATTGGTGTCGTATTCAATTGGCCCTTTCTATTATCTGAATAATATTGTATTAAACCTATAGAGAACGTTTTCAATTGAGATTTTGGCGAAGTTCCGTTTTGTTATTATGGTCACATCTATTTATCATAACAGTAATTCTGATGTGACAGTAGACTCAATTCTGTAAAGTAATTTAGGAATTATTATTGTTTGATATTAAACATTTGGTTATTTTATCAAACTTTTTCAGTAGAGTTGACGGATAGTGAGTACGTACAAATAGTTCCGTACCATTGATTTATGAAATTAAAGGATTTAAGTTATTTGTATGAAAGATTATGCGGTAATAAGCGGTTTACGATATATGACGTATTAAAAAAAAACTACTTCCTAGATCTCGTTCAAAACATTTTCGTTGGTAGTTTTTATAGTAATATACATAATAATATGTTTTTTTAGATTTATCATTTTATTATTTTAGAAGTTAAATTGCCCCCCCCCCCCCAGGGGGGGGGGGCAATTTTTTTCCACTTTGGAAGCGTCTGTCACGCAAACTATTCGGTTAAGAAAAAAATATTTTAGAAACCTCGATATCGTTTTTGAAGACCCCATCCATAGATACCCCCGTATACACGTATGCGTAAGATGAAAAAAAAAATTGAGTTTCAGTTCTTAGTATGGGGAGGCCCTAACATTTATTATTGCTTTTTTATTTTTGCATCAAAATTTTAATTCTGTTCGCAGAATACATCTACATATTAATTTTCAACAGCTCTTATAGTTTCGGAAAAAAATGACTGTGACATACGGACGGACAGACGGACAGACAGACATAACGAATCTATAAGGGTTCTTTTTTTGCCATTTGGCTACGGAACCCTAAAAAACAAATTGAATCAAAACTGCTGTCTGCTAACCGGCATCTCATGTCAGTTGCAATGTACGGATCTGCTGGGATGTCCTCCGACTCAACACTGGTTGGGCGTGACTAAACTATTATATGCAAAAATTACCTCCTTGTTCATCCACTCAAATAAATCCTTTTTTTTTTCTATCCCGAGTTCCGAGCGATGTGTCGATGTCTCGAGCGGATGTCCGTCACTGGCAATCCCGTCAATGTCGAACGGGAAAGGCATCCTGTCATATTATGCTTCGGCATTGATATATTATCGGGATTGCACTCCCTATATGTTACGAGTGGGTCTCTATTGTGTCACCTAACATTTGAAAACCTAATCCAAAGTGACAAAACTTGTCCGAACTTAATGGCAGATAAATATCATATGCAGTAAAATTGAAATCTGTAAATACAATAAGTATTTTTTTTTTTTTATTATATTATAAACTAGCGCTTGACCGCAATCCTGCCTGATGGTAAGCAGTGACCCAGTCGTTGATGGTAAAGCGCACTAGTTTATTAAGAGCCTATTCACTCTAGCCTTGAAGTAGTAATAAAAGTAAAATAAGTAGTAATACATACCTACTATAAGCATTTCCTCTGCACTATTTTTGTGTTCTGTTTTTTATTGTCTGTTTATACATAGGTGCAAATGATTGGTTAATAAGTAAGTATTACGTAATTAAGTAAGGATTTTTCATCATAAATATTACAATACACAAAAAACATAAATATGTTTTCAATAAAAGTCCTACATTCATATCTGATTTTGTATTACAATTCTTTATTAGTTTACCAAATCCAACTGACACAATACCTACACAAAAAGAGATGCAAAAACTATATAGTTTTTTTTTGTCACGGTTTCGGCACGGATTCCATTAATCCTACGAATACTAATTATTGCAGACGGCATTCGCTTACGACCTCAGCTATGGCGATTCGCTCGCTTCCGCTTCACATCCCTTGAGCCGCTTTGGACCTCCGCTCTACTCTCTAGGGGTAGGGCTGTGTGTCGTCGGAGTTACAGCTAATCGTTTCGTATAATTTTATAAATCAACATTCGAGAAGACGCATTATTCATATAAATGCAATACTCAGAATATACGAAGTACTTTATTATGACTGAATCGTTTTAAAGTAAAAATAATTATGGAAAACAAGATATCAAATTTTCGTACCATAATGGTAATTGAAGTTTATAGGAAACTTATTATGGAAGATGACTAAAATTCTACGGTGTATAAAGAATAGAAATTTGTATTGGCTATAAGGTAAAATCACTCACTGACAATCTGAAAGTAATGAAGTCACTCGAGCCGCCATAACGTAACGCCTGTTTTGGCAATAAAAATAAAATTGCGATATAAAAATGAGAAATTAGTTTAGTTAACGGTTGGATTTTGTTGAAATATGAATATTTAATGTTAAATAAACGACAAAGGACATTAATCATTGGTTATGTACTCAAAAAGCAGTCAACCAACCTTTTGTTAGCTGTCTTTCTCTCTCCTAATTTTTTCTGCGCTAGACGGGATCCATTGTGAACTTTACGTTGTAATACTATGTATGTATGTGTTTTAAGGATTCAATAACATAAATAATAAAACGGAAAAAGATATGTTGGCTGCACTGACTGTATTAATAGATGACGTCACAAGAAAAAAAAAAAACTAATTAGTTCGTCAGTCGGATTTCCAAAAAATACTAGACACGTATATTTTGTTTTATCAAATCAATAAAAAAATACAAATATAAAAGGCATCAAAGATCATGATTGATGGCTGGTGACGTCACTGGCCGCTAAAAAGTGTAACGTGCAGTGACGTCACACAAGTTTTCAAAGAGCTATGTCGTCTTCATTTTTTGTTTATATGAAAAAAGAAAAAATACGTGTCTAGTACTTTTTGGAAATCTGACTGACGGACTAATTAGTTTTTTTTAGTCAAATATCCTATTTACGAGCGGTGGAAGGAAACGGTCGAGAGAGGAAGAAAAATCAGTTTTGGTTCGTAATAAGTTTGGTTAAAATAGTACAATAAGTTTAGTCAGAGGACAGGACAGGACAGCCTCCGTGGCGTAGCGGTAGCGGACGCGGCCGCTGCGCAAGGTGGCGCGGGTTCGATCCCCGCACAGTGCAAGTATTTGTATGCATGAATATGAATATTTGCACTGGTCTGGTCGTGCCTCGGAAAGTACGTTAAGCCGTTGGTCCCGGTTGCTATACGAACATGTAGTGGCAGTCGTTACGGATTGTTGGAGCCCTCAAAAATCCAACAATTGGTCTAACTGCAATGCTTCGATGTCGCCTTCGGGTTGTGGAGGTCAGACGGCAGTCGCTTCACGGAAAATGTCGAAGTTTAGCCATATCAGCAGTTGGACTGGTAAAGTGGACCCCAGACTCCAAAGCTGGAAAGGCTTCGGATGCGACTGGGATTAACGCTGGGATGATGATGAGTACAATAAGTTTAGTCATAAAGTGGACACAAAAGTATTGTAATTGGAGGATTACCTCGTAAATAAGTTTGGTAGTTAATAGTTTAGTGCTCAAAGTTCACATTCTGACCTCAGTCCTAAACTATCAAAAAATCCTCGAATCTGCCTATAGTTTGACAAGTTTTAACATTTGATTGTCGATAATATGAGGCTTCTACTAAACTTATAGCGTTTTAAATCACGATAATTCGCCTTCTGATTGTTCCAGTTACAATAAACACATTTTGAATACATTTTGTTCCTTATTTCTGAAGTTGTTTAGATTTGAGGAGGTAAGAGGAACAGCGTGTAAAGTTCACTTATCCTCCATAGAAAAGGGAGGATCCTCCGACCGTCTAGACGGGTGTAGAGTCTGACCGGCACTTGTCCAACGGTTGATGTTGCAAAGTTGTATGTATGCTAGTTCAACGGTAAACTCTGCTTGCGAGATCTAGAATTTGTAAGTACCGCAACAAGTACATTATTTGAATAACTAACCTACCTATTTAATCGCTACCTCACTATACGTGGAAAGGGAGGTTAAATAATTTAATATGGAGCCTGCATATCCATTTAGCACTATTTTGTTTTACTTTAATAAATACGACAGCTGACAGCAATGCTAATATAAAACATTACAAAAGCAAACTTAGTCCTAAATTATATTTCTGAGACATTAACAATCAAAGTTGATGACGTGATATCCATTTTAACTTTTAAAGTTGTTCACGTGACATCGATGTTGAACTTGCAGGATTGCTTGTATTTAAAAAAAAAGTACTGTTATGAAATGTTTATAATTGTGCAGAAAATTTAAAGCCTCTCATTTTTTTGTATTTGTCTGTATTATTATAGATATAAAAAAAAATATCCTTATTTTGGACGTGTCATACTCATATCATGGTAATACGCTCAAATTAAACGAAAATCATGCATTATAAGCTATTATTTAAAAAATAATTTGCCTTTTTTTTGTGTTCCCCTAGTTGTGCCGGTGTGTGTATTTGAATGAAAGAAAAAATACGTGTTCAATATTTTTTATAAATCTCTCTGATGGACGTTAAGTTATTATTTTTTTTTTTTTATTACAACCCAAATGGCAACATCATGCTTAAACTGGAAACGATTCCACTAACTTTTGGAGGCTCATTGTACACGTCAGAAATAACACAATATAGTATACATATACAATATAGTATATATGAGACTGAAGAAGTTCGGTTTTCCCAGTACTCGATAACACAGCTTTATTAAAAAACTAGCTGCCGCCAGTGACTTCGTTCACGTGGTTTAGTTATGCTCCGCTCCTATTGGTCGTAGCGTGATGTTATATAGCCTAAAGCCTTCCTGGATTATTGGGCTAACCAACGCAAAAATAATTTTTCAAATCGGACCAGTAGTTCCTGAGATTAGCGCGAACAAACAAACAAACATACAAACAAACTCTTCAGCTTTATATATTAGTATAGATAACGTTGTATATATTATATACACAACGTTATTTTTTGGTTATGCGAAACCTGAATATAGTTTGTTCAGAATACGCAACTGAATCGATTCTTATCATTTTTACACCATGTTACATTTTTTCTCAAATACATTTAGAAATCGTTGCAGTGTGGCGACCGCACAGTTCAGTTTACGGTAGATCAAGGCGCGTGAGCACGCCCGAGCAACAGCTGATGCCAGAGGTCATCGCACCGCTCGCCCCCCTGAGCAGCGCACAGACGATCATATTTTGTTGGGAGGACCAGGTAACATAACAAGCTCATGCCTTTTTGATTTTCCATAATACCTTTTTGATTTTTTGTACATAAATTCGTTACACAAGAAACTCTGTCTGTCTGTCTGTCTGTTACGCTTTCCCGCTTAAACTTCTCAACCGATTTTGATGAAATTTAGCACAGAAAATCTTTAGAACCTGAGAAAGGACATAGGCTACCTTTTATTTTGATATTCCCGAGGAAAATCTAAAAGCGCGATATAACCGAATTCCACGCGGGCGAAGCCGCGGTCGGAAAGCTAATACTGTATAAGTAATTCGGATTTCACATTTAATAAAATAACGTTTTACATATACAATATGTAAAGAAAGCCCTGTCCGACCCATAAGGATAGTAAAGGTTCAGTAAAAATATGACCAAATCTATACTAATATATAAAGCTGAAGAGTTTGTTTGTTTGTTTGTGCGCGCTAATCTCAGAAACTACTGGTCCGATTTGAAAAATTCTTTTGGCGTTGGATAACCCATTAATCCAGGAAGGCTTTAGGCTATATAACATCACGCTGCGACCAATAGGAGCGCAGCATAACTAACTCCACGCGAACGAAGTCGCTGGCGGCAGCTAGTATAATATAAAATTTTACGTAATCACCATAGTAACAATACTAATGAATTTTGTAATAATCTTTTTTTCTCGCGAATTAATACCGACTTCCCCGGAATTTGGTAATTTTTAAAAAAGTGACACCACCATTTTGACTGTATTATTATAAGCGATGTGACCACGTGCCGCCTGCCCTGCCCCCCGCCGCCCGCGATGGATGGATGCCAACCGTACATGTATTAAGTTACCTCATTTTGCGAAATAATATTTATTTTTTTGTAGAGGAATTTTTTTTTTCAGGTTTAGCCCGGCTTTGTCGGCATTAGTAGAATCAGTTATCGATACCTAACAATATCTTCACGGATCGGACAGGGTTTTCTTAACATATTGTATAATTAACATATTGTTTACAAGAATAGTGTTTTTTTTTTTAATAATTATAAACTAGTGCTTGACTGCAATCCCGCCTGATGGTAAGTAGTGATGCAATCGTTGATGGTAAAGCGCACAAGTTTCTTAAGCCTATTCACTTAAAAAACTTAGGAATAGGAAGGATGACGGCAGTTGAGCGAGGTGATGCAATGTTAAACCCAAGACCAACACGACCAAACGATGCTGCGCTAGAGGGAGATTGATCTGAAGACTCTTCTCGACCAAACTCCCGACACAACAACATTTGGTGCATCGTACCCGCCACACATCGCAACACAACTGCTCAGACCCGTCCTCCGTACGGCTTCACCAGACATCATGCCGGGACACGACGAATCGTGTTTTCCGAATTACTGTATTTGGATTAAATGATAATGTAGCCACCCGTTTTATCTAGGTTATAACAATGGTGTTAGGTGGTGTTAGAGCAGTTGACCAAGATTAATTAATTATTACTTGATGGTTGTAGGTTGAGGATTATACACACACACCAGTTAACTGCTATTTAAAGTCTTATCAACTTACCCAATTGGTATGGTCCTATGGATAACCGACCGACTTAATAGACGACAACACGGTCGGCGCAGTGGTTAAGCCATTGGCTAGTGCGCTGCGTGTTGCGGGTTCGATCACCGCATGAAACAAAAATTTGTATAACCTACAATTAGTTGTTCCGAATCTGGCTCTATGTGTATGTGAGTTTATATGTTTGTAAAAGCACCTGCGATACATGAGAAATTCCCACTATAGGGCAACGTTTAAAAAAAATTAGGGCTTGGCTCTCAAACTCAATCATTTATTTCATCTACTTAAATCATTAAGAGACACTTTGAATCATCGAAATTAAGGTAGGCCGATCAGTTGCTCAGAAAGTTGAGTCTTGCCCTTTCCAAGACGTAAATCTCTGTGGATAAGAACGGGCAAGAACGTCCAAGGACACACTTTTATTACAAAATCTTCTGTACATTATTCTTGTTGCTCCTATATTTATATACTAGCTTTTCGCACGCGGCTTCGCCCGCGTGGAATTCGATTATATCGCGCTTTATAGATTTCTTTCGGGAATATCAAATTTTCCGGGATAAAAAGTAGCCTAAAGATTCTGATCTGTGCCGAATTTCACCAAAATCGGTTGAGAGGTTTAAGCGGGAAAGCGTAACAGACAGACAGACAGAGTTACTTTCGCATTTATAATATTAGTATGGAAGTATGGATAGAAGTAACAATAATAATGTAACAATGTTAAAAAGAAACATGTGCAAGGCGGTGATGACAATACGACAGTAAATTAAACATCGTGTACCTCAACACATTCTCAGTCTCCCCATAAATATATATATATATATAAATATATCCACTAGTTACAGCCAAAAAAGCAAGTCGATACAGGATCGCGCTGTCGCCGATCGGAGGTCAGTGAACCAATATTTTGAAGGATGTTCTATTCGGTTTCCAATTTTATGCGATTTAGTTTTTTTGAAATTTTCATTTTTTTTTTTTAATTTTTGGTGCTAGGTTTTTTAGGATTATTCCTATGAACCAGCATTGTCCGTGTTTTCATTAATTGCGGTATTATCAGTACCACTCGTTATAAACAGTGGACAAGATAGTTGAGCTGTGGTGCTGCACAGCTCAACCATATTGTAGGGTACCAACAGTAAGACATGAGCATGACATATTCTCAATTGCCATGCTCTTTCAAGTCTAAATGAAAATTATCAGATCCACATAGAACGCGCGGATTTTCGAGTTTGATAAAATTTAATCTCCAAACTCGATACGTCGTGTCGTCTTGAAATTAAACCGGAACAAACGATAGACAGAATTAAAATCAATAGCCTTTTGAAAAAATACACTTTGATATTTTTAGTAAAAAGTATTCTGTTACAACAGACTTTATATGTTTATTTATTTGTATAAATAGATGGAGTGTAACTTTCATGATTAAAAATAAGGACCTACAAAGAGCTACAAAGGCGCTATAAAGAGAAAAATAAACATAAATGAATAATTGTAGTGTGCAGCCAGCTGTTTACTGTTATACTGTAACATTACTAAGCTTTTGTATCTAATAGCACTGGTATTTTAATAGAATGGAATTGAAATACGATATAAAAGAGCACAGTTTCATCGCAGCTAATGGAGAGACAAAAGAATAAAAAGAACAGAAAATAATTTGACGAGATAAAAAAATACATAAAATTGTTCTATCGAGCGCGGCCATCATGGAATGTCATTGAAAAGGATTTTTTTAATACCAACGTACTTACTAAGAAGAAGCTACTGACAAATAATTTTCTAATAGAAAATTAAAACGAAAAATTTAATATTCTGTTCCAATTTTCTACCTTAGAATGAAAGAAATGGAAACCTCAAAGAATAAAATTGTTTTAAGTACATCTGTCTGTCCGTTGATTGTTATTTTATTCTAAGGAGCAGTATTATCTCATTCGGTCTCAAAAATCTTTTCATAAGTTAAGGAGCCTTGACAAAGGATATGAAATGAAATGATATAAGTATATGAAATCGCAAAAGACAAGTTTTACTGTCGAACTTACTACAATATAACAACAAATCTAATCAAATCGCAGTTCATAACTAGCTATAGTTATTTGCCATAGCTAATTATGAACTGCGATATAATTTTAAACGTATGTTCATGCGAAATAAATAAATCGCAAACACAAATAATTTTTGAAGCGAACAGTACACGGTACACGGTTTCCAGAATATTGGCACTGTCCACATATTGACGACTATTTCAAATTAGGCTGAGAATCAACATTATTTGACCGTCAAAATTACAAAAAACGTCATCAATCATTTTATATTTTGTTACAATTATTATAATTTAGTTAACAATAAAATTGCTGCAAAAATAAAAGGATTTGTCCCATAAGAAGAAATCAGAGACCATCTCTTTGCTTTTATGGTACAAATCTAACTTAGAGAGATGTATTAATGATTCGTCTGATTTATAACACTATACATACTTAGGTACCTGTTGATGTATTCAAGATACAGCCTGACACAGAACAGAAACTAGTAAGAAATTGAAAAAAAAAAAAGATCGCGGCTTCAACTACAAATTCACCCCAAATCTTATCGCTAAAGGCATTTATCCGTATGATAAGAAACTTTCACCAGAAGGATTTAGCTCTGCGTTTTTGTTTCCATGAATAATTTCACGCATCTCACGCCGCCGTGCTGAGGGGCGATAAACAATCACGGTTCGTAATTACTGTGAACTCATTAATTTATAATAGTTCTCTCTGTTTGCAGGAGCGGGCTAATGGATGGACGATAAATGTTGATTCAGCTGGATAGTGTGACTTCAAGTTTGGAACTAGGGCGTTTTAGCACTATATGGCGCTTTAGACTGTCCAATTTCAAAATATTTGAAGTTCGGAAAGAATTCTCCCGGAACTACGAATAACGATTAATACTGACATTGTACTTATTGACTTTTCATTTGACTACCTCCGTGGCGTTGTGGTAGAGAACGCGGCCGCTGCGCAAGGAGGCACGGGTTCAATACCCGCCCTGTGCAAATATTTGTATGCATGAATATGAATATTTCCACTGGCATGGTCATACCTCGGAAAGCACGTTAAACCGTTGGTCCCGGTTGCCATACGAACATCTAATGGCAGTCGTTACGGGTTGTTGGAGCCCTCAAAAATCTAAGAATTGGTCTAACTGCGATGCTTCGATATGACCTTCGGGATGTGAAGGTCAGACGGCAGTCGCTTCACGGAAAATATCGAAGTTTAACCAAATGAGCAGTTACGCTGATAAAGCGGACCCCAGACTCCAAAGCTGATAAAGCTTGGGATGTGACTGGAATTAACGCTGAGGTGATGATGATGACTGGCATTGTACTTATTACTTCTTATTTTGTTTTTAGCCAGTAACGTTCCAATGTTGGAGAAAAGCCTGCCCACTACACCTTCCTCTACGTTTATTCAGGGCTGCCAAGCACCGATTTTAATCAGAGAAGACCAGCTCATGCCGTTGTCTCTGTCTGGATCTACCTTGATGTCGTTTGCCATTAAGCGTAACTCAATGGCTCGTAAGTTTGGCCTTTTGATCGGATAACATGTGACAGATGTCGTTCCTACATGCATGAGCTTTTTTATTCTGTATGTATGTGTATACATACATTTTATTCAGATGTGTCAAACCCAATTTTATTTAAGCGTGCCAGATTTGCGAGAGACATCAGTTATTTTAGTGATGAAACGGATGTTGTATTCCTAAACCGGTTTGCAAGTTAAGATCCAGAATACTCCGTATTGTGCTCTGGCAACTTTGAGTGTTTGGTAGTAACAGCGCCATTAGCCATACGAGGTCAATCCTATCTCATGATGTCTATTCAATGAAATTATCGTCAAGGCTATGGCCACAACAGCTCAATTAAGCCGCGTTATAAATGAAAAGCACAATTATGACGTAGCATGAAAGCTAAAGTGACTTACGTTTAGTCGGCTACCTAAGTCACGTGGTGTTTAACTAAACCTTTTTAGTATAGTTCCAGTTGTAATTAAAATATGAATATACTGACTTTGTAAGGCCGCATGCCTGTCACTTGTGGTGAAGTTATCCGGGCATGTATGCTTAAAAAACACCTTTGTCTTTCCCAAATGCACCGCGGCGTATGTATTTACATATGTATGACACGCCGCCCCGCTGAACATTTCGCGAATAACCCATGGCACAGCATAACATAATTGCAGTTGATCAACTGAATTAGTTTTTTTCGGTGTAAAGAAAAATATGACTTAATTATTACTTATGCGAGCTGCATTTATAAGCGTCGAGGTATCTGGCATGGCAATGTGTCATTACAGCTTATTTATTGTAAGCAAATTATCAAGACTAATTCATTGTGTAAATTACAGTCATATGACTTTAATTGCATACATGCTGCATATGTTGTACGTGCTTAGTAATGATAACTAGGTAACTAGTGTAGCTGGAAACTCAAAGACGTCTGTAATCCACCTCAAGGTTGCGAAGAGAATAAATTAAAGTCTTGTACCAGTTTGGTTTTATTTGTTATTTTAATAACAATATCACTTTTACTTAGTTTACACTTTTAACAAGTACACCTGTGTAGCCTGCAACTGCTCAAGCTCGAATACCGTGTTCCCAAATGAGACCACCCACGTTGACAGCTATCTACTTGCTGTCAACCGACAAAAGTCATTTTAACAACTATTGAAATAGTCTCTCTTGGGAACACGGTTACAATTTGAAATTAAATACATTATATTGATTTAGTTACATACATACTCAAATAACTTTAAAAGGCTAACACGTCGATACTCTTATTCATAAATTAAACTAAATTTAAGTTTAACTCATCTATTTTCTTTCTATGTCATGAAAAAAAGAAAATTATGTAGTTAAAGTTAAAAGATAGAGAACATTACATAATGCCCATAACGTTCCCACTGTTGGCCTTCTCTCGGTGAGAGAGAGTGGGCCGTAATCTACTAAGCGGACCCAGTGCGGGTTGGTAGATGTCACATGTCTTCAAAGTTTGGGGTTCTAGGGCATGCCTGCTTCCTCACAATGTTTGCCTTCGCCGTTTTGAGAGCAGTGGGGATGATATAATATACACAAAGAAAAGCGCTTGATGGGGTTCAAACCTACGACCTACTTGTAAGTCGCAGCCGATACCCTGCTGCACAGCTAAAAGATACGTTTAATCCTATCGTCAAGCAGTCAATGAAGACTGATCATATTTTAACTGTCACGGCTTATATTAATTTCCGAATCGTTCTTATGTTTTCTGTGACGGTCTCTATTTTGTGCACCCTTTTTCATCGTTCTAAATATAAGATAAATTCGACATAAATGATGTAATAAAATATTTGGATTTAATTTTTACCTACGTTTTGCAATTGCCAATTTTACATATATCTGATGGTCCGACCTCTAGACAATCCAAAAGTACGGACGACAGAAGGACAAACTACCCGAAACTCACAAATATTGCCAATCAACCTTGAACGTTAATCTTTTAGAGATAAAGTTGAAAATCCAATAAAGAAATCTAACAGATCGTAGTAGCTTGATGTACTGTCGTCTGTTCATATAATTAATTGGTTTTCTTGAAATAAATGCTTTGAGTTTGTCATCTCGGTTCGTGGAAAAATCAAATCAATCATGTAAATAATATCATATAATGTATCAAATGTCAATTTGTGGTAGTCAATAACAGTTTTCTAAGAATTCACTAAAATTTTCTTACGGCTGATAACTTTATTCTGGATATAATTTCGACATTTTGTCATTTTTTATCAATTAAGTATCAGGCCTTAGTCAGTATGGGAACCTATGAGCCTTATATATAAGCCTTCTGATTCACAAACCTATTTTCGTCTTATAATTGACGTGTAAAAGTGTTTTTAAATCGATATCCTTTAAAAGACTCTTTGAGTTTCTCAAGTCTAACAAAATACAAGTCACTATATCTCCTATATATAAAACTTGCTGTTGCCCGCGACTCCATCCGCGTGGACTTCAGTTTACAGCGCGTAGTGGGCCCCGTTTCCGTGGAAATGTACATTCCGAAAAAAAAAACTCAGTTGATATAAAATAAGCGTCTGTTAAAATATTGAGAGTAATATGCACGTCCGCGTTTTCTCCCGTTTTCGCAACATTTTTTGTTACTGCTCTGCTCCTATTGGTCATAGCGGGATGTTATATAGTCTATGTCCTTTCTCAGACTCTAGACTATCTGTGTACCAAATTTCATTACAATCGGTCAGTAGTTTTGGCGTGAAAGCCGGACAGACAGACAGAGATACTTTCGCATTTATAATATTAGTATGGATTCTTATTACATATCTAAATAGAACCAATTTTTTACTTTAACTACATAATTTCAAATACCAATTTATTATATCAGTATTTAACAGAGCGTAAAGGACACATTTTTTATTATAATGTTAAACTTATTCAAAGCAGTCAAGACCTCTTCAGATCTACACAGACTTTGATATTTCCAATCCACTTAGCAGGAGGCCCAACTTCAAGTGCTCTCAAGAACAGCAACATCACTAATTTCACAAGTACCTACGTAAAAATTTCATGAACTTGAACGGCATTATCATTTATTTAGACACTTCTCAAATTCAATTGTAACTCAGTTTCTCATTAGTCAGAAGTCGGCACTGACGTAGGAACTTTCCAAATCACCTGAGCTCTTGCTCCATTAGCCATTCATTTATTTATTCACCAACTCAAGTTCGGATTGAACGATCGTTACGCTTAAATAGATCGTTAAGAACAAACTCACGCAATGTTGAGGTGAGTTTTTTTCTATATTGTATCTTTATTAATTTCAATGATTTGAATTTGAGCCCGAAGAATTGCAACACTTAAGTGGCAGTGGGCCGGGCGCATTGCCAGTAGGACCGATGCCCGATGGGGCCGATGGGTTCTCGAGTGACGACTTCGCACCGGGAGACGCAGCGTGGGTAGGCCTCCGACAAGATGGACCGACGACCTGGTGAAGGTCGCAGGAAACCGCTGGATGTAGGAGGCGCTGAACCGGTCTCGTGAAGATCCTTGGGGAGGTCTATGTCCAGCAGTGGACGTATTTCGGCTGAAATGATGATGATGATAATGATGGTTGATTTGAAATTTTCATGATGTTGAATGAGATCGTCGAAAATATTTTTGCATAAAAGCCCCGCGGCTCGGCTGCTGTAAAAGTTCAAATGTATTTATAAATATTAATTGGAGCATAACTGAAATATTTTCAGCAGTGAAATAATTATTATTATTTCCACTACTGAAATTGCAATATTTTATATCCTGTATGAAAATGACAATCCAACCATTTGTTATTTTATTTCGGTCGACTTTTTTTTTTTTACAGTATGTTAACTAACAGAGGGCATTCCCGTTAACCCGAAATAGTATAGCATACATATATGCTAAAAAAATATTTCCATTCGAAAACAAAATGTTTTAAATTTTTTTCAATATGAAAATATTCAATAAAAATGTTAAATTGACATGTAAAAGAAACACACTGTACACGCGAACATGAAAGACGGCAACGTCGCAATTTTTTTTTTTTTTACATATTATAAACCAGCGCTTGACCGCAATCCTGCCTGATGGTAAGCAGTGACGCAATCGTTGATGGTAAAGCGCACTAGTTTATTAAGAGCCTATTCACTCTAGCCTTGAAGACACTCAAATTGTAGTCCGACGGAAACACCGCCGCTGGCAAATTGTTCCAGTCCCTCGATGTACGCGGTATAAAGGAGGAGGCGAAACGCTTCGTCCGGATCGTAGTGGTGTTAACAACGTAAGGGTGGAAACCAGCCGTACGACGGGTCGTCCGAACGGGGATGGGGGAATTAAATCATGCAATTCCCTCGCACACTCCCCAAAATGTATCCTATAGAACACCGAAAGGCTGGCTACTCTACGCCTGTGCTCTAGGCTTTGGAGACCAACTCGAGTTAGATCAGGGTCACCAATCAGCCTCTTTGCACGTCTCTCCACTGAATCCAAAGTGGCCAGGTGACACTTGGCAGCACCAGCCCAAATGTGGCTGCAGTACTCCACACACGAACGGACCTGTGCTTTGTATAACATTAGAAGCTGCCCAGGTGTGAAGTACTGCCGGACCTTTGCGATAACGCCAAGTTTCCTGGCAGCCACCTTGGCCTTGGACTCAATGAACCGCCCAAAGTTAAGGTTCGAGGAAATCTCAACTCCCAAAAGCTGAAGGCGGTCGGAACACTCCAAGGACACATTCCGAAAAGTAGGGGCCAAGGTGAACGGGCTCCTTTGGCGGTGAAAAGACACGCCTGTGTTTTGGCGGCATTGAATGCTACAAGATTGGCATTGCCCCATTCGGAGACTGCCTGCAGTGCAACACTCGTTCGCTCAACCATGGCCTCCCTTTCGGACCGGATTGATTCCCTACTAGCCCGAGCATCCGGCAGGTATCTCTCTACAACTGTGCTGTCATCTGCATACCCATAGATACCAGGCATCAGCAGATCGTTAATATGCAGCAGGAACAGAGTTGCAGAGAGAACAGACCCCTGAGGAACACCGGCATTAGTTGTCATGGGCTCAGAGATGCTCAGAACATCCGTCGACAACAACTCGGAGGGACCGTTCAGTCAGGAAGTCTTTTACCCAGCCAGTCAGGCTAGGGGAAATGCCGTACGCTGGAAGCTTACTCAAAAGGCCAGCGTGCCATACCCGGTCGAAGGCCTTCGAGACATCAAGGGAGACAGCAATCGCTTCCCCATTCTTCTCGAGGGCCTCGCCCCACAAGTGAGTGGCATACACTAGTAGGTCCCCAGTTGACCGATTGCGGCGAAACCCGTACTGTCGGTCACTGAGGAGATCGTTACCTTCCAGGTATGCCAAGAGGCGCGAGTTCAATACACGCTCCATAATTTTGCAAAGTATGGAGGTGATCGAAATCGGCCGATAGTTGGCAGGATCGGCACGACTACCCTTCTTGGGCACGGGCTGCACGTTAGCAAGCTTCCAGGACTTGGGCACTATACCAGTCCTAAATGAGAGGCGATACAAGCGCGTCAATACAGGAGACAACTCGGGCGCACATGCTTTAAGAACAATCGCTGGTATACCATCCGGACCACTAGCCTTATTCACGTCCAGACGACACAGTACTCTCAGAAACTCCTTGTTTCTAATGCGAACCTCAGGCATTGAAGCTCCGCAATGAGGTAAATTAGGTGGAGTAGCACTGCCAGT
The DNA here is from genome assembly GCA_017933935.1 of Sesamia nonagrioides. Classification (NCBI taxonomy): domain Eukaryota; kingdom Metazoa; phylum Arthropoda; class Insecta; order Lepidoptera; family Noctuidae; genus Sesamia; species Sesamia nonagrioides. The sequence goes on along the minus strand of JADWQK010002025.1, from coordinate 567,926 downwards.
ATCAAGACGCGAATTATGGGCAAAGAGAGAAGCAAAGAGACCTGCTTTCTCTCTCGCCATATGAGCCAGTGTTCCATCAGGCCTAATCAGCGGAGGCAGTGAGGGCCGACAGAAGTTCGCCTCAACCGATTTGGCAAGGGACCAAAAAGATCTGCTACCGGATGGCTGCGCAGATAACTTGTTGCCAATATGGGTAATGCGGTCGAAGCGAGCCTTCTTGAGCGCCTTCTTGTAGGACTTGGCAGCACGGTTAAAGGCTCTCTTCTTTGAGCTTAGATCCGGAGCTCCGCGGTCACGAGCGTCAACCCAGGCGAGAAATGCCGTGTGCTTACGCTGTTCAGCTTGGACACAATCGGCATTGAACCATGGGCTAGCCGAGCCACCGACGGGCACGTCATTGAATGGGATAAAATACTCCATAGCTTGACGCACCACATCGGTTATAGCGTCCGCACAGCTCGACGGATTGTCAGAAGAGAAGCAGACCTGCTGCCAAGGATAAGACGCAAAGAAGTGGCGCATCTCATCCCAATCCGCTGACCTGTATCGCCACATTCGCCGTTCACCACGAGAGTCGTGATCTGGTGGGGAGAAGGACGATACAGACTTCACCAGACAGTGGTCTGAAGTTCCCAACGGTGAGGATACTGTTACAACACATCTGTCCGGATCAGTGGTCAGCAGAAGGTCCAAACAGTTGGCGGTATGGCCAACTACATCAGGCACCCTAGTCGCTTGCTTTACCAGCTGGGAAAGGCCCATAGAAAGCGCCAAGTTTCGCGCTTCTCTCCCAGCGTAGTCGGTCTTCTGGTATGGGAAGAGCCAGTCCTGGTGGCAGGCGTTGAAGTCCCCCAGAGCGACGAACTGAGCGTCAGGGTGCCGATGCAGCGCATTGTCAGCAGCCTCACTGAGGTGGTCAAATAATCTAGTTGTCTCCTGATCACCGCTGTGCGATCGGTAGACACAGGTGTAAACAATTTTGTCCACATCAGTGTCAACCAACAGCCATAGGGACGAGAAGTGAGGGTCCTCGAGGTGACGGAGGCGCCGGCAACAGATGTCATTGCGGACATACACACAGACCCCGGCACGCAGCAGGAAATGATGCTCCAAAGAGTATCCCGGGTAGCCGAGGTATGCCGCATCAGACGGACATCTGATCTGGGTCTCCGTCAGGAAAAGTAGATGTGGCTTTTCAGTCTCAAGGTGGTAATGTACTGCAATGAGATTGGAGTGCAGACCTCTAATATTTGTGAGGTGCACTTTAAAAGAGAGGACGTGCGCCCGCTGTGCACACCTACTTTTCTTTATTGAACTTTTCATTAATTTCAAAAATTGAGTGAATAGGAAGGAAGACGGCAGTTGAGTGAGGTGATGCAACGTTAAACCTCACAATGCGACCAACGATGCTGGGCCAGAGGGAGATTGTTCTGGAGACTGCGGGGACGCCCGAACCCCCCCAGGGATCGCCATCGGGTCCTCTCGTCCGGTCGCCAACCGGCACGATGGGGCCACCCTGGGATTTTTCGCAGTTGGCGGGGCAGCCTTTCGTATGTGGCTGGCACACTACTTGGGCCCCCAACTACCTGCGGTCGGCCAGCGGAGAACCGTGCTTCGGATCCCGCTACCCTCCACGAACAAACTCCCGACATAACATCATCTGGCGCATCGCACCCGGCACACACTGCAACACAACTGCTCAGACCCGTCTTCCGAACGGCTTCACCAGACATCATGCCGGAACACGACGAATCGCTTGGCGGCATGTCTTTGTCGGGTGGGTGGTAATTTACGCCGGCGGTCGATGTTGTTGCCTACGCGGCGGCGATCTAAGATCTAATTGATTGATGTGTGTTGGTTGATGTGTGTTGGGCAATGCAACGTTAGGTAGATACTATTCCGCGCTACTATTTTGATTTAAAACAGGAGGTTTCAAATTTATTTTCAATTATAATTTCTTTTTATTCGGATTATTTTATGCTTATTTTTCTATGCTGATATTTTTATTTTAATCTATTAATGATATATATTAACGAGTTTAAGGGAACGCCCTCTGTTATTTAACATACTGTATATTATAAACTAGCGCTTGACCGCAATCCTGCCTGATGGTAAGCAGTGACGCAATCGTTGATGGTAAAGCGCACTAGTTTATTAAGAGCCTATTCACTTTAACATACCCTACTCTCTCATACTCTAACATAACATACACTCTGACATAATTTTGATGTAGATTTTTTCAGTATGTTGGGGTTGAGATTGCATCTTAAAGTTACATAAGTTGCGGTCGGTTTCTGGATGGGTCATCTATCCATTACATAACTAGTTCCGGCTGCCATTTACAGATCTTTGACAGAAGCCAAAAAGTCTTTTTTTTATTATTAATTATAAACTAGTGCTTGACCGCAATCCCGCCTGGTGGTTTGCAGTGACGCAATCGTTTATGGTAAAGCGCACTAATTAATTAAGAGCCTATTCACTCAAGCCTTGAAGACACTCAAATTGTAGAGATGCACTGCAATTGTTATAAAAGACGAAGCGAAACGCTTCGTCCAGAACGTAGTGGTGTCAACAACTTGGGGATGAATACTCGCCGTACGACAGGTCATCCAATGGTGGAACGAAGATGGAGGAATTATGTCATGCAATTCCCTCGCACACTCTCCAAAATGCATCCTATAGAACACCGATAGGCTGGCTACTCTTCGCCTGTGCTGTTATACTGTTACCAAACAACTAGGTTGTGGATGTCAGATGGGCAGTCGTTCTTGGAAAATAATCCAGCTGCATCCATTAGACTGGAAGTTATAATAGGCGAAAGCCTAGGTAGACTAATTGATAATATTCTAGTATCTTTTATACTGTTTTAGCAAATATGGCGTAAATAAAAAAGTATTAAGAGGGGACTCTACTTCCGAGGAATTTGGAAAATAGGTATTTGAAGAAACTATAGCCGCCGCGCTGCTTACACTTGCTCTCCCGGTAATGTGCAAAAAGGACAGTTGCAGCTCAGGCTGATTTTACCTACAAAAACGTTGACCAAAAGACGTTTCGTATTCCGCTGTTTTCTTTTTCAAAACACCACATATCTTAAACATTTTTATATCAAAATTTAGAGGAAAAGTATACCTATGCTACTTTTATTTTCTTTTTTGTCATAAACTTATCACGTTTGTCTAATAGTCATCTGAACATCACGGTAAAAATGGGTTATTTGTCGCGCTTTTGAAGTATTGTATTTCTTTTCTTAATTAAGTTTCGGAAAAAATCAAATGATAGGGGCACGTATAATCACGGTGTAAAATTATAGAAAAAAAATAATAGGGATGTATCCAAGGTATGAAAATCAAAAAAATAATTAGTCCGTCTTATAGATAATAAAGAAAATTAAGACCCGTATTTTTTATTTTGTCGAAATTACCAAAAACTACTGAGATATAGCGTATCAAAGTTACGGAGTGGGGGCTAATTACATCACGCCGTGGTATATTTTGCACCACGGCGTGACGTCATGCGACATTTCAAATCAATATATCTTCCTAAGTATTTAAATGAAAGAAAAAATAAAAAATACGTGTTCAATATTTTTTATAAAGCTATCTGACGGACATTAAATTATTTTTAGGATACAAGCCAATTGCCCTAAAAGCATTATCCACGAAGAAAACAGCGGAATACGTTTGTATATAGAAAGCACCACTAGAGTTCCCTCTTAACAGTGCGTAAATCACGTAATACGCGTGTTTAAAACAACTTCTGATTTCCTGTTAAAGGTGAGTAAATACAGTTAAGTAAACTCCACGCTATTCCGAGAACATTGAGAAAATACTACATTTACTTATAGCGAGGCTTCAAAGATAGAACTACCTACTTACATATTTACTAAGAACTGGCATCGTTGTATTATTGTCCCTTGAGAAAAATAATTGAAGTATTGCGGTTTGAGAAGAATTCGTCTGCAGACCTGTTGCCTGTCAGACGATCAATAGCCCAAACGTCCCAGGACGTCCTGCATAATAGCAAACAACATCGTTACAGGCTGAGACGGAGATGGTGGCATAAGATGGACTCCTTTGAAAAATATTGTTTCTTGGTAGCAGCAGTAACAAAGAGAGCTGGCCTAGTAAGTGGGATATTAATTGCTACTTAAATAAATGCTGCTTTAGGGATTCCTGTTACACAAATGAAAGCGAGCATAAAAAACTTAAGGTAGCGTGTTAGTTTTGAGAATACTGAAGGCGGTGTCTACTATTACAATATATTGTATTTTATTGATTATTTCAATTTCAAACAGGTTGTTATTAATATTAAAAAGTAGCCTAGTAGCAGAAACTTTAAAAATAAAAATGTGTGACCGGGGAGACGTTTATTTGCCTTTCATAAAATAGTTCATACAAAAATATTATAAAAAAGTTGTTTAAGTTGTAAAATTACTGGGCAGCATATTCATTTTCTTCCCTTTAAAACTTTATGCGGATGATAAAGAATTTATTAACAATTTTATAATAATAAATTCTGCTTTAAGTGTCAGCTGAATATCAATATTTCTTTAGTTCTAATCTTCTTTACTCTAACTTTTACAAACCAGTTACTATACGAAATTTACTAGTGACTGATTGTCAGATTTTCAGGATTTGCAATTTATTAATTGATAATAATAATAAATAAATAAATATATACTCACAAATCACACAGATTGAGCTAGCCCCAAAATAAGTTCAAGACTTGTGTTATGGGATACTAACTCAACGATACTATATTTATAATAGATACATACCTATATAGATAAACATCCAATGTCCAATGACTGATTACAAAGTAAAGGAAAACATCTTGAGGAAGTCTGAAATCGGCAACCCGCACTGAGCAAGCGTGGGGATTATGCTCAAAACTTCTCTGTATGAGAGGAGACTTGTGCCAAGCAGTGGGACGATAAAAAGTTGTATGACTTTTGTGCGCACAATATTTCTTTATCAAATTTGTAAGATACGTTTTTAATAAAAAGTAAAAGAAAATTAATGCTTTAATGTGTATCTGTGCCGGCTAATATCTGACTATGTGTATAGTGGTGTTAATTGAAAGGATTTACTACAGTATAAGTAATACAGTATTTTTTTCTTTACTCAGTAGTAGGACATAACATTAGATGCCGGCAGAAATTACCATTCACCAGACCAAATCTTGCCGCCAAGCAATTAGTCGTGTTCCGGCATGATGTCTGGTGAAGCCGTACGGAGGACGGACCTGAGCAGTTGTGTTGTGAAGTGTGCCGGATATGATGCGCCAAATGTTGTTGTATCGAGAATTTGGTGGTGGAGGTCTCCAGATTAATCGCCCTCCGGCGCAACATTGTTAGTCGTGTTGAACATTGCATCACCTCGCTCACCTGCCGTCTTCCTTCCTATCCAAGTTTTTTTTTTAAATTAATAGGTTTAATAAACTAGCGCGCTTTACCTTCAACGATTGCATCACTGCTTACCATCAAGGGAAGTTGTGGTGAAGCACTAGATTTTAACTTAAAAAAAAATCGATCTAAATCACCAGAGACGAACCAAAGCAACACGACATCCATTTGCAACAATGTAACACTTTTATTTCCTAAGACGCTCGAGCAAGGCACTTTAAATTGGCACAAAAATATAATTTGATTTCTATAGTATATTTAGCCCAGCGTTCATTAGAGGTCAGAGTAACGTACTCACAATGACTGACTGCCTGTCAATTAATCAATTGGTCAATATTAATCAATCAAGTAAGGGTCGAAAATCCCTTAAACCCGTTTCCGTCATGCTTAATTGAAAAGTGTCATAATTCTTATTAATTAGCACCGCCCGCAATTTCACCTGCATAAATATAGATTCCGTAAGAATATCGGGATAAAAAGTACAGTTTTTGTTAATAATATCTAAGATCTTAATTTTGTCGTATTTTATTGTGTGTACATAAATAATAAAATAAATAAATAAATATTAAGCCTATCGACCAGCCTCTCAAGTATGAGTGGGCGGATTCGATTCCAGGTCAGGCAAGTACCTATGTAACTCATCAAAAGTTATATGTACTTTCTAAGTATATCTTGGACACCAATGACTGAAGGTGAAGGAAAACATCTTGAGGAAACCTGGACTTTATAAGTCTGAAATCGCCAATCCGCATTGAGCAAGCGTGGTGATTACGCTCAATTCTTCTCTGTATAAGAGGAGACCTGTGCCCAGCAAGGGGACGATAAAAGGTTGATGATGAAGCCTGTAATGCCATACGAACATCTAATGGCAGTCGTTACGGGTTGTTGGAGCCCTCAAAAGTCCAACAATTGGTCTAACTGCAATGCTTCGATGTCGCCTTCGGGTTGTGGAGGTCAGACAGCAGTCGCTTCACGGAAAAAGTCGAAGTTTAGTCATATCAGCAGTTGGACTGGTAAAGCGGACCCCAGACTCCAAAGCTGAAAAGGCTTTGGATGCGACTGGGATTAACGCTGGGATGATGATGATGATAAAGCCTGTATGTCCGCACTCCTGAGGGACAGACCTTGCCTCGGTGAGAGAGAGTGGGCCTATTGGTAATGTACCACGCGGGCAGAATGAACGCAATTTTATGTTGGATAGTGTACAAGTTACATCCGGAGTTGTTTATTATACGGACCTTGTTGAAACTAGAACTAATTTCCGTGCGTTCAGGCGCTTTTGCCATACCTGTTATTGGAATCAATTGTAACAGCAAATACCTACTTAGGACCCATTAACTTGATCAAATGTTATTCCGTGGTGCTTGGCAATCTGGGCTTCTCCCAGTTGCAATAATGTCCCTTTGTGCCGATTGGCCTAGTTCTGTTCTGTCTCCTGCTTATTATGGAGGGAAGTGGAAAAAATATCTTTTTTCTTACTCCTCCGCTATTCTTTTCTGATTAATTTCGTTGCGGGACCCAAGACAGTTGAAACGTTTCTCCGGGACTCGTCGAGCTTCATTGCTCGGCGTTTTTCTGGCGGTCTCCACTGTTGATTCTTGCTTTCAGGAGTTGCAGTGGGTTGGGAACAGTGTGGCGGGTTTTGTACCACGCGGGCTCAATGCGGGTTGGTAGATGTCATATGTCTTCAAAGTTTTGCCTCTAGAACATGTCCATTTCCTTTCCTTCTCCGTTTCGAGAGCAGTAGTGACGAAATAATTCACACAAAGTAAAGCGCCTGACTACAAGATGAAGGAAAATATCTTGAAGGAACCTGGACTTTAAGTCTCAAATCACCAACCCGCATTGAGCAAGCGTGGTAATTACGCTTAATCCTTATCCGTATGAGAGGAAGCCTATGCCCAACAGTGGGACGATAAAAAGGTTGATGATGATGAAAGCACCTGACGGGGCTCAAACCTACGATATATGTTTAACTTGTAAGTCTCAACCTATTATAACACTAGGCCATCGCTGCTGTTTTCCACTTGTGTTAATGCTGATTATATATGTGTGCCAGATTTCATCCAAATTCGTTCAGTAGTTTTTGCGTGAAGAAGTAACAGGCACTTAGACACTGTTACTGAAATATATAAATTACATTGTAACGTTTTCCCCGATATCCATTTAAAGTCAACATTCAAAATGACGTTGGAATTAAATGGCCTTATGATGACAATTATCAGAGACCCGTGTCATGTGGTGTGACGTCACATGTCATGACAATATGGGCGATAAGGCTATCTGAATTGTTAAGCTGTGGCCGAAAACAGGATTAGGATTACTTACGCAACCTTAGGAGTTGGGACTCAACTAAGTACCTACCTTGCTTTTTATTGACATAAGTACCGACTTAAGTAAATATTCTAATTTACGGATTAAGAATATCATCCAACATACCTTTTTTTATAAATTAGAAATTAGTGTTTGACCGCAATCCCGCCTGATGGTAAGCAGTGATGCAATCGTTGATGGTAAAGCCCGCTAGTTTATTAAAAGAGCCTATTCACTCTAGCCTTGAAGACACTCAAATTGTAGTCCGACGCAAACACCACCGCTGACAAATTGTTCCAGTCCCTCGATGTAGGCGGTATAAAAGAGGAGGCAAAACGCTTCGTCCGGATCGTAGTGGTGTTAACAACGTAAGGGTGGAAACTCGCCGTACGACGGGTCGTCCGACGATGGAACGGGGATGGGGGAATTAAATCATGCGATTCCCTCGCACACTCATTTGGACCTTGCTTTGGAGACCGTTTTGAATTAAATCTGGGTCGCCAATCAGCCTCTTCGCACGCCTCTTCACTGAATCAAAAGTAGCCAGGTGACACTTTGCAGCACTAGCCCAAATGTGGTTGCAGTACTCCACACACGAACGGACCTGTGCTTTCTACAACATTAGAAGCTGCCTTAGTGTGAACTACCGGACCTTTGCTGACAACAGGCGCTTTAATTTGTATAAATTATTTTATCTCTATTGTTCTCGAAAACATTATAAGGAAGCCAGCATGTAATATGTGTGGTCGGTGCTAGTGGACCCCATCACGATTTGCTGACATAGAGCAATTGCCACCTTTGACCGCCGCCACGAGAACGCGGCTGTGCCCCGTCCAAGCAGGACAAACCTCTAACGTGTCTTCCAGGTGAAACCCTAGCGATTCCTCCCGATTATCCTAAACAGGAATCTCCCGAAACAACCATGTCTGATGAGGATCTGCACTCGGCAGAATGCGACGATCCATGACCCATTGCATTGTTGCATATCTCTCGCCCATGCTACTACAACGTTCGCGTACCTAATGTTCTTTCGGACTTTATTTTTATTTTTTGGGTTCCTTGAATAGTCTAATATAACCTTTCTCAAGAATCGGGCAATCAAATACAGTTAGATTTTTTTTTAATCTGACTAGTGGTTTCGAAGTTTACCACTTATGTACCTACATACAAAAAAACAAGTTTTACATCCTAATAATATTAATGGGTAGATAAATATTAAATGTAACTCATAAGAATGATGCTCTCATTGTGACCTTACAAAAGTCATATCAGAAGTATTTTTTAATAACGCAAGAGACGGCGTATATCATTTTTTACTCCTTATATTAATAACAAGGTTATATAATTCTTATCATGAAGATAATAGTCCTGCACCAACCGAGAGCTGTCCTTGGGTAAAAATAGTGCGAACAGGGCAAGCATTTGATTGAAAATGTATAAAGGGCTTCCGCCCATTGCGCTGTCCGAGACCCAAGGATTCTGAAATATGTCAAAACTAATATATGTAATCAAGAGAAATAATTTATTTATTAAATCAAAACCGGAATCAGATGTATGTCATTTCGGAGGATGATATTCCCGTAGTTTTTATATAACCTGTATTTTATTTTTTATATAGGTACCTGTTTGTGTTGTTGAAATTGTACTCACCACTTACAATTGCATTTACTTTTTATATCTTTTTATTATTACGTTTTTATTGTTAACTGTATTACCGGTTCGGTGCTACTTTTAATTGTTTGTTGCATCGGGTGACGTCTTTACGTCGACGCCGGCTGTCGCTGAAAACCAGCGCTGGGCTCTGTTTTTTGCATAGAGTCGCAGCATAATGCTGAGCGACAGCCGTTTTGCGTGGATATGACGCATGTTTCCCTCAACAATTTCTTATTTTTATGTTTTTGTAAACGCTTGCGTCATGTTTAGTGCAAATAAACGTTTTTTCTTTCTTTTCTTTCTTTCAAAATCAAAAGTCATTTATTCAAATAAGGCTGAGAATCAGCACTTTTTGAACGTCAATATTACATAAGACGGTCCAAAACGCACGCCCTTCGCCACTTCCTGATGAAAATATTATAAACAAAGATATAAATCTTTGTTTATTATACTTTTACGCTAAAATAGCAACACAGATTATGATTATTTCAGGCTTATGGGTAGACCATGGCCTGGATTAAGACATCTTATAATACTTTAATTTCGATAATTAGACAAGGTCACGTCCGCGCCTGACGTTAATTGAAGAATTTTGAGTAGCCATGTCTTTAATCACGTCTAAACTGTCTATAGAGTAGGGTTGTAACGGAGCTTCGCCTCCGCTTCCATTACTGCGGAAGTTCCGCAGGAAATCGTATCTTCGCTTCCGCCTCCGCCTCCGCACAATTTTTGGGGAGTTTTAATTACGTATTTATAAAATAAATAACTCGCAAGCTGCGACGCTCGACAACCGTCCGGCCGCATTTCAGCGCGAAATGGTCAAGAATAAACTAGTGCGAGGCGGGAATGCGGCAAATACAATTTGTTTCTCCTTAATTTTCATTACAAGAAGGTAATATTTTTTTTACCATATATACTATTATTAATGTACGAATTTAAAATAAAAATTTTGTTTTAATTAACCATAAATTTCAATTTTTTCTATAAGTACTTTCACCTCCGCCTCGGCCTCCGTTAACTTCCGCATCCGCGGAGGTGAGACTCGTCGCCTCCGCATACGCATCCGCCTCCGCTAACAAGCCTCCGTTACAACCCTACTATAGAGTATCTTAAATTGACAGGAGTAAACTAATGTTTATCTTCTATCCTTTTCTTAATGAAATGGAAAGAAAAATATGCACTTAAACATAAATTAGTTTGTGAATAAGTAATCATTGTGTATGCTAAGTTTCAGTCTAGACCAATAAATTCCTATCTACCTCTCGAACTTTCTTCTAACGTACCAAATATGTATATTCCTGCAAACTCGTATAATCTTCCACAACAATGCGCCATTGTAATCGGGAATCTAACACCGAAACTAAGTTCAAGTAAGATTGGATTAACCGCACACTTTGTAATCCAGTTAGTTTTGACGCCGGATAGCATAATGCTGTTAACTATAACGTAATGCTGTTAACTTTGATGAAGGTTTAATCTATATCTACTAATATATAAAGCTGAAGAGTTTTTTTGTATGTTTGTTTGTTCGCGCTAATCTCGGGAACTACTGGTCCGATTTGAAAAATTATTATTGGGTTGGATAGCCCATTAATTCAGGAAGGCTTTAGGCTATATAACATCACGCTGCGACCACTAGGAGCGGAGCATAACTAACTCCACGTGAACGAAGTCGCTAGTTTTAGGTATGTTGGAGGCGTGGTGGCCTAGTGGTTAACACCAGCCTCTCAAGTATGAGTGTGCGGATTCGATTCCAGGTCAGGGAAGTATTATTGTAACTTTTATAAGTTAAATATACTTTCTTACTATATTTTGGACACCAAAAACTGATTAAAAGGTGAAGAAAAAATTGATCTTGAGGAAACTTGGACTTTAAGCCCGAAATCGCCAACCCACATTGAGCAAGTGTGGTGATTACGCTCAATCCTTCATAAGAGGAGACCTGTGCCCAGCAGTGGGACAATAAAAAGGTTGATGATGATGATGATGATGTTAGGGTCTGGACAATTGTATAACTGATGTTGAATCTCTATTATTATAATTGAGTTCGTCCTTACTTTTTCGAAATGAGGGCTCAATTTTTGTGTTCGGAAATGGACTATATCTTGTAACATCTGTTGGTCGAAGCTGTCATTTCATCTTACGTTTATTTTTACAACGGTATTATTTACGCGTATGGTCACGATCATAAATATCTTACGCTAGCGTAAGATTTAAAAGAGATTTTCTCGTAAAGTTTTGATAGACATTTAATAGTGTTACGAACATATTCCACGGCTGCTAGTCGTAATCGATTGTTTAACGTATTTTCCAAGGTATGAAGGTATCTCGGTATCTATTGTTTAACGTATTTTCCAAGGTATGAAGGTATCTCGGTATCTAAAGATCACCCAACCACATTCCAGCTGCGACAAGCGTACGTAGCTTTGAAATTTCTTATCGTTATGACTTTTACGTAAGATATTAACTATGCCATATGAACGGCCGTTAAAGCTCATTTATATTACAAAATTACCAAATCAGTTACATTATGTAAAACCACAAACTAGTTTTCAGTGACTGTGGGGAATTTGTTAGATAGTTCTAAACAAAACATTGCGTGACCCTCTAAATATAACCATAAAGACAACACGCTCCGTCCCACGGCCCAAAAACACGATCCCACGAAGTTTCGGTACAGCACTGTGTAGAATGTTCTGCCAATGTACAAAACAACTTCTGTTGCTTCCAAAAACCTTGAACAAAAAGTTCCAGACTCGGCATGTACAATTGCATGTGACAGGCGCGTAGGGAATTAAACTGCACGAGCGGTACTGGGGTTTTTCTACTTTTTACTCCACTAGGAAAATGGAGATGTGTATTTGAACTGTATAATTAGGCTTTTTTGTAACGTACCGGCAAGCGCAGCGTCGGACGCCCACCGACTAGGTGGTTGGATGGTCTGACCAAAATCGCAGGAAAGCGCTGGATGCAGGCCGCATCCAACCGTTCTTTTTGGAAATTCTTGGAGGAGGCCTATGTTCAGCAGTGGACTTCAGTGGCTGAGATGATGATGATGAATTAGGCTGTTTTATTAGGTGGATCTTTTAGGTTAGTCTTTAAATACTTTAACAAAATCGACTAACTGCACGTCGGGGTCGCACACAAAGTGAATGTTTCAGGTGTTATAAAAAAAATCACATCATGTAAATGTTTTAATTTGCAGATTTAGCGCGCTTGCATTATATATTAGAACTATTAATTACGTTACAATTTTAGACTCACATAGTATATTTCCGCTGTCTCCCCTGATTATCTGAAAAGAGAAAATGCATATTCATGAGTCCTATGTTAAGTTTTGTGTTAGAAACATACAAAAAGAAAACAATATTTTACATCAATCTGAGTTCAGCTGAATACAAAGTACTACTGGTCCATGACAGTACTACCATAAATATTCATAAACCAGCAGAATGTACAAGGGTAGTTTAGCTGTAAAAATATGTAGGGATAGACATAGGGATAAACTATTGCGGGTGTACACATAAATATTTTATTTTTTATTTGACACAAAAAAAAACATGTTACATTTGTACAGATATATAGGCCACATTCAAATTTTCTTAATTTTTACTGAAGGAATCCGTGTCTGAACTAGATAAAGAAATATCTGTGTCTCAGACATCAGTGCTCTTCCTTAAGGTGATACATTAAAACACTAGCTTAATTAGACATATTCATAATAAAAGATATATCATTACACAAATATAGAAAAAATAAACTTAAAACAAACAAAAGCTGTGTGGAGTGTTAACCTCTCAGTGAGTAGTTCGTGAGAGTGCGTGAAAGAGTGTGAGAGGGTGAGTGTTAAAAATATACTTTATTTTAATATTTTCAGAAATCCTGCTGTTTCCTCATAAGTATGTTTACTAATGTATTTAAATATTTTATCCTTACAATCTAGTCTAATTAAGTAGTATATATGCAAAGCGTCATTTATCTTATTGTATAAGTACGGTCCCAAGAAACAAAAGTAATTGTTTACATAAGCATGTCTGAAAGATGGTCGGTCATTATTACTAATAATATTTCTTCTTGTAAGATCACCTTTTGTGAATTTTAATAATGAGTGTTGCTTCAAGATCACACGAAAAATAAACAACTGCCGAATGGTGAGGACCCCACACGACTGATATAGAAGATGAGTTGGGTACAAATAAGGGCGAAAAGTGCTAACTTTTAGTACAGCCCTCTGTGCTATGTCTATGCCCATAATAGTTGACTAATGGACATGCCGTACACGTATAATCTGCGATATTTTTTGGTTTGAAAAGAGTGTGAGAGATGGCCTATGCTTTCGGTCTAGCACTGTCCCTTTCCTCATAGATGATTGATGATTTTGAAAGAGATAAATATAGACGGAACTTCGTTTCCTCTCTTTCTTTCGGAGTGTCACTATTATCATCTCTAAGGCATGTCCATTAGTATATTTTGCGACTGAGTTTGACTTGAATCTCTTTTAGAACAATATCATGATTCGTTACCTCAGTTTTAAAAGGCTGACAGGATCAAAAACTTAAATTAAATAAGGAAAATGTCTGACCTTTCAGTTAAGTTTAATTTACCTGAAACCAAAACCTACCCTCCTCAACAACAGATGTAGAACTAGTCAGTATTTACAACAAAACCAATCTATTCCACGTTTTGAATCCTCCGGTCTGACGGCACGTGGAACCGATCGGACGGAAAATGGGGTGCCTCAACTAATTGATATGTACCCAGTTGTGTTCTCGAAAAGTCGTTTGCGGTACGGGATTTGCATGAATGTGTGGGTTTCATTTATTTTTCAGTATTGACTCCCTCTATACTTCAATCTGGCTGGACTATAAAAAGTTTTGTTTATATGTGTAAACATTCGAATAACTTTTTTTTCCGTCCGTTCCGTCCCAGCGATGGGAACATTATTAGATGATATGCGTTACATGGATAGTGGGGCTGACAGGGTAAGGTTCAGAGTAGGGTACATCATACGCATTCAAGCGGTATCAATATACCAGGTAGTTCAATTCATGTTCTTCTTCTTCATCTTCAGCTTAGGCCTCCTAGGCCTCCATCAAGGCTTTCCATCCGTCTTTTGGTGCCCCCACCCATCGGCTTACTGCGACCTTCATCAAGTCATCGGTCCATCTTGTTGGGGGCCTCCCTACGCTGCGTCTTCCGGTACGTGGCTGCCACTCCAGAACCTTACTGCCCCATCGGCCATCGGTTCTACAAACAATGTGCCCTGTCCACTGCCACTTAATTTTAGTGACTCGCAGAGCTATGTCGGTGACTTTGATTCTTTTACGGATCTTTTTATTTCTGAATCGTTCGCGCAGAGAGACTCAGAGCATAGTTATTCCATCGCCCTTTGTGTGACTTTGAGCCTGCTTATGAGGCCCATTATAAGCGACTACGTTTCGATTTAGGTAGTACAATTAACAGATAATTTTTATTGCATCCTTTAAAAATAGTGATACATGGTCGTGAAGTACTGAGGAAACGAACAAGAAGAATAATAAATTAACATTCCATTATATATACTTAGTATATTCAGCATTCATCACTGAAGTTAAAAAAATAGATAAAACAAAAAAAAAATAAACAAAAGAAATTGTAGGAATAAATAATACACAACTCCTGAAGTCGCCACTAAGCTGTTCTTTGTCAAATATTGATTTATATTTCACGTTACTGTTTTTAGGTCAAATATTAATAATTCAAGCTGTGTATATAAATTGACCAATCTAGCTTGAGAACCAATTAACTTATTCCACCGTATGAATGATTCCATTAATTGCATTCTGTTATTATTGTAAATCATTGGGGTAGAAAATCAACTTCACAAATCAGTAAATGTTAAGTGGATGGCGACTTTAATCTCACATGGTTAATTTCGACATGGATGATGTAATCCAATAATTTATAACGTAAGTAAAATTTACTGATGGTTATGGGTGTGTTGGGCCTGTCGTCATGTATGGCTGTGAAGCATGGACTCTGAAAGAGAACACTACACGACGCTTACAGGCATTTGAAATGTGGTGCTACCGTCTTATGCTGCGCATAAACTGAACCCAAAAGGTCAGACATGACACCGTACTTCAGCGCAGCGAAAGTTATTGCCCGCCATAAAAAAACGCAAAATAGAATATCTCGGCCACGTGCTCCGATACGATAGATATGGGCTACTTCAATTGATTATGATGGGCAAGGTAGAAGGGAAGAGGCGCGCTGGACAAAATAGAAAATCGTGGCTTCGTAACATCAGGGAGTGGACTGTAGATTAGGTATTTCTGCTGAAAAACTGTTCCAACTCGCGGTTGAACAGACCGAGTACAAGAAACTGACGGCCTACCTTCAGGATTGAAGAGGCACTGGAAGAAGAAGAAGTATAATTTAAAAGAGTGTCCGTCGTGTTTCTTGTTCGTTCTACTAAATTGGTGGTAGATACCTACGCTTTAGAATGGGCAACTAGGTTCATCTTTGACGAGCCTTTGAAAATTCAAAGATGCCTGGAATTGGTTCTCATGAAATAAATACTTTCGATTTTGATTTTGAACTCAAAATAGTATGCAGCACTACGGGAACCATTTCATTTGGCGCTTGAATGACATTGACTGTGTCGAGAAAATACTTTTCGTAAAAATGCATTGAAAATATACCAAAATATTTTCATACAGCGTCTGCATCATCTTGTTATCTTTAACTCTTTGACATCTTATTTACATCTGTTGACATTCTATTTAAAACTGTTTCACTATATTTATACATACATCTTTGAATTTCACTTGGAATGTAAATTAAAAAAGAAACTATATATAAATGGTTTTTATGAATATATGAAATTAAATTAAATCATCATCATCCACAGCCCGATTTCACCCACTGCTGGATATAAGTTTCACTTTTTTTGTAGCTAATACCCACGCTCCTGTGGCAGCTTCATCCAGATTTTACCAGGAATGGCAATAATCTTTCAGTAAATAGATGATCACAACCTTACTCCACAAGTCATCAGCATCACTGTCCCTTACCAGGTGTCCTGACTGAACTCTATTTGAGTTTGATAATACTCTTTCCGATATATACAGCTATAATTTCTTATAATATCTTACCCGCCATGATATTGTTATTAATGTTGTTATGTAAACCACGCAATAAAGTATAATTAGACCACTCGGCAAAATATAAGTACCTACACCATACAGCAAATGATAAGTAAGTAGATCACCGATCAAAATATAAGTAAACCAACACGAAAAATATTAGTTGACCACCCAGCTAGATATAACTACTTAGATTATGCATCAAAATATAAGTAGACCACGCAGCAAAATAATAGTAGACCAAGCAGTAAAGTCGCATTTAAATTTCAAGTGTAATTTTCTACAACGATTTATAAATTACCTCATACAGCCACTAAACTTGAATACAGATACATTATGTTCATCCCCGTATGGCACGGTACGGCAAAATATATTGCATCGCAGACGGCGAAGTTCTCCGGTAACCGAAATCCAAGATTTACCGCCACGATACTTTATATCCAGCTAGTTTCACACGAATAGTGTCTATTTTATTCAGTGTTTATGGCGACAAATAGTTTGGCTATTTTGTAAATGCTTTCTAATTTTCTCTTTGCAATATGCTGCTCGTGGAACCGATGGCCGATGGGGCAGTAAGGTTCTGGAGTGGCGGCCACGTACTGGAAGACGCAGCGTAGGGAGGCCCCCAACAAGGTGGACCGATGACCTGGTGAAGATCGCGGGAAGCCGATGGATGCGGGCAGCACAATACCGGTCAACGTGGAAAGCCTTGGGGAAAGGCCTTCCCCAAGGCTTTCCACGTTGACCAGCAGTGGACATCTATAGGCTGAAGAAGAAGAAGAAGAAGAAGAATATACTGCAATATTAATTAAAGGGTTCGGGAATACAAATTCACGTTTAGGAATTTTTGATCAAAGGTATTTGCGTTTCAAAAATCGGATGGAGACGTATTTAAATTAGGTTCTGAAAACTTATAGATAAATTCATAAACACCTTGCGATTGCATCAATATGCGCTTAGTATTACTTAAAGCTGTCAAAAGTAAAAACATACCATACTAAAAAAAAAAATTATAACGAAGTTTATGTCATTTTATCAGTAATTAATTGAGGAGCAATTCTCGTTGATTCTTGTGATTGAAAAAAAATCAAATCAATTGAAAATTAAAGGTTGGAGACTAAACGTATTTAATTACGACGATTGTCTCTTTGATCTCAGTCTCAATTTGTCAAAAATACTTCTAATTTATCTACGTTGGTGACATTTCCTTGTCACAGAAATGAGACTTTAACATTTATTAAAGAATACGTTTGATCCTGAGATATACACTTGATTTCCCTGAGGAAACGTTAGAACATACGGTGGAGATCTACCCGGCTTGGGCGTAGCACCGCCTTGTCCTCGTAGCGGCGATCGGCGGTGATCTCTCGCGTCCGGCCCTGGTCCAGGCCATGGTCCGGAGCAAGAGTGCATGGCAGGCAGTCATCTCCTTCTGCGAAGCCGCGTTGCTGGCAAAAGAGGAATCGGAGCGCGTGAGGGCTCGTGCGCTGAGGCCCGCACGTCTCTAGCCACCGCAGGAGACGCCCTGGTCGGGAGACAACATCGAATTCCCGGTCACCGTAGGCGCGGGCCTGCAGGCGGAGAGCTGTGGGCAGCTCACCGCCCGGTAAGGACAAAGCCCATCTCGACTGCGCGTTGTGTTTCACGCCACTAGATACACGAAATGCTGACATTTCTCATCATGACGGGGTCCACGAAGACCGATGCTTGGGCCAGGGCCGAGGGTTGATTGAAAGAGAAACCGTGGCCCTAGCTCATAGGCAACGGAACATAGGTGGGTTTTAGTCAGTAAAAGTCTGACACGCTCTTCCGCTCCGCCCAGAGCGGGAAAAGTTATTTGATTATTTCCCATCCACACCAAAAAAAGATATACATGTGAGCAAAACTGAATAAAATCCTTAACCAAAATACAAAGAAATTCAGTAAAACTATTTTCCTTTGATTCACTTGAACAGACAGACTTAGACATCAGTGGAAACCCACCCGGCTTCCAATACCAAGTATTTGCATTTATTCAGTGTTTGTATGCAAAATGAAGGTACTTCCTTTGGTAAGCTTGAACAAACAAGGTTTTCTTGCTAGGAATCTGATATTGAAAAGTACTTTCAAATACTCTTCATGAATATGCAGCTACATACATGCGCTTGCTGGAATGAGGATGAGGGTAGCTGTTGAACATTAGTTTTCTCCAATGGCTGCACATATCCATTGTTAATATTTATGGAACCGCCAGAGAGAGAGAGAGAGAGACTATGAATTGAATGCTGTACAAGAAAAAGGACGGCTACTCACTTACCAAGAGCTTTAATAAAGTTACGGGCAGTTACTACTCAGGAAGCGAATCGCTTACGAACAATATGTAAGAAGTGTTCGAACTTGAATGTCATCATGATTTCACCTTGTTTTTTCTCCAGATATCTATTTACCAGTTTTAAAAAGTACCTACATGAACAGTTAGACACTTTTTTTAAATGGACCCGTATAGGAAGTAGACTCCCTGGGAAAAAAACGTGTGCGGCTTCAATATTAGGAGACCACATCCACAGTATAAAAATCATACAGTAGGTCGACGCCTTTGATCTCGTGTAAAATGCCGACATCATCTAGACAGTAACGCATCGGCCAGGGTTGTCACAAATAAACAATATTTATTTATTGCAGATCAACATCGATAGCTGTATTATATTTCATTAATTTGCTATTCTTACTAAGGGAACAATTCGAGACAGATTTAAGTTATTTAGATGGCATTTTCGTAACCAGCACCCCAATCGACCTCACAATTAACACCCATATCATATTAATATACATTTAAATTGGCGTCCGCCATCTTGGATTTCAGAAAGGATAGCTTTTTCGTAACTGTGGTGCTTTCACAATTATATTTACTTAAAATTGACATCAATATTAAATTATAAAAAATGACGTCCGCCATTTTGGATGTCAAAAAGGATGGCTTCTTCGTTACAAGCACCCCAATTATATTAACAAACAAATAAAAAAACAAACACGCGTGTTTGTTTTTTTATTTGTTTGTTTTATAATTTGATATGAATGTCAATTTTGAGTATAATTGGGGTGCTAGCTAAGGGCTTACGCCCTTAATGATAAATACCGAGCTACGAACATCGTTTTGTTCGCAGCTCGGGTGCCGCTTACCCGCGTCTCGTCCCTCACACCCCGCTTAATTGCTCTGTCTAGACGTCTTCGTCGGACGACTGTATGATTTTTAGACTGTGCCACATCATTCATGCATTATCGGGATAGGTACAAATGCCACAGAGTATCTCTGACACTATAGGGATTAAAAATTAATATTTTATTTCCTAATACTTAACAGACATGATTATGAATATCCTATTATAATTTTATTTATTTCTATAACTGTCCCTGACATCACAGAGGGCCCTGTCAGATTACCAGCGCTGTGACATTTACTTTTTAAATGTCGCAGCATCATGCTGAGATAGGGGCCTTTTGGCGTCGTAAAGGATATTCTGTTTATTTTTTCTTGATGTTACTTTTTTCACATCCAATTTAGGTATTCGTTTTTTATTCTTTGTGGTCTTACTGTGCGAGTAGCATATTATTTTTATTTGAGTTTGTTTCTCGCGCTAATCTTTGGAATTACCAGTTCGATTAGAAATATATTTTGCATTTTATAACCTAACTCGTGAAGAAGGCTATTGATAATTAAACATAACGCTGCAATCATTAGGAGATAAGCAAAAAAAAAGTCAGAAAATATGACGGAATGAGTTTTATAATAATTATTTTACAGCAATGATGTTATAGGTGATATTTTATAAATACAAGAGAAGCTACGGAGAGAAATAACCACACACTCAAACCAAACAACATTAAACCAGAATAAACTGGTGAACACGATCAAAGAGAGGCAGCACGATCCTTACATAAATATTGGTTTGCAAGGCATCTGTTAGTAGCAATGAAACAAATGGCGACACACGCAATAAAGACAGCATTATTTTAATTTATCGTGTAACTATCGGGGAGAGAAAAGAAACTACCGTCAATCCATCCTTACAGACTTTCGTTGCTATAATATTTAAAGTAGGATTCAGTGACAACAAACTGTAATATAATCCTACTAATATTATACATGCGACAGTTTGTGAGAAAATATGTATATACCTACATATATTGCAGCTTTTGGACAGCCTCCGTGGCGTAGCGGTAGCGAACGCGGCCGCTGCGCAAGGAGGCGCGGGTTCGATCTCCGCGCAGTGCAAATATTTGTATGCATGAATATGAATATCTGCACTAGTCTGGCCGTGCCTCAGAAAGCATGTTAAGCCGTTAGTCGAGGTTGCCATACGAACATCTAGTGGCAGTCGTTACGGGTTGTTGGAGCCCTCAAAAATCCAACAATTGGTCCAACTGCAATGCTTCGATGTCGCCTTCGGGTTGTGGAGGTCAGACGGCAGTCGCTTCACGGAAAATGTCGAAGTTTAGCCATATCAGCAGTTGGACTGGTATAGCGGACCCCAGACTCCAAAGCTGAAAAGGCTTCGGATGCGACTGGGATTAACGCTGGGACGATATATATACATATATTGCAGCTTTTGGACAGCCTCCGTGGCGTAGCGGTAGCGAACGCGGCCGCTGCGCAAGGAGGCGCGGGTTCGATCTCCGCGCAGTACATATATTTGTATGCATGAATATGAATATCTGCACTAGTCTGGCCGTGCCTCGGAAAGCATGTTAAGCCGTTAGTCGAGGTTGCCATATGAAAGTAGGAAGCGACCTGACGCTGCCGACAGTAGTGCGGAGGATGGCCGGCAGCGCAGAGTCGTGGGACGCGGTGGTGTCCTTCTGCGAGGACGTGATGTCGCAGAAGGAAGCTGCGGAACGGGAGAGAGAGATCTCAACTCCCTTCCCGGGCCACAGAAGACGCACCGGGCGCCGAAGAAGGGCGGACAACGCCCTCTTCCGCCCCCCATGAATGGGTCCAGGGGCGAGGGACATGGGGAAGTCCCCGCCCCCTATTCGATGGACCCCGAGGCGGAGGCGCGCGCGAGTGTCAGCGCGCGCCTCTGAGGCGATGCACGGGGTAGCTTAACACCCCACTACCCCGTGCCGGAGACGAGGCTCGGACAGACTGGGCCAGCACGAGAGTGTGGGGCTGCGGAAGAATTTAGACTCCCGCGGCCCCACGCGCGCTCGTGACAGAAGAGACACCGGGGTTAAAAAAAAAAAAAAGGTTGCCATATGAATATCTAATGGCAGTCGTTATGGGTTGTTGGAGCCCTCAAAAGTTCCACAATTGGTCTAACTACAGTGCTTCGATATCGCCTTCGGATTGTGGAGGTCGGACGGCAGTGGCTTCACAGAAATATCGAAGTTCAGCCAAAATCAGCAGTTAAACTGACAAAAGCGGATCCCAGACTCCAAAGCTGAAAAAGCTTCGGATGCGATTGGGGTTAACGCTAAGATGATGATAATGTTGTAGCTTTTGTTTGTAGTATCGTTAAATGTTATTGAAAATTATTTGAGACTTTTTGCAACTGACTTCCGGTACTCTAAATACTGTCTCCGAGTAATCAACGGAAGTCATTGCAAACTAGAGAAATAATATTTAATGTTTATTTCCGAAAGTTGTGAAAACTGGTGACAGTTTTCTAAAGTGTAAACAGGATATAAAAGCACATGTCGGTGAATTTAAAAATTTTGTTCCGTGTAAAATAAAAAACAAGAACCTTACGTCGCTCGTATTCTTGCCCCAATCCTCTCTGGTTTCTCATACATATGTGGATGAATGATTAGACGTTTGCTACTTTTTAAAGCAAAACTACTGAACGGGTTTGGATGAAATTTGGGACAGAGATAGTTTTTAACCTATGTGACCTTGATAGCGTCCGTGGCGTAGCGGTAGCGGACGCGGCCGCTGCGCAAGGTGGCGCGGGTTCGATCCCCGCACAGTGCAAGTATTTGGATGCATAAATATGAATATTTGCACTGGTCTGGTCGTGCCTCGGAAAGCACGTTAAGCCGTTGGTCCCGGTTGCCATACGAACATCAAGTGGCAGTCGTTACGGGTTGTTGGAGTCTTCAAAAGTCCAACAATTAGTATAGCTGCAATGCTTCGATGTCGCCTTCGGATTGTGGAGGTCAGACGGCAGTCGCTTCACGGAAAAATGTCGAAGTTTAGCCATATCAGCAGTTGGACTGGTAAAGCGGACCCCAGACTCCTAAGCTGATAAGTCTTCGGATGCGACTGTGATTTACGCTGGGATGATGATGATGATAGTTTATAACCTATGTGTTTACAAGTATAACACATAGGATAAATTATTTTTTTACTTTTTATCTGAATACTCCCATGGGATCAAAACTAACTCGGGTAGAACCACGAGGGGCACCAGGTAAGTAAATATAGGTAACAAATATTGTACATTACCCGCAACAAAACAGATTTACTAGTTGTTAGATAGAACAATACAAGAATAAACATTATAAAAGTAATAAGATTCTGGGCACATAAAACAATATCAATTTTCCTGTTTCTTTGTTCAGTTTAGGGCTATGAAAGTAAGATACCTTAGATATAATTAAAAGCACGGCGACTAGTAATACCTACGTTAGGCTGCCAAGAAATTCTCTCGGTGGTAGGCCATAACATCGGCTGCCGGCAGAAGTTACCACCCACCAGACAAAGTCTTGCCGCCAAGCGATTCGTCGTGTTCCGGCATGATGTCTGGTGAAGCCCTACGGAGGACGGGTCTTAGCAGTTGTGTTGCGATGTGTGGCGGGTACGATGCGCCAAATGTTGTTGTGTCGGGAGTTTGGTCGTGGAGAGTCTCCAGATCAGTCTCCCTCTAGCGCAGCATCGTTTGGTCGTGTTGGTCTTGGGTTTAACATTGCATCACCTCGCTCAACTGCCGTCATCTTTCCTATTCCTAAGTTTTTTTAAGTGAATAGGCTTAATAAACTAGTGCGCTTTACGATCAACGATTGCATCACTGCTTACCATCAGGCGGTATTACAGTCAAGCACTAGTTTATAATTATTAAAAAAAAACAAGCTAATATTTATATTAGGTCTTTTTCTTGGTGACATGGAAAGAAACAGATACACTTCATTTAATAATTTAGTTTTTAACAAGCTCATAAGTGCATTGTTAGAAATTAAAGTTTAATATTTTTTAAAGACGCATTTTAATAATAATTATAATGAATAAAAAATAATCAATTCTAATGAATAGAAATATTAAATAAATTATAATAAACCACCAACTTTAGCTTTGTTGGGCATTTATTTTGGGTACCTTTCATTAATTGAGCACACAAACACTCCAAGATTGAGACACCTCTTAACTAAAAGCACCCAATGAATTCAGAGGAAGACCGACCCATCTATAAATATCGGTTTGCCAGGAATTTGTTACAGCCACCAAACTAAATGGAGGAAAAGGGCTATAAAGACTGTTAGTTGGATGTAGAGGTTGTATTAGGGTCGTGTTGGGACACGACCAAAATTACCTGAGATTCAAAATCAAAAGCATTTATTCAAATAAGGCTGAAAATCCGCACTTTTTGAATGTCAATATTATATAAAACAGTCCCCCAAAACGCACGCCCTTCGCCATTTCGTAGCGCTTTCGCAGAAGTGGCGGAACAAACTCCCCATCAGCACAGCTGTTTGTTCATTAAAAGAAACACATGACTTTATACAATACTATGTATAATAATGAACACAACATAAAATAAATTATTTACCATATGCCAACTAGCCACGCCAAAATACCAGGAAAGCAAAAAAGAAATACCATTCAAATGAAATTTTTCAAGTAAAAACTTATTACCTAAATAAAAGCCCTGGGTACAAAGGGCGTGACAGCTCACATATTTATGCATTGTAAAAAAGCAAATTATATGAACTCATTACATGAATTTGAGAGATACCTGGAGCTTTTATTTAGGCAATAAGTTTGTTATAGATTGGTTTTGTTTATTGTATATTGGTTTTAGTGTCTATGTATTTTTCTTGATTCTTATTGAAATAGCATCAACACTGCTCACAGACACTGAAGTGGCAATGGGCCGGGCTGCCGGCCATATTAGCCGTAGAACCAATGACCTTTGGAGTATACGTGTTCTTGAGTGGAGACCACGAATTGGTAAACGTAAGGTGGGACACCCCCAGGCTAGGTGGAGAGAAGATCTTTGCAGGATGACTTGTAGTAAAGTATTTAACTGTTTCGGGTAGGTTGACCTGTTGTCCTCTTTATACAATATGTAAAGAAAACCCCTGATCATATAAGGATAATCAAGGTTAGCTAAGCACATAACCAAATACAATATAAAATTTTAGGTAATCATCATAGTAACAATACTAATGAATTATGAAATAATCTTTTTTTCGACCAAAAAGTGACAACACCACTTTAACGGTATTATTATAAGCGATGCGACCACGTACCGCGTGCCCTGCCCCCCTTCGCCCGCGCATGTATAGCCTACCGCACAAGTATTAAGTTACCTGTTTTTGCGAAATAATATTTATTTTTGTAGGGGGATTTTTTTTTTATTTAATCAGTTATCGATACCTAACAATACCTTCACGGAACGGACAGGGTTTTCTTTACATATTGTAGAATCAGCTCATAATGTTCAGACTGTTGTGAATCAAGCTTCCTCTCTGCCGCGCGGGCAATATAACGTGGGCCCAGTATGAGCTGTTAGATGTCACATGTCTTTCAGACATTTTGGTCCTAGGGCAAGTCGATTTCTTCACGCTCCTTTTGCAACGTGGCTCACACTAGAACCAATTCTTGTGTCGTGGCCGTCGTGGGTACGTTTAAAAATATTTAAACTCATATAAAAAACCAACCAGATGTTTTCCTTCACCGTTTTTAAAGCTATGGTAAAAATGAAATACAAAAAGGGAAGCGTTTGTCTGGGTTCGAGCCCATGCATGATTTAATTCCCCATCTCCGTTCCACCATCGGACGACCCGTCGTACGGCGACTTTCCACCCTCACGTTGTTAACACCACTACGATCCGGACGAAGCGTTTTGCTTCCTCTTTTATTCCGCGTACATCGAGGGACTGGAACAATTTGCCAGCGGCGGTGCGTCCGTCACACTACAATTTGAGTGTCTTCAAGGCTACAGGTTAATAAACTAGCTCGCTTTACCATCATTGATCGCATCACTGCTTACCATCAGGCGGGATTGCGGTCAAGCGCTAGTTTATAAATTATAAAAAAAAAATGCGTATAAAATTGGTAGGAATGTGTGCTCCACAGCTGCATCAAAAAGGCCAAAAAGCATATAACAAAATTCAATTTAAATTCCCATCCCCATGTATGACCGTTTTCACTATAACTCCTATAATACCCGATACCTCGTTAAATAAATGCTAGCATTTGTTGCTTAAGCAACATGGTTCTTTATCCATACTAATATTATAAATGCGAAAGTGACTCTGTCTGTCTGTCTGTCTGTTACGCTTTCCCGACTAAACCTCTTAACCGATTTTGATGAAATTTGGCACAGACAATCTTTAGACCCTGAGAAAGAACATAGGCTACCTTTTATTCCGGAAAAATTTGATGTTCCCGAGGGTAATCTTAAAAGCGCGATATAACCAAACTCCACGCGGGCGAAGCCGCGGGCGGAAAGCTAGTTTATAATAATATCAAAGCTGAAGAGTTTGTTTGTTTGTTTGAACGCGCTAATCTCAGTAACTACCGGTCTGATTTGAAAAATTCATTTTGAGTTGGATAGCCCATTAATACACGCTGCGACCAGTAGGAGCGGAGCATAACTAACTCCACGAGAACGAAGTCGCTGGCGGACGCTAGTAAATAATAATAGTGCTTTAGGGGACGAAATTAAAAAATACTCACCTAAGTGAAATTGTAATGTGGAACATAATTTCATTTGATGTTTTTGATCTCAGTAGCTTAAGTTTAGAAGTGAAATGTTCAATCTAAACCGACTGAAACAGTTATATTTTCACTCCCAACCTTCGTCCCCGACGATACAGTCTATCTCCGTCCATAATTGTCAAGCTATGTGGCGTCATACAACATAATATTATTACGCTTGACACGGGTCGGCGATAATTGTTGTCATTATGCCGCTTAACTCAAACGCCATTTTGGACTCTGACAAATGGTAATCGGTGTAAGTATGAGGGATATGCTCTTGTCATTATTATAATGGTTCATAGTAAATTAATATATTTTGTAACGCATTGCAAGGTTACCTTACAGTATTTAAAATAGGCATTTTGAAGGAAAAATAAATATATGTTACCATATATTAATAATTTCAAATCAATTGGTAACCTATTGAACAATTCAACACAGGGTTACAGTCTAGCCGAATGCAGCTGAGTACCAGTTTTTTTAAATACAGTCAGGCTGGTACTCAGCTGCATTCGGCTAGACTGTAACCCAGTGATGAATTGTTCAATAGGTTACCAATTGATTTGAAATTATTAATATATAGTAACATTTATTTAAAAATAATTTGAAATCCTTGTTGTTAGATACATGTTTATATTCAGTATCAGATTTCATGACAAATGATACAAAATAAAAAATGTACCAGTGAATACACCTTCCACTGAATTAACTTTGACTGTAACAATATATTTTAACTGTAACTAAACGTTTGACATTATTTTTTGTAATTATATCTGACATAAGTTTGTATATCTATTGACATACTACTAAACGAAAAGATATTGAATTAAAATTTAAATTAGACATACCGAGTCAATCAATTAATTATATGATTGACTCGATATGTCTATTGTCTAATTTAAAGTTTAATTTAATATCTTTTCGTTTTCATGTTTTTTTTATATGTGGCCATTCTCTTTAAATTTTATATGTAAAGTTGAACACAATGTTAATTGTTATGAATAAATAAATCGTAATGATGATGATGAATGTTATACCCGACAACAAGACCAACGATGCTGCGTCAGAGGGAGATTGATCTGGAGACTGCGGGGACGCCCGAACCCCGAGGGATCGCCATCCGGTACTCTCGTCCGGTCGCCAACCGACACGATGGGACAACCCTGTTATTTTTCGCAGTAGACGGGGCAGCCTTTCGTGTGCCGCTGGCATCAACTACCTGCCCTCAACTACCTGCTGTAAACACCGTGCTTCAAATCCCTCTACCAGCAACTCATATGTGTACCAAATTTAAATTCTCTCAGAATATTTGTCATGAAATAGTAACAAACATGAAATAGTATCATACATTCTTCCATTCATAAAAACTTTCGAGCTTTTAATATTAGTAGGATATTCTAGAACATAAACTGACAGCCTCCGTGGCGTAGCGGTAGCGGACGCAGCCGCTGCACAAGGTGGCGCGGGTTCGATCCCCGCACAGTACAAGTATTTGTATGCATAAATATGAATATTTGTACTGGTCTGGTCGTGCCTCGGAAAGCACGTTAAGCCGGTGGTCCCGGTTGCCCTACGAACATCTAGTGGCAGTCGTTACGGGTTGTTGGAGCCCTCAAAAGTCCTACAATTGGTCTAACTGCAATGCTTCGATGTCGCCTTCGGGTTGTGGAGGTCAGACGACAGTCGCTTCATGGAAAATGTCGAAGTTTAGCCATATCAGCAGTTAGACTGGTAAGACGAACCCCAGACTCCAAAGCTGAAAAGGCTTCGGATGCGACTGGGATTAACGCTGGGGATGGATGATGATGATGATTCTAGAACATAAACTATCGCAACACATTTAACACTCGACGACATACTATAAAGCATTATGTATAAAACATCAACAATGAAAATAGGTATTTACAATTTTTTTTAATATGCTAGTAGCCACGCCAAAATAGCAGCAAAGCAAAAAAAAACAGAAATTAAAATATTATTAAAATGGAAATGTAAATAGGTAAAAACTTATTACCTAAATAAATACCCCAGTTATAAAGGGCGTGACAGCTCAAAAAAGAGAATTATATGAACTCATATAACGTGTCAGTAAGCTAATTCTGGAGAAAGAATACAAACATTGTCTTGAGTTAAACAGAGCGACCAGCTATTCTTATCATTTAAATATTTGTTTGCGGAATAACATTCCTTTGAAAAAAGTTGGGATTTGATTTGTGCTTTAAATGCATTGTAAGGCAAGTCTAGCAAAGCAAAGGGTATCTTGTTATAAAAAGTTATACCAAACCCAACAAAAGAGGTTGAACCTTTTGAAGAAAAGGGGCTCCTCGTAGTTTCGCGGGTTCGATTTCCGCACGAAACAAATATTTGTATGACCTACAAGTTGTTGTTCTGGGTCTGGTTGTTTATGTATGTGACGTTATTATGTGACGTTATATGTCTGAAAACGCACTTACGATACAGGATAAATGCCGGGAATGGGGCAAAATTAAAAAAAAAAAAAGAAAACAAAATGGTACTATACTATATGTTTAAGTAGGTGCATAGGAACCTGGATTTATATTACTTTATTATACTTAATTGAGGAAATGTATCTTATAAGTTACATTACTGGTAACAAACCGGTAAAAAATATCAGTATTCTACCTATGTTTACCCATCGTCATCATCATCTCAGCGTTAATCCCAGTCGCAATCGAAGCGTTTTCAGTTATAGAGTCTAGGGTCCGCTTTACCAGTCTAACTGCTGATTTTGGCTAAACTTCGATATTTTCCGTGAAGCGACTATCTCCATAACTCGGAGGCACTTATAAGAAGGTAAAAACTACTAACTAGGAAGGTACTAACGCAGGTAAAAGTATACTACACAAGCTACGGCCATTTGTTTCACCTGTGTAAGTTCCGAATCGTTGTGAATATCCGGATAAAAGTCTCCTATATCTTAATCTGGGTCAATCTCTACTCATGTGTCAAATTTCATCTAAATCCAAATCAGTGAAAGCGTAACACAAGCATACAATAAAATCTAATCTTTTCTCAACATGTATTTATTCGCTCTCTGATTTCTTCAGAATATAACTCGATAAAATCGCCATATTTTTTAAAAATTATCACACTCTTTTACAAAAGTATTCGATATAAAATCAATGTGAAGCCGCGGGACAACGATGGAGACGGATATGAAGAGGAAATTGATCGCAACCTCTGCCTTTTTAGCGTGGAGATGAGAAATTATTGATGTATTGAGGGTTTGAAGGTTCCCGAATAGTAACGATGTTATTTGAAGATATTTGTATGTTATATTCGAGAATTGTGAAGATTTTTTGGGAAATCTGCTGGAATGTTAGCATTGATGTTAGTGATGGCGAAAAGGATAGAAAGTGATATGAATGGTGTTGTGGCGAATTTTGGGGGTCAATGATGTTCTATATAATTATTTTATTTTATTGGTTTAGACGTTTATTTTAGATAAAAAATTACAATAATTGCGAATAACAAATTTTGTTTTAATGGTGAACCGACTACTATCCGTTTTTCTGGAGAAATAAAAGTATTAATTACGGAAATTGATGCGTATAACTCGCGCAGGTAAAGAAAAGATTTGAAAATGGCGGCGGATACTTATGGTACGGTTGACAAAACATGCCATTGTTCAATCACAAAGCAAATGCTAAGATAGAAAAATGACAAATTTACGTTGTAAATATTGTTATTTGCAACGTAAATTTGACATTTTACTTGTTTACTGTTGTGTTTGTTTTTATTGTTGTTTTTTATTTTTATTCAAACAAAAACAACAAAATAACAGAGACTTTAGCGGAACGAAATTAACGATAACTCGAAGTGCATCAAAGTAGCTTGGAAAGCGAATCCTGAATTCCTGACCAATGTTTATTTTTTGCAGCGCTTACTTCACTGTGTGAGTATAGATATACAGAGTGAGTGAGAACGCATGCGAGCGGACGCCATTTATAGATCTTTTCTTTATCTGCGCGTGTTATAGAAAGAACGAATGTTCGCGATCTTCAGCGGCGACCAATCAGCGCTGCCGCTCGCCATTCTCGCTTCCATTCTGTCTCGCTGAGCCTCCATTTATTCGACAATGACAAATTTACGTTGTAAATATTGTTATTTGCAACGTAAATTTGACATTTTACTTGTTTATTGTTGTGTTTGTTTTTATTGTTGTTTTTTATTTTTATTCAAACAAAAACAACAAAATAACAGAGACTTTAGCGGAACGAAATTAACGATAACTCGAAGTGCATCAAAGTAGCTTGGAAAGCGAATCCTGAATTCCTGACCAATGTTTATTTTTTGCAGCGCTTACTTCACTGTGTGAGTATAGACAGCGATACAGAGTGAGTGAGAACGCATGCGAGCGGACGCCATTTATAGATCTTTTCTTTATCTGCGCGTGTTATAGAAAGAACGAATGTTCGCGATCTTCAGCGGCGACCAATCAGCGCTGCCGCTCGCCATTCTCGCTTCCATTCTGTCTCGCTGAGCCTCCATTTATTCGTCGACAGATGGCGGCACTTGTGACGTAATGGCGACTTTGCGCCAACAGATGGTGTTAACAAATGGTTTTTTTTATGAAAAAATACAGTGACGCTGATACCCTTGTTCGCAAACCAAACTGAATTAAGTTCAATGCATATTTATCTTTAAATAGTACACTGTAGACTACCTACATTATTTCTCTCCCCTACCCTTAGTATTCCATCCAAAGGTTGTCTGTAAAAGATCGCTCTTTGCGATAAGACCGCCCATTGTGTCACCCTTTGTAAAATCTTTATACTTATGTTCTGTAATCTATATGGTGTACATAATAAAGAGTACTCTATTCTATTTTATTAATTTGGTTCTGTCAAATTCAGATCATGTCAGATATCTGAGGCTTCAGACAATTCTAGCTTAAAGAACAACGTAGGTACTTCCAAGTGTAAGTAATATAAGTTATTGCAATAACTTAAATTAGTTAACAGTTTCTTCCACTTGAAAAGTGAGAAGAATTTTAATAAAGTTCATATTTATTTTACTAGTTTCCTACGAGAAAAATAGCCCTGACCTTTCTCAACTTTCGTATGAGAGGCGTAATGTAGGTAAGTAATTCAATTCTTATATCTGATTTTCCAAGAGGAACTTTAGAGCTAGATCCCATGAAGTGATTGAGTTAGTACTAAGTAGATTAGGACGGAATAAGATCAAGACTATATTAATACAAGTAACCTAAGATCTCAATATAAGAGAATCAAAGGTCAATACTATCTAGGAATAAGCCTTGTGAACCGACCAAGCATACAAAGAGGTGCCGAATGACCCAGTCTCTACCTTGTGGAGAGAGGCAGTCACTCGGTGAAAAATGCTGGTATACAGCTGATAAAATTGGAAATCGTTACCAAAAGCGTCTGGAAAAGCCTAGGATGATATAAAATTATTCGTCATTGATATTAATATTATTAGTTTAGACTCTAAACTAATAGGAGTAATATAAACTTCATAAATTGAACAGTCGAATATTTTACACAAACACTAATAACTTAGCATAAATTGAAGCTTTTTGACTCGGCTGGTATAATATTATATGTATGTACTATATTGTACGTCTATCCTTATTAATATTATAAATCGGAAAGTGAGTTTGTTTGTTCCGCTTTCACGCCGTAACTACTGAACCGATTCCTTTGAAATTTTGCAGACGTAAAGTTAAAAGTTCGCATTAACTAATAGGGTAATTAACTTTTTATCCCGGGAAAATACGATATTCCCGAGAGAAATCTAAAAAGCGCGGTATAACCAAATTCCACGCGGGCGAAGCCGCGGGTGGAAAGCTAGTAGTATATAAATACAAATGATATAAAATATGGCTAATCATCTTATGTTCTGTATGTAGTTTCTATTCTAGCCGTATCCCGTGATTTCACCTGCAAAGTTTTGATTGTATAAGAAATATTGAGAACAAAAGTGAGTGCTCTATGTATAAATAGTGATTAAAACCTATCTGTATATCAAATGTTATCTAAATTCGTTCAGCAGTTTATGCTTGAACGAGTAACAAACAACCTAGATGGATAAACATCCATCTAGGTTGTTTGTTACTCTTTTCTGGTTGGTTGTTTGTGGACAGACGTCCATTCTATCTATCTCCATGCTATCTTTTCTGGTTGGTTGTTTGTGGACAGACGTCCATTCTATCTATCTCCATGCTATCTTTTCTGGTTGGTTGTTTGTGGACAGACGTCCATTCTATCAATCTCCATGCTATCTTTTCTGGTTGGTTGTTTGTGGACAGACGTCCATTCTATCTATCTCCATGCTATCTTTTCTGGTTGGTTCTTTGTGGACAGACGTCCATTCTATCTATCTCCATGCTATCTTTTCTGGTTGGTTGTTTGTGGACAGACGTCCATTCTATCTATCTCTATGCTATCTTTTCTGGTTGGTTGTTTGTGGACAGACGTCCATTCTATTTATCTCCATGCTATCTTTTCTGGTTGGTTGTTTGTGGACAGACGTCCATTCTATTTATCTCCATGCTATCTTTCCTGGTTGGTTGTTTGTGGACAGATGTCCAATCTATCTATCTAATGAAATCTTTCACATTTTGATATCATATTAGACATGCGTACCGGAGACGCATCATTTATTGTATATATATAACTAAGTATTGACTAGACAGCCCCTCTCAATCTGTGTGATTCTTTTCTCAAAAGGCCCTCTCAGACATTAATCTATTTATTTTACATGTTATTATAAAGAAGAGGATAATTCCACAGGGACATCACGACCCTCTGTAATGAGGAGACCGACTTGAGGAAGTGTTTATATATGTAGCGGTACCTACAAACGCCACATGGAACAACGCGTCAGACTGACGTCACACGAATTCTACGTCTCGCAATCAGAGTTTACCGTACAACTAGCATACATATAACTTCCCAATTTTCAAGCATTGAGCAAGTGCCCGCCAGACATAATACCCGTGTGGTCGGAGGATCCTCCCTTTTCTACTGATGAGTGAACTTTACTCTCTGTTCCACATGCCTCCAAAATATGATAAAATCATTTAACATTCATTTATACTAAGTAGGTACTAAATTAAATGACTATTTAACTAACAATAGGAGTAAAAACAAAAGAACACTTAACACATTGCATTGATTGTATTTTGCTATACAACTGGATTGGGTTATATTATAGCTGTTGACGAGGTCGGGAAACCCAAAACGGTTACACACGCCCCCTACGTCCTTCTGGCTCGAGGCTGTATGGAATATGTGTATCAAATTTTCCTTATATCGAAAGACCAAAGAGAAGAGAAAAATCAAAGGGTGAAAGTGTATTAACCAAAATAGTCACGCAACAATAAATCTATAGAAGATATTGAGTGAACTGCGCTGCCCTATTAAGTTGTAGATTGTTGGTTCGCACTTAGGAAGGTACTTTATACACAAACTAGCCAACTAATTTGGATGAAATTTGGCACACGGGTATCTTGTAACCTGGATTAGCATATAGGATTTCTTCCAATATTTTCACGGGATCGGACGCGATTACGCGGGTGAAACCATGCCGCGCGCGCTTAGTACCTACTGGACCACATATTGTAACATTAGCAAAATAATTTTATATGCTTTGTGTTTTTCGCAAATCAATATTAATATTATTATTCCCTTTATTATACTATATGTACAATATCAATCGAATCAGAAATGAGGAAATCCGTTGAAGAACCAAAGTCACCGACTTAGCTCCTCGGATCGCTTAAATTAAGTTGCAGTGAGCGAGGCACATTGTTCGTAGAACCGATGCCCGAAGGGGCGGACGGGTTCATGAGTGGCGACCATGCACCGAAAGACGCAGTGTGGGACCTGGTGAAGGTCGCGGAAAACCGCTGGATGCGGGAAGCGCAGGCCCGGTCGTCGTGGAGATCCTTGGGGGAGGCCTATAGTGGCCAGCAGTGGACGTCTTTCTGAACATACATTTAAATCATATTTATTAAATCTATACTAATATATAAATCTGAAGGGTTTGTTTGTATATTTGTTTGTTTGTTCGCGCTAATCTCGGGAACTACTGGTCCGATTTGAACTTTTTTTTTTGCGTTGGATAGCCCATTCATTCAGCAAGGCTTTAGGCTATATAACACCACGCTGCAACCACTAGGAGCGGAGCGTAGCTAACTCCACGCGAATGAAGTCGCTGGCGGCCGCTAGTATTACAATATAAGAAGTACAATAACATGATTATTGTTACTACTAAAGATATATATATTTTTGTAAAACGTTGCGCCATTCCGCCAATCTAGTACATATTTAATGTACATTACATAACCTACATACTTACGGAATCTGTTGGCATCCTAGATGTGTGTACAAATGGCAGTAAATTACGTTTGCTTCACGGCTGGCAGCCTGTGAACTACTTACTTGTAGCTGAAAGTAATGTCTAGATATAGACTTCTGAATACAGGTAGCAGACTAGTCAATAATTGAACGTTATGTAGGTATAGGATGGCGAGAGTAATACATTTTATAGAAACTCTTTGTGTTTTTTTTAAATCCCCTAGTGGGGTTTACAGATTTCCTTAGGTATGTCTGTGGCCTCACAAATAGGCTATCAGAATTTATAGAATTTTCCTAAGTAGGGTTTTTTAGACACCAATTTTTATTTTGGTTGTTTTAAATGCTCTTTCTTACTTCCTATTACGTATACTTGCCTTTTACGGTCAGGTATTTTAAGCAAATAGGCTCACTATTTCGAAAGTGTTAGCGTGACAGCCATACAATAAAAGTATTGTTAGCGACGCGCTCAATACAGTACTTTTAATAATATTATTTTATTTTGAAAACTACAGATTATAATGTAAACTAAAGTACCAAAGAGCATCACTAGTTTTAGTACTGAGGGTTGGGACAGAATGACATGCTGGTCACACTCGGCGAGTCCCCCTCCAGACTGCTAATAATTGTAAACCAATGCGCACGTTCGATGAAGCAATCGCTTGTAAAAGAATATTGCATTTTCTGTAAAGGCGCAATAAACGTAATTTTGTACCTCACACCAGTGCTTCTGTTGTACAAACCCTAGCACCTGCAGGATCAACCATCAACAAGTATTAAAAAATGACAGTTGTGTAAATGTCGATATGACCATCGTTAAATATTTTACCTTATTGTTCTAATATTGTTTTGTTTTTAAAACTCGTAATAATTGGATGAGTAGTTTGTT
The DNA here is from genome assembly GCA_017933935.1 of Sesamia nonagrioides. Lineage (NCBI taxonomy): Eukaryota > Metazoa > Arthropoda > Insecta > Lepidoptera > Noctuidae > Sesamia > Sesamia nonagrioides. Next base: position 532,300 of record JADWQK010002025.1, on the reverse strand, counting down.
ATGATACCACAGTGATAGCACAGACTAAAGTCTTTGACCACTGTGTGATGCCAGTGATGGCATACGGAGCAGAAACGTGGTCGCTCACAATGGGCCTCATACGAAGGCTCAAAGTCACACAAAGAGCGATGGAAAGAGGTATGCTCGGAGTTTCTCTGCACGATTGAATCATAAATGAGGAGATCCGCAGAAGAGTCAAAGTCACCGACATAGCTCTTCGAGTCGCTTTAATTAAGGGAAAGTGGGCACATTGCTTGTACAACCTATAGCCGATGGGGCAATAAAGTTCTGGAGTGACGGACACATACCGGCAGACGCAGCGTAAGAAGGCCCCAACAAGATGGACCGATGACCTGGTGAAGATCGCAGGAAGCCGATTGATGCGGGCTACACAAGACTGGTCATCGTGGAAAGCCTTGGGGGAGGCCTTTATCCAGCAGTGGACCTGAGGCTAAAGAAGAAGTTTCTTAGGTAGTCTTTCACCTGTTGCTTTTGACCTGTTTTCCAATAGTAAGCTATTGATTAACCAGTCGAACGATGGTAAATATACTTTTAATTTTAAATAGAAAACCTGCAATGAAAACACTAACATTCACTGCTAAGAAATTCATATAACTGTGTCACAAGAAATGACCGCCTGACCATAACCTTATTTACTTATTATGAAGGAAATAATAAACGGTGCTCCCTAAAAACTAGTTCACGACCGACGTTTCAAAACAAAGAATGTTGTCGAGCTATTAAAGGTCTTAATAGCTCGACATCACGCTATCAAAAATATAGACCTACCCGAAAAACCACCATAAATCCTGAGTCAATATTGTAAGCGCTTCCCTTCCTTTTAAGAATTTATTTCCAAAAGATAGCGTGAACGAAAACTAGATAGTTTCAGAAGGTCAGCTCCATATAACTGGCGGAAACACACGCACACAACACGTTTCATGCACGTCATGATATTTATGATATAAAAATGGACCCAGAATTCAACCCTGTGAGACTCTCTAAGTACAACGGCTGATCCTTTCCATTAATAAATCAACTTTAAAATTAACCTTAATTCTCTGCGATTAGAAGATAATTACATAATACATTTTCGAAAATTACCTTTTAAAAAATGTGGGTTGTTAACTGTTGTAAGAGAAAATAGGATAAAATACGACTGAAGTACTAGTTAGTCTAGTTACTCTTAAATTTGGTGCGTTAATAATAAATATTAGTTACGATCTCGAATCCTAATATTTAGATCAACATCAGCATTATTATCATCATCAACCTTTTTATCGTCCTACTGCTGGGCACAGGTCTCCTGTCAGACAGAAAAGGATTGAGCGTAATCATCACGCTTGGGGGAATTACGCTCAAGTAAAGGTCTCTACATGAGAGGAAACAGCATTATACTTACCTGCAAATTGCGAAAACACCTCAACTTCAACTTTTTTAATCCTGAAATATAATGGAAGAAAACTTTTTAGACCCTATGGAGTCAACCTTCTGTATGTTGTAGCGAGGTGCTACTGCGTATCGGCAACTAATCACGATCGATATGATACCGCCATACAACCGTTGGTAACGTAGGTACCATTAGGCTGAAAATAAATATCTGCTGTTGAGTAAACGATACCGTTGTAGACAATGAAGAACTAAGTTGTATTTATAATAACATTAGCTGCTTTAAAACACTGACATTGTCTGTGTGAATTATGTATTTAAAAAGTCGCACGCAGTCAGCCCTCTATTAAAAACGCATTAAATCTCAATTTTATCGTCTGAAAACTCAACCCCTCATCAATAACAAACTATCCTATTTCCTTTAAATAGTAAAGCAATTTGGTCTAACTGCAATGCTTCGATGTCGCCTTCGGGTTGTGGAGGTCAGACGGCAGTCGCTTCACGGTTTAGCCATATCAGCAGTTGGACTGGTAAAGCGGACCCCAGACTTCAAGGCTGAAAAGGCTTCGGATGCGACTGGGATTAACGCTGTGATGATGAGATGATGAGAAGGTTAAAGCAATTTTAAAATTTTTAGCAAACCATTCTATTTATATTTTACGAAATTTAAGTTGCAATATTTTACACAGAAGACAGCACATCAAGCTACTAAAATCTGTCAAATTTCTTTATTACATTTTCTACCCTATCTCTGAGGCTTAAAGTTGATTAGGAAAATTTGACAAATTCTAAGAACTGATGGAATAACCTAATGGAACGGACATTATTACACCACATATCGTTGGCTTAAAATGTACCCACGACTTTGTTTCATGACTTTGATTTCAGGACATGAGAAATTTTAACAGATACGAAAATTAATGAGTTTGAAGACGCAGCACAGAACGGTTGGGGCTTCCAATGAGGAACAGATTTACGAGACGGACTTCCAAGTTCCGATTTGTTAAGAACGATATTATTACGCAACTTATGTTAATGGCATAAGGTTCAATATAGCGTGACATGCCTTATGTAACTTTTAAGCCCTATATCTTGAGACCTAGACATTGTAGAGGAACGATTTAAAAATGCATTGCTTGACCTAAGGTGACCTATCGAACGGCACAGGTTTCATCAATATTGACAACGAAAGGTCGACATCGAAATTACTAGAAACTTCGTCTCCTGTGAAGTACCTTTAACTACCTGCTGGTTGTAAACAAGAATTTATTATTAATTCTAGACAGATCTGGAATGTTCGATTAGCTTGCATATACAAACTTATCCATACTAATATTATAAATGCGAAAGTAACTGTCTGTCTGGCTGTTACGCTTTCCCGCTTAAACCTCTCAACCTATTTTGATGAAATTTGGCACAGACAATCTTTAAACCCTGAGAAAGAACAAAGGCTAGCTTTTATCGCGGAAAAAAATAACACACAGCCTCCGTGGCGTAGCGGTAGCGGACGCGGCCGCTGCGCAAGGTGGCGCGGGTTCGATCCCCGCACAGTGCAAGTATTTGTATGCATGAATATGAATATTTGCACTGGTCTGGTCGTGCCTCGGAAAGCACGTTAAGCCGTTGGTCCCGGTTGCCATACGAACATCTAGTGGCAGTCGTTACGGGTTGTTGGAGCCTTCAAAAATCCAACAATTGGTCTAACTGCAATGCTTCGATGTCGCCTTCGGGTTGTGGAGGTCAGACGGCAGTCGCTTCACGGAAAATGTCGAAGTTTAGCCATATCAGCAGTTGGACTGGTAAAGCGGACCCCAGACACCAAAGCTGAAAAGGCTTCGGATGCGACTGGGATTAACGCTGGGATGATGATGAATCTTTAAACCCTGGGAAAGGACATAGGCAACCTTTTATTGAAAAATTTGATAATCCCGAGGGAAATCTAAAAAGCGCGATAAAACCGAATTCCACGCGAGCGAAGCCGCGGACGGAAAGCTAGTTTTCTATATGCGAAAACTGAAACACGTGTCCAGTATTTTTAAGTAAAGAATCTATGTATATTTTAAAAATATATAATGAAAAACCACAAAGTTATGAGCTTGTTATGTTACATAGTAGTCCCAACAAAAATATGGTCAACGCAACGGCTCGCCCTAGGGGAGGCCCTGTATCTTGCACCAGCTGAGTTGTGCGCTCAATAACCACACTGCAACAATTTCTAAATGTATTTGGGAAAAAATATAACATGGTGTAAAAATGATTAGAATCGATTCAGTTGCTTATTCTGAACAAACTATATTCAGATATCGTAGAAACAAAAAAAAAATACGTTGTATTAAGCGGCGTGACTCAGCGCGTCAGTCAATCTGCAATTGACTATCGAAGCGAAACAAGCGACAAGTTAGAAGCGATAATCCAGAACATCTACAGCGACAACTGCAACGAGCACTTCAAGGACTACGTGAAGTAACTTCTGTGCTGTTGTTGTCTGAGTACGACATTCGAAACTTACCCATTAAACGATTTAAAAGCTATATTAAGACCAAACTTTGCAAAAAGATTATAAAATCACAGATTATTTAGAAGAAAATAAAGCTTGGGATTGAGCTGCTCGCTCTGCTCAGCAATGTCATTAAGCAATATGCCTAAATATGCTAAAATTATGACATTTTAATCACTGTTTTATTTAAATTACGTAAATTATCGTAAACATTTTTGTAAAATTATTGTAAAAAAAGCTCAAATCCAGACTCGGTTACTGAGAAATGCTAATGATATCTGTCTATACAGCAGACCACGGACCAACTATGGTACTAGAAACATTAAATATGAAGGCGCCAAAATGTATAACGAATTGCCAAGAGACATTAAGGAAATACAATCTTTACCATTATTTAAAAAGAAGTTATATTTTCACATTATGAAAACTTTCCAATTGTCATAGTCGTATCATAGTACGGAATGCTCACATAGTTATAAACTACTAACTGCGCCTAGCGGTTTCGCCCGCATATGTTGCGATCCTTTGGGAAGATCGGGATAAAAAGTGCTTCATTCCTGGTTATAGACTATTTGTGTGCCGAGTTTTTATTCGGATCTGTTGGATGATAAAGTGTGAAGGGTAATAAACATCAATAGTTACATACATATATCCATATATATCATCGCAAAATTTCGCATTTCAATATCACTAGCAAAACGCAAATTAAATTGCAAGTCCAAACAAATATTAACATCAAAAGTAATAGATGCCTTCGATAGTAACTTTCATAGAAATTGCGTTTCGATACGTAATAGGGACTCATAATCTAACTTTTGCAGGTTACCCACAACCATTTAAAAAAAAAATGTTTATATGTAAATCTTATGTAATACACTCGCTCGACTCTAATCTTCTCAATCTGTTTTAGCATAACTTACCCTATTTTACTAACATAATAATAAGTCAATAACTAATAATACTAACAATAATAACTAAAAATGTAATGAACTTGTCTAAGTTTAAAAATATGCCGTTCCGTTTCTTGTTACAAGGGTAACCAGTGTTTCTCATTATAAGTGAATCATTGTATTCTGTTTTTTGAGAAATAAATGTCTTAAACCATAACATTTTCATTTTTAATGTCTGGACTTGAAAAAAGATGATGATCCCTGAGTTCGTTTCGGCTTTTCTTCTCAGAGGTAGTCAGTTAGGAAATACCGGCTTCATCAAGTTTAAAAAAATATGACGTGTAAAAGTGATCAGTGATCACTTGACACGTCATATTTGCAGTATGTTGTACGTTGTATTTCAGTGCATAATAAACGATTTCATTTCATTTCACACTTTGTGGACACAGGGAAAGACTTCGGTGCGACATCAGCTACGTTCTACTTGTCATTACTTTCTATCGACTGTACCATCGTTGACAATAAACCTCGTAACTCTTAACCAGCATTTCAGTACCCCTAGCCCGTAATAATATGTACGGTTTCAATAAACCACTACTGCAGCTTATGTGGAAATGAACTAATGCCTAGAGCCCTAGAGGCTATGACTTAATTATTCATTAAAGGAATGTTGTTTTTTACAACGACACAAAATGCCCTTCCGCCTTATTGTTCGATCCTACCAATATGCATGAACTGCAAATATAGTTGTAATTATTGCTTACGGTCTGAATGTTCAGTTGTAACTTTTATTGCGGTCAATATAGATGTTCCATATTTCAAATATTGTTATAGCTGTAGGAAAAGAGCGTATTAAATAGTACTTCGTAAATTATGCGAGTTCTTTTTTTACATTTTATAACTTTAGGGTTACATTGTATAAGTAAAAATAATACAGTAACTAGAATAAGTGGTCCAAAAATGTATAATTTTGAAGATATAAGATATCTGTGTAAATACAAGTAATTCACTTTCATGCAAATCAAATATATAATTATTTAAAGCTAATTAAATGCATCATCATCATCATCAACCTTTTTATCGTCCCACTGCTGGGCACAGGTCTCCTCTCATACAGAGAAGGATTGAGTGTAATCACCACGCTTGCTCAATGCGGGTTGGCGATTTCAGACTTAAAGTACAGATTTCTTCAAGATAGTTTCCTTTACCTTATAATCAGTCATTGGTGTCCAAGATATACCTACTTAGAAAGTACACAACTTAGAAAAGTTACATTGGTACTTGCCTGACCTGGAATCATACTTGAGAGGCTGATGTTTTAACCACTAGGCCACAACAACTTTTAAAAATATGTAATGTAGGCGAAATATTAATAATCCAGAATATCGAAATATTTTGTAGAAAAACTGATAAAAAAGTATGTTTCTTGAAAAATAATTCAAAATCAAAATTGTTCAAATTCACAATTTTTATTAAATTTATTTTATTTAATTTGAAATCTGAATTTTTATTAAATTCAGATTTCAAATTAACCATCACTTGGTAATTTTGAATAGTCAATGTCGGTCACTCCAAGAAAAGTGAAACTAAATAGCTCGTTCCAAAGCGTAGATCTCTATGGAGAAGAACGTGCAAGAAACTCCATGGACACTCTTTTAAAATCATAATATATAGGTTACATTTCTTCGTTACATATTTATGTTGCTTTTATCATGTGAGCACAATGTAAAATTAATTAAAACACAGAAAATTAATTAAGCCCATTGGCAGCTAAGAGATGACCAGTCTCCACTGACGGCCCCCGTTCACGAGCATGACGTGCGCATCAGCCCCACTTATCTCAACCATATTGAAGGAACCAAATGACCCAACAACACGCGCCACCATCAGCAAGACATTTGATTGAGCATGACAAACTCTCAACTGCCAATCTCGTAATGTCAAACAAGTTATATATAAAAAAACAAACCATAGTCCATGGTGCCTCACATTCACAAACTTGAAAAGTGTTTTTATATTATACAATACTATATTATTTGCAAAATCATGGCAGCAAAATATTGTGCACAATGTTGAAATAAACAAATAATAATTCATATGCAAGTTGATTCTTTAATGTGATCTCGTTCTTACCCTTTAAAAGCTTTTCTCTTTTCAGGAACCATGGCAGCTCCTTGCCCGTTCCAAATAATGGATTAGAAATATAGATGTATAAACATCAATACATCCACGGCCTGGAACTGACAACTAACTGAAACTTCCTGATTAGTTCACCAACTTCTTGAGAATTGAAAAGTACCTGTAAATTATTTAATCGGCATTGCCATTAACTTTAAACCAATTATACATTCTTAAATTCTCCCAAATATACATAATTACCGGATCAGAAAAACAGCTTTAAGATCATTTGACTCAAAAATTTTGTTAGACACCGGTTATCGGAGCTAGAACCAATTAAAACCGAACAAAATGATTATCTCTAAGGAGAAACCTCTAATATTTTTTATTATTATGTACTTCTAAATCTGTGCCTGTAACCAGCTACTAATACAAGAAATTAAGTAAAACTGCTACAAACTCAATGGACCCTTATCTATAATAATCTATACTAATATATAAAGCTGAAGAGCTTGTTTATTTGTTTGTTTGTTTGAACGCGCTAATCTCGGAAACTACTGGTCCGATTTGAAAAATTCTTCGCGTTGGATAGCCCAATAATCCAAGAAGGCTTTAGGCTATATAACATCATGCTGCGATCAATAGGAGCGGAGCATAAGATACTCCAAGCGAACGAAGTCGCTGGCGGCCGCTTGTCAGAAATAAAAGTATTGTAATCCATACTAATATTATAAATGCGAAAGTAACTCTGTCTGTCTATCTGTCTGTTACGCTTTCCCGCTTAAACCTCTCAACCGATTTTGATGAAATTTGGCACAGACAATCTTTAGACCCTGAGAAAGAACATAGGCTACCTTTTATCGCGGAAAAAATTAATATTCCCGAGGGAAATCTAAAAAGCGCCATATAACCGAACTCCACGCGGGCGAAGCCGCGGGCGGAAAGCTAGTCTATTCCATAAAAAAGTTAAATATGGACGATATTTACCCCCTATCTATTTTGTAGGAAAATACCATAAATAGATTATGCACCAGCCTCTTACAAAAGAAATTTGATCTTGCTTCAGAAGAAATAAGTTATAAAATATGTTGCAGTAGTTTTGCAGCCTTGAAGAGGAAAAGGATAGAAACAAACATTTTCTATAAATGATGAATCTGTTAAGTAGCATTTCCTGTTTGCTTTCACAGTTAAGAAGTAATGATTCAAATATTGACACCGTTAATTTGCAAAGGCTGATCAGCTAATCTTTAGTACATATTTTGATTTGAAACTCAAAATGGGAAACATTTTAAAGCCAGATAAGAGAGACAGTGAATACAGTGACAATGAGAGATATAACCCATGAATTGTTCATCGAAGGACTAGAACAAGTTATTTATTAATTTATGTTCACCAACAGCTGTTGAAAATATATAGAGAGGAACATACAAGTACATCTCTCTCGGTGGTAAGCCACAACATCGGCCGCCGCCGTCATAAGTTACCACCCACCAGACAAAGTCATGCCGCCAAGCGATTCGTCGTGTTCCGGCATGATGTCTGGTGAAGCCGTATGAAGGACGGTTCTGAGCAGTTGTGTTGCGATGTACATGCCGGGTCTGAGCAGTTGTGTTGCGATGTACGTGCCGGGTACGATGCGTCAAATTTTGTTTGGTCGTGGAGAGTTTTCAGATCAATCTCCCTCTAGCGCAGCATCGTTGGTCGTGTTGATGGGTTTAACATTGCATCACCTCGCTCAACTGCCGTCTTCCTTCTTATTCACTCAGTTTTTCTTTTTTTTTTAATAACTATAAACTAGTGCTTGACTGCAATCCCGCCTGATGGTAGGAAGTTGAGCGAGGTGATGCAATGTTAAACCCATCAACACGACCAACGATGCTGCGCTAGAGGGAGATTGATCTGAAGATCCTCCATGACCAAACGCCCGACACAACAACATTTGGCGCATCGCACCCGGCACCCATCGCTACACAACTGCTCAGACCCGTCCATAACATGAAATTTTAAATTTAGATTATTTCAAGAAACCTATTTTGATAAGCAAAATTGACTATCAACTTTGATTGGCTACTATTCACAACTCTCATTGGTTTTCATGTCATGTCAAATTAGCCAGTCCATATTACATAAATTTAAATATTTAGTAGCCATGTTTTAATCAGGTCTAAACTGTCTACAACATAATCTCTATTTCTGTGACGGGTTCTCGAGTGGTGACCACGCACCAGAAGACGCAGCGTGGGTAGGACCCCGACAAGGTGGACCAGCGACCTAGTGAATGAAAGTGAAAGTGCAGGACCGGTCGCCGTGTAGATCCTTGGGGAAGGGCTATGTCCAGCAGTGGATGTCTCTCGGCTGAAATGATAAATGATGATGAAACTATCTATGGAGTATTTTAATTTGTCTAGACTAAACTAATGCTTATCTTGTCCTTTACTTAATGAACTAGAAGGAAAATTATCCATCCAAATTAAATTTAGTTTTTTTTTTTTGTGAGCACCACTGTACCCTTATACTTCAATGATCATACACATACGAGAATGTCACATTACATTGAAAACTCGCTCACATTACAATACCTTTCCACAAACCCTCCTACGCATTATCAATTAGGTAAAACGAATAGTCGTGAATTCCATCCCAAAACTATGGAACTGTTCATGCGGATGGGGAAGCTCCTATTTGCATACCCGTATCAGAATTTATTACTTTTATTTGTGGAAGTTGTTGACTGGTCCACGTGACCTGGTTCCGACAAGTGGAAACATTCGGTGTTTTGATTAAAAAGTTGACTTTTCAAAGACAGGCTATTCGGGATCCCTTAACTTTTAATTGGAAAAGTCTCTTTTAAAAAAAAAACAAGTTGTTTTTACTGAAAAGGGTGAATGGGCCAGACTGGTTACGGAAAGCGGAGCTAGGAGAGGCTTATGACCAGCAGTAGAGTTGAAATTTTTACTATGATGTGCATTATATAAGTCATTAACTGAGTAACCAATTGTTACAATTTAACCTCTTGTCACACCAACATTTTGTACAACTAGTACAGTTTGTGATGATAATAAATATGTAACATAAATAAACGATTGCTGCAATGATGATGAATATAGGTGCAATGTTAGGTTAAAATTTTTAAAAAAAAATTTAGTTAAAATTTTATTTGCTGATGACATTTCTATTATTGTGACATGTAACAAAAATAATAATACAATTTCTGACCATGAAGCTGACATTAACAACACAATTGACATCTTAATTAACTGGCTTAATATTCAAAATTTGAAAATAAATCTTGACAAATCAGTGTACATGCAATTTAATAAATGTAATAATAACAAATCTAATATCAGTTTAAATATACCCAAACTCAAATCTGTAACACTGACCAAGTTTTTGGGTGTAACTATTGATGAACATTTAAATTGGAAAATGCATGTTGATAGTGTCTGTAGTAAAATAAATAAATTTGTATATGCGCTCAGACAAGTAAAACAAGTTACAAATTTAAAAACAGCCATATTAGTTTACCACGCATACGTGGAATCTATACTGCGGTATGGACTTGTAATATGGGGCAACAGTACCGACCAACATAGAACATTTATTGCCCAAAAAAAATGCATTAGAGCTCTATACGGACTTCAACCTGACGAATCATGCAAGCCAGTATTTGAAAAACTATGTTTGTTACCGCTACCTTGTCTATATATTTACGAAACATGCATGTTTGTGCGGAAACATAAAGAATTGTTCAAAACAGCAAATGATATATGTCTTCGAAACCGACGAGACCCTTATATGCTCGTACTAAGCAATGTTCCTAGGCTTGCAAAGTATAACAAAGGCTGCTTAGCTATGTGTATACGGATTTATAATAAATTGCCTGGTGACTTTAAGTTGATAAATACAAGATACTGTTTTAAGCGGAAATTGAGTGCATGGCTAAACCAACATAATTTCTATAGCCTGAAACAATTTTTTGACACGAAATGTTAAGTAGGTACTTTTTGTTCTTGTATTGTATTCAAATTTGCGTGCTGAGTCTAAACTCGGCAAAACATGTTTGTACTACTATTATCTTTAAGACCTTTTATACCATGTTTTGAGCAAATAAATATTATTATTATTATTATTATAAAAACGAAAATATAGTGAGCATATTCTACGGCCAAAAATTCGAAGACATGATACCTATCTATCAAACTGCACTGGGCCCGGGTGGTACATTATGATGAAGTCTAAAAAGACTTCTGAATTACTTCCTTTTTTTATTGAAATGTTTGTATCTTCTATATGCTAGCAAACTATAACGGGTCAACTTTTGCTTAATAAAAGTTAAAAAATAAATAAGAAGGTTTATCAAAGAATTGTAATATGGCTAGGTAGACAAAAATCGAATGAGATATTATTTTAGAAATTGTTGATGATTGTCTATTTGTTGACGACGGTGTTTGATATTTATACTAATATTATAAATGCGAAAGTATCTCTGTCTGTCAGTCTGTCCAGCTTTCACTCCAAAACTACTGAACTGATGGTAATGAAATTTGGTACACAGATAATCTAGAGCCTGAGAAAGGACATAGGCTACATAACATCCCGCTATGACTAATAAGAGCAGAGCAGTAACAAACAGTGTTGAAAAAACGGGGGCAAACGCGGACGTACATAATGCTCCCATTATTTTAACAGGCGGTTATTTTATATCAACACGCGGACACAAAATAATTATATAGCTACAATACAAAGTAATTTTTTGTATAGGTATGTGAAACCTCAAACACGTGTCCAGTATTTTTATGTAAAGAATCTATGGATAAAATTTCAAAAAGATATCTTGAAAAACCCCAAAGTTATGAGCTTGTAATCTTACCTGGTTGTCCGAACAAAAATATGGACAACCGCCTAAAGCAGCGCGGCGCGGGAGCCCTGTTTCACGCGCCTAGTACTATGATCTAACGTCAGCTAAGTTGTGCGCTCGGTAACCACACTGAAACAATGTCTAAATGTATTTGGGAAAAATATAATATGGTATAAAAATTATCGGAATTGATTCAGTTGCTTATTCTGAACAAGCTATTTATATTCAGGTTTCCTATAAAGAGAAAATAACGTTGTATAGAAAGTACAAAATAGTGAAGTTGTACATATTAAATTAAATTATATCTGCTGTATATTCATTGTCGAGCTAACTGTACATCCAAATAGTTTAGAAATGGTGCATTTTTTTTTGGGTGGGAAATCATCTAATGACTTCTCCTGCTCTGAGCGGAGTGGGAGGGCGTGTCAGACTTTTATTGATTACAACCGAATCGGGTTCATTCATTTACCTGTCCCAAGGGCCACGGCAACTCTTTCGAATAACAGCCCTGGCAATCGACTCTAATGGATGGCATTATGTGCTAATATCTCTTTGAAGCGAGCGCGCTTTAGCCGCGCTGTCGACCGGGACCTGGTCCTAAAGGAGGCGAGATTACCTTTGATCGTAAACTCGCGCCTACGGTGGACGGTATTCGACGTCCAGGGCATCTCGGACAACAACTAGGTAACGGCCTCCCATGCACTCTCGCTCCATACCATGGTCAGAACGAAATGATTCTCTGGGACATCTAAGGGGAAGACGACGGTACGACCATAATAGATTACTTAGCCTTTGCCCAAGACTGGAAAATATAGGCTGGTACAGACGACAGCACATCAAGCTACTACAATCTGTCAGATTTTATTATTAAATTTTCTAGTTTATTCCTATATTATTTTTTGTCGGCCTCCGTGGCGCAGCGGTCAACACGCCTGCCTGCGACGCAGAGGCCCCGGGTTCGATCCCCGGCCAGGTCATGATGGAAAACGATCTTTTCCTGATTGACCTGGGTCTTGGATGTTTATCTATATATGTATTTACTATAAATATAGTATCGTTGAGTTAGTATCCCATAACACAAGTCTCGAACTTATTTTGGGGCTAGCTCAATCAGTATGATTTGTCGGTATATAGTATGTTAACTAACAGAGGGCGTTCCCGTTAACCCGAAATAGTATAGCATACATACATGCTAAAAAAAATATTTCCATTCGAAAACAAAATTTTTTTTCAATTTTTCCAATAAGAAAATATTCAATAAAATTTTTAAATTGACATGTAAAAGAAACACACTGTACACGCGAACTTGAAAGACGTCAAGTTCGCAATTTGTTTATGATACTACGCTACTATTTTGATTTAAAACAGGAGGTTTCAAATTTATTTCCAATTAGAATTTTTTTTTATTCGGATTTTTTATGCTTATTTTTCTATGCTGATATTTTAATTTTAATCTATTAATGATATATATTAACGAGTTTAAGGGAACGCCCTCTGTTATTTAACATACTGTATATTTTTATTTATTTATTTTTTTTATACTTTATTCCTAAATCGTTAAGGCCCAAGGTTGATTGGGAATATTTGGCAGATTGGGGTAGCTTGACCTGCTGTTGTCCGTACAAAAAAAAACAATTTTACACTTTTTAAACGTTGTCCTCCGTGGCGCAGCGATCAACACGCCTTCATGCGACGTGGAGGCCCGGGGATCGATTCCCGGGCAGGTCATGATGGAAAACGATCTTCTCCTGACTGGCCTGGGTCTTGAATGTTTATCTATATATATTATAAATATAGTATCGTTGAGTTAGTTTCCCATAACACAACTCGAACTTACTTTGGGACTAGCGCAATCCGTGTGATTTGTCCGTAAAAAAAAAAACAACAGCAACCATCACATTTTAAAACAGTTTAAAGAAAAGAAGGTAACACACCATCTGAGGTCACGTCGGTAGTTCTGGAGCGTCGCTGATGTAATTTAGATAATGGTCGTAGACGTTGTCACGTGTTCCGAGCTCGTAACCTAATAGAAATTACAAATTCACTTCAGAATAGCTTCACTAGGGGCCCGCGGGAACATTTCGAAACGATACCGTTTGAGAATTAATTTGTTAAGTTTTCTGTTAAATAAATGAGAATTTGAGCATTCTTAATTTGTTTGGTTAGAATAACAGGTGGATTCACGTCGGTGCTAGATTTATATAATATTTATAACCGCCTGACTTAATGAACCCAATATTTAAAAAAACTTTTCTTTTTAACCGACTTTAAAAGGGAGGAGGTTACTCAATTCGACCGTATATATGCTTTTTTATGTTTGTTCGCGCATAACTTTGTCGTTTATGAACCGATTTTGATAATTTGTTTTTTGTTGGAAAGAAGACGTTCCCAAGGTGGTCCCATGATAAGGATATCAGGGTTTGATGGTGGAAGACCAGAGAAAACAAGGGAAACTTTCAAAAATAGCAGGGGCGACTAGTGCATTTCTTAGCGTTTTCATTAAGTATTTTAAAGCACTACAATTTAATAAAGGTCTGGAGTAGATCTGATGATGGAGCCGGGAGACAGTCGAAGGAACTCCTCAACAATTCACAGCAGCTACCTTGTGTTTGGGCTTGATTAATTTGTATTGATAAGAACTTTGCACCTAGATGGGTTGTGACTGTCATAAGAGCTATGATGGTGAATACAAAGGCCAGTTCCGGGAACTCCTCAACGGTTTACAGTAGCTACTTTGTGGTTGGACTTCATTCATTTATATTGATGAGATCTTTGCACCCATAGGGTTAAAATAACGGTCTGCAGTAAATTTGATGATGAAGACCACAGGCAGTTGAGGGAATACTTACGGGTAAAAATTAAAGTAAACAAAATTACGTCGTTTTCCAACTATATTTGCGTCAGCTCCCAGTCTGACCGGAGGCCACTGAATACATAGTACTTTTAACAACTAAAAAGTATAAAATAAAAACTTTTTACAAAAAAACAACCGACTTCCAAAAACCACTACAAAGTGAAAAATAATTAATTTCGGAAGTCGGTGTCAAAAAACGAATATACAAAACCAAAGACACTGACTTCCGAAATTAATTATTTTTCACTTTGTAGTGGTTTTTGGAAGTCAGTTGTATTTTTGTAAAAAGTTTTTTTTTTTTCATATAATGTATTATAAACTTTGTTAAAAAAAATGTAAACTATATGATCTCACCTCTAAAACTCAATCAATTGTCAGGAAGTTGGCTTATTATCTACCACACGAGAACACTGCTGTTTTGTACATCGCTCGTTCACGTCTTCGAAAATTCGATAAAAAACATACATACCATACCAAAAAAAAAACTATTCGTATAGTTTTTCTCTTAATTGATTTTTTGCTGTTGACCGTCGGGTTTATTACATATTCGCTGTATCCTCCGCTGTAACCCCCATAGATATCGATCCAATCGAAATATCGCGACAACACATCCTCTAATTTAATCTTGGTTAAAAACTATCAATATGGCAAGTTTTATCTAAATCTGTTCGGGAATTTTTATTTGAAAGAGTAAAAATCATCCATCTATAACGCAAACTTTCAGATAGGATATCGGATAAAACGTACCTATTTTTTATAGTAATCTCAACTTGATTTATTATTGTAACCGTCCACAACCCATACTGATCCATACTAATATTATAAATGCGAAAGTAACTCTGTCTGTCTGTTACGCTTTCCCGCTTAAACCTCTTAAACGATTTTGATGAAATTTGGCACAGGCAATCTTTAGACCCTGAGAAAGAACATAGACTATTGAAAAATTTGATATTGCCGAGGGAAATCTAAAAAGCGCGATATAACCGAAATCCACGCAGCCGAAGCGCGGGTGGAAAGCTAGTATCCATGTAAATGCGAAAGTAACTCTGTCTGTCTGCCTGTTACGCTTTCCCGCTTAAACTTCTCAAACGATTTTGATGACATTTGGCACAGACAATCTTAGACCCTGAGAAAGGACATAGGCTACCGTTTATTGATTTTATTTGTCGTCCTCCGTGGCGCAGCAGTCAACACGCCTGCCTGCGACGTGGAGGCCCCGGGTTCGATCCCCGTCCAGGGCATGATGAAAGACGATCTTCTCCTGATTGGCCAGGGTCTTGGATGTTTGTATACATATAATAGTGTATCTATTATAAATATAGAATCGTTGAGTTAGTATCCCATAACACAAGTCTCGAACTTACTTTGGGGCTAGCTCAATATGTGTAATAAACCAAAAAATTAAAAAAAAATAAAAATTTGATATTCCTTAGGGAAATCTAAAAAGCGCGATATACATATATATAACCGAATTCCACGCGAGCGAAGCCACGGGCGGAAAGCTAGTACTTTATAAAATATGATCAGTGCAAAATAAACTAAGTAAAATACCAACATAAAACCCAAAAAAATATTCTATAAAGAGAAAACAGCTTATTCATGTCTATTGCCCCGCGGACAGGTATTAAGAACATAAAATTTTATTATCTTCACTCTGTTCGCACCTTGTGGCCAAACCGGGGATCTTGCTCGAGGCTATTCCGACACTGAGTTTATTTAAACATAGCCAATTTGGAAAGGAAACTTGGAACTTTTTCTTTTCTCGGAATTTATTTACGAACACTTAAGAATTAATTTCAAAACCTTCAATAGAAATAAATTGTTGCTAAGCCTATAAAAGCAGGAATATAGAGGTAAAAGGGATCAAAATAATAAGGAAATCTGACGCAATTATGTAAACTTCAACCAGTCATTGATTTAATGAATTAATTAAGAGATCAGAAACTCAAGATTTATTTTGAAATGAAGCTCCCCAAATTGCTTCATTTAAACATTATTTTTGCTTCCTACGTGGAGCTCAGATATCAATTAAAATTTTGTGATATTAGAATTTGAAATTGATTACAACATTTTCATTCGTGTTCTGTGTGTCTGGTGAAGCCCTACGGAGGACATGTCTGAGCAGTTGTGTTGCGATGTGTGCCGGGTGCATTGAGCCAAATGTTGTTGTGTCGGGAGTTTGGTCGTGTAGGATCTCCATATCAGTCTCCCCCTGGTGCAGCATCGTTGGTCGTGTTGTTTGGTTTAACATTGCATCACCTCGCTCAACTTCCGTCTTCCTGCATCCTATTCATGCAGTTTTTTTTTTAATGTAGGCTTAATAAACTAGTACGTTTTACCATCAACGATTGCATCACTACTTACCATCAGGCGATATTGCAGTCAAGCTATCTAGTTTATAATTTTTCAAACCTGTTTTTTTATTTTCTTTCGATAATATAGAGCATTCTGAGAAACTAATTTTAATATTTTGAAATGTATGTAGTCATTATATTTCTATTAATTATTTTTTTTTTTAATTAGGAGTAACTTTGTAACGTTTTCGTCATGAACAGCATCATATTAACGTACCTTTGCCCTTTTACCTAAAATATTATCTTTGACGTTAGACAAAGGTCTATAGTGTCATGTCAGTATCAGTCACTAATTTAAACAGTAAACAATACGAACAAAAAAGTTATCTGGACTATTTTTGAGCCGTTTTTACAGGTTGGAACGAAGCACTTCCTGCATTCTATGTTTATTTGCTGGTAATTTCACTTGATGCTAAGTATAATAAGCGAGTGTTTGCAATAGTTGGGCTTATATTTATTGTTTATATATTTTGTGAATCATGTCAGTGCCAAACTAGTGTGTGTGAGCGTATGTTATATTAGATGGCAAAGGAATTGTCGCTCTAGAGTCAAAGATGACCTAATTAGAGGTTAAAAGAACGTTATATACTTTTAGCGATGAATAACAATAATTTGTGAATATTTTACTTTTTTAAGGCACAATAGTCACGAGAAATAATCCCCATTATAAAATAAGTTTTGCTACGGCGTAGCAAGCGTAGCAGTAGAACTTACTACGGCGTAGCAAGTACTTTACGCACTAAGATAAAGATTATGTAATTTGATTAATAAATTTATTTTAGAGCCTTAAAGTCGGACTTTGGTGATAAATTTTAACTAGAATAATTTACAACCTTTTTAGGTAATTCAATAGTTCAATAAAGAAATAACTTCAAAACTTACCATTTTTAATAAATTTCGTTAACCGGAGTAATTTCAATAGCGTAAAACTTTAACATATTTAATTCAATAAAGCGACCCTCTCTTAAATTTTATAAACCTTGAACTATTACTTAGTTCCAGCTTTATAAACTTTCTGTTAGAAGCAAAGTAATACTCTCTATAACTTCGAACACAGTCTGATCCAAAAAGCTTACGGGAACTGTTAAGGCTACTCAGGCCTATATTTTTTCATACTTCTTTATCTGTTGCTTTCGACCAACCTTCGATTCACGAGTGGTATTTTAAGTTTCCGTACCCAAAAACTAAAAATAGGACCCGACCTATCACTAAGACTCCACTATGTCTGTCTACCGCCAGACTATATTTTATGAACTGTGATAGCTAGTGAGTTGAAACATTCACAGATGATATGCAACATTGTTTTTTGTTTATGCGAATTCGTCCGGACGAAGCGTTTCGCTTCCTCTTTTATACCGCGTACATCGAGGGACTGGAACAATTTGCCAGCGACGGTGTTTCTGTGGGACCACAATTTAAGTGTCTTCAAGGCTAGAGTGAATAGGCTCTTAATAAACTAGCGCGCTTTACCATCAACGATCGCATCACTGCTTACCATCAGGCGGGATTGCGGTCAAGCTCTAGTTTATAATTTATAACAAAAAAAAAACGGCCAAGTGCGAGTCGGACTCGCACACTGAGGGTTCCGCCGTACAAACGTAGTGGTCTCCAAAGCCTGGAGCACAGACGTAGAGTAGCCAGCCTTTCGGTCTTCTATAGGATGCATTCTGGTGAGTGTGCAAGGGAATTGCATGATTTAATTTCCCCATCTCCGTTCCACCATCGGACGACCCGTCGTACGGCGAGTTTCCACCCTTATGTTGTTGACACCACTGCGATCCGGACGAAGCGTTTCGCTTCCTCTTTTATACCGCCTACATCGAGGGACTGGAACAATTTGCCAGCGATGGTGTTTCCGTCACATTACAATTTGAGTGTCTTCAAGGCTAGAGTGAATAGGCTCTTAATAAACTAGCGCGCTTTAGCATCAACGATCGCATCACTGCTTACCATCAGGCGGGATTGCGGTCAAGCGCTAGTTTATAACTTATAAAAAAAAGCGGTTTATTGATAAACAAAGTAGAAGTAAACAAAATCAACGAGAAATTGTCGCAAATTTTTCTAATTTCGGTACACGTGCGAACAGCATCTAAGCGCTCGTGCGTATGGCGCACGGCTGCCGCTCGCTGTGCCGCGATACCTCTTCCCTTGACCAACCGCCTGCCTTCGCGCCAACGGGCGGCTAGTTCTTGCGCGTTCGTTCGTTACTACTTACTCCCCCCCGTCCCGCTTCGCCAGTAGGAAGCAAGCTGTCTAATAATCATTGACAACAATAGGAAATTACAATTAATGTCTTTGAATATATTTTTAAGTACTAAGTATAACACAGCAGTTAGGACGCATTTAGCTTATATACAGAACTACATTCAGCAAAATATTTAGATTGAATGACGATTGTGTTGATCTTTTTTTTGGTTTAACTATTTACTGTGCCTAAAAATTTTAAAAGGTTTCGGGTTTTTCTGTTAGGTTACCTTAAGCTATTGTTTCATACCAAAATTCAATATTCAATGTCAGCGGGAAGTAGCCTATGTTTTGATTCCGTTGCGAGTAGTGGCGAATTTCAAAATATGCGGTATGATTATAGGTATTTGATATTTTCACAGCTTAAAGGGACAATAGACCTGAGTACATCTATATAGTTTATAATTATTAAAAAAATATTTTATGGCATGTAAGCAAAAATAATATTTTAATATTTTATGTAACTTCAAATTTATCATTTTCGCAATTTTTCCTTTATCTGTCTGTTATAACGTTGCTTCGTGCCGAATTTCAAGATTCTGAGTTCACGGTAAGTACCTTGTAGGTTTTGATTCCCTAGCGTGTGACGGATATTCGTCAAAAGGTGTCGGTATAAACTGCTGTATCTTTTGATCACGTTAACTTAGAAGTTTGATTTTTTCACTGCTTAAAGGGACAATAGACCTAGGTATTTGGTATAAATTTCAATTTGATACCTTTATTCGTACGTGAGAAATAAGGTAGTAAGTTTCATTTTATTAAAATATTTTTATTATATTATGTAACTAAAAAAATGTGATTTTGGCAATTTTTCCTATATGTGCATTATGCGACAATGCTTCATGACAAATTTCAATATTCTGAGTTTAAGGAAAGTATCCTGTAGGTTTTGATTCCTTTGCGAGTGTCGAAAATTTGTTGAAAATATCGACATAATCGGCTGTATCTTTTGATTTGCTTGGCTTAGAAGTTTGATATTTTCACTGCTTAAAGGGACAATAGACCTGAGTATTTCATGTGAATTTCAGCTTGATACATCCACGCGTTCTTGAGATAAAGGGTCTTGACAGACAGACAGACAGACGGACAACAAAGTGATCCTATAAGGGTTCCGTTTTTTCCTTTTGAGGTACGGAACCCTAAAAACTGACCAACATTATATCTGGCCTATAAAGAGGTTGCTTTAGCCTTTTGGCCGAAATTATCAAGTAAAAGACAAATATGAACAACTATACCAATACAATAAATATGTTCATACGGTAATCATATATTTGTTCATACTGAATTTATTTTATGCTTTTGTACAAATGTAGAAACCTACTAAAATAAAATAATTTATTAATCATTTTCCAACCCGCACTGGGCCTATTAGTAGGTTACGGCCCAGTCCTCTGAGATCTCTGTTCAAGCAGCGGGAACATTATCGGCTGATTGTGTAAGTTTAATCTTCATTTGTGTTACATTCCCGTATATACTGTTTACGTGATAGCAATCACGTGTAGCTATTAGAGAACATGAGGTCCTGAATATGATGTGTTTTCGGATGAATGGAATAAGATTATACGTATGTCTGGCGTTCTGTGAAAGATAGTATGCGATGGAGGCCACTGTTCCATGTTAGTTTTTCTAGTTAAATTTTTGTCCCCATGTTAATTAATGTAATTGCTGTTGTATCGTTTTAATTAACTATAAATGAATCGTTATTATTGCGTGATGGGTTGTCGGGACCCTATTTTTCGAAAATATTAGTTTACTAGTTATTACTTAATAGAGTAAAAATTACAAATCCTAATATTTCCTGTTTCTCAAAAATAACAAATAACTAATAGTAAGAAACTAATCTATATATCTATACTAATATATAACGCTGAAGAGTTTGTTTGTATGTTGTTTGTTTGTTTGAACGCGCTAATCTCAGGAACTACCGGTCCGAATTGATATTTTTTTTTGCATTGTTTAGCCCATTAATCCAGGAAGGCTTTAGGCTATATAGCCTCCGCTCCTATTGGTCGCAGCGTGATGTTATATAACATCACGCTGCGACCAATAGGAGCGGAACATAACTAAATCCATGCGAACGAAGTCGCTGGCGGCCGCCAGTAAGCAATATTAGGCGGGCTTGGCGGCTGAATATACATATTACACATGCCTCTTTACTTATTAAAAAAAACGGAAAAGATTGATTGTGTCATTTGGCAGTAAAAGCGAATCGTATTGTAATTAAATTTTAATTAAGAATTTACCTACTTAAGATGGCAATTGATCTAAATTCATTGTTTTTGAGAAGTGTATTTTACAAGCCTTCCGAGACTCATATCTTCATTTCTATTAGTTTGGAACTAGTAACTTATATTTTACTGTCGCTAATTACAGAAATGCACCCTAACAAACTTGTAAACTATTCGTTCATCATCTTCTTCTTCTTCTCAGCCTATAGAGGTCCACTGCTGGACAAAGGCCTACTCCAGGCTTTCCATGATGACCGGTCTTATGCCGCCCGCAATCATTGGCTTCCCGCGACCTTCACTAGGTCATTGGTCCACCTTGTTGGGGGCTTCCCTACGCTGCGTGTTCCGGCATTTAGACACATATTCGTTCATGGACTCATATTATTAGTTTAATAAGTTTCGAGAAAAAGGGCCGAAGTGATGGTGGAAATGTACAAATCCTCACATTACCTACGTTAAGTAATGTTTGATCGTTAGTTGGAATAAGGCTAGGTGTATGACTATTGTTATCATCTCCTAAATTGTGGCCCTCACTTTTTATCCTCCTTAAGAGGATCTATCTAAAAAATGGTGACTTGACGAGAACGGGTAATATCGGACTGCTACTGACTAAAACCTCATGCTTCTTTCTATTTCCATAGATTGGCGGCCTATAGAACGATTATCATAAAGGGTGTATCTGACATCGACGCACAAACGAGTACCATGGATTCAGTACATGATTCTGAGGCCCCCAGTGGTGGAATTTCTCGTCGGCTTTTTCATGATTAAAAAAAAATATATGTAGTTTTTTTTCACTTCAGACCGTTCACAATTGCTATACTTTTATAACCCAATTATATTTTAAAGTAAAAATTAAATAGTTCGCTAATTACATAAAAAGCGCAATGAAAACAAAACCCGAAAAACTATCTTAACAGCTGATTTAATAGAGTTCACATCAGGGATCAACGTCATACCTACAAACCCGCACGGCGGCACGCTTACAACGTTCAAAAGCCAAGCCGACACTTTTTTATAAACAGTGTGTATTCTGTAACCATTCATTAACGACATAAATGACCTAGCCTAGTGGTCTAGCCTTTTCGCCAAGTTTGCGTTACGATGTCGGATACATCCTGTAATCAATTTTTGAAAAATACTTTTCTTTTAAAATAAAACGTCAAACTTTTAATATGATTCCCGTCTTTAAATGTTATTAAAGTTAAACCCCGAAGTGTTTAATAACACATAAATGTCAATGTTATTTGACAAACACACGACCTCGTTAAATGTCACAGACCTATGTTGATGACATTTTAATCTCTAGGGACTATATTATATAGACTATATTTTGTAAGTGCACGTAGATTTGAACTAAGTTCAACCTTTCATTTTAGGATTGAAAATTCTTAGGCGGTGATTCGATAAAATTAATTGACACGACAATCGAAGGTGAAATTTCAAGGACGCGTCGCATTTAGACATATATCGCTACATTTCTTATACTAAACTGAGGACTTAATTCTGATTCATTATTCAAAACGTTCTGAATACTGAATCGATGGTTTCTAGTTGCTAGAATGATAAAGCATGTTTTTTAAGTTTTAATACTTTTAGAATAGCCGCTCGTTCGTTATTCAAAGGGCAGGATAGGCAAAGAGCGGGGTTATTCTTGAAATTTCTCTTGCTAAACTTCTTCTAAAAATTCTTTTTGCGTTGGATAGCCCATTAATTCAGGAAGGCTTCAGGCTATATAACATTACGCAGCGACCAATAGGAGCGGAGCATAACTAAACCATGTGAACAAAGTCGCTGGCGGCCGCTAGTGCTTTCATAAAAAGACTAAACGAGTTTAGGTTACATATGACACATAGGTAGTCATGGATCAATCATGGACAACGAACATGGACAATCTGCGACTCCCTCGTTCCCCTTAAACTTAATATCCCAATAAATACGGTCAAGAGAATGATGAGTTTTATTAGGAAATTTCCATATAATCAAGAATCATGCGGATGGAATTGACGGCTGCAGCTTATAGTAATCAATCAATCAAGCACTATTGAGTTGAGAATTCTTTTCTTCCGAGATATGTATAGCCTCCGTGGCCATGATTAAAACATTAGCCTCAATTGATTTACCGTCAGCATGTAAATAAGTATGGTTTCCAGGGCAAATAAACATATTTTTTCCGGTGTAATCCTCAAAACTCGCCTGGTCTATAGAAATAAAACCTGGGAATGTGGGTATTCTACTCCACTCAATCATCCCAGAGCTCACCATCTGCATAAAAACAATTAAAAAAGCACTTTCTCTTTCTTTTAATATTGTCATTATTTATTTATTTATACTTTCGCACATGAACTTTACAGAGGTGGACTTAATGCCTAGGCATTCTCTACCAGAGATTAGATGGCAGGTGTTTTAGTTGAAAATAATATAAGGAAAAAAGCTCTTAACATTATTTAAACAAATACTTAAATAACTATATTACATTTATATATACTACATTATATTTGCACTTTTTATGTCTGGAGTCCTCTCTATGCAACGCCTGCTAGGGCATATCTTTAGGATACAGTAAACCCCAACATATTAAAAAAGTGGTCTATATGTGAGTGATCTATATGAGACTCAACTATACATTCACTTCAGCTCACTTGCTACTATCATTGATGCATGACGCATTCACAAAGTTGTCGTTCACAATAATAAAAGTAAAATTTTGTATATCTACCCAAGTATTTGGTCTAAAACCCACAAAAAGGAACCGCTCTCAAGTGAGAATAAAAACTCTTCCATTTTATTAAAATGTCTGCCGAAATCCTCTCTGAGCATATATCTAGCAGGATGTTAACAAAATTCGTACATTTTATATTTCCCCGCTCCGTTCTCCAGAGATGTATAACGTGAAGCACGCCTCAATAACTTGACAGTTTATTGTCCACAGAAGCTCGCACGTAAAAACTCCTCCTCGGGCTCTTGTTCGTAAATATGTTTTGTAAGAATAAAATGTTGCATATCTCAGACTTCTAATGGGGATGCTTTTAAATAGAATGTCTCTGTATTTTTCTTTTTAGTATTTTCGGAGCTGTTAAAAGGCTGTTATAAACATTACTTGTTTTCATTCCTAATATACATATAAAGCCTTTACATAGGTTACTTACAGTACAAAAATGTTAAAAATTTTGACAAATGAATCAGCATTATAATAGATTGCCGTAGGACCTACGTGGCAATCCAACTACTACATTTTTTATTAACAGTGTTGAAGACGAACATTTTGATGTCCTATGATTCTTTATCCACCTTTTTATATGCATACATACATATCATCATCATTCTTTTTATCGTTCCACTGCTGGGCACAGGTCTCCTCTCATACAGAGAAGGATTGAGCTTATTCTTTTTTTTTATATAAATTACAAACTAGCGCTTGACTGCAATCCCGCCTGATGGTAGGCAGTGATGCAATCGTTGATGGTAAAGCGCGCTAGTTTATTAAGCCTACTCACTCAAAAGAACTGAGTAAATAGGAAGGAAGACGGCAGTTGAGCGCGGTGATGCAATGTTAAACCCAACAACACGACCAACGATGCTGCGCCAGAGGGATATTGATCTGGAGGCCCTCCACAACCAAACTCCCGACAGAACAACATTTCGCGCATCGAACCCGGCACGTACATCGTAACACAACTGCTCAGACCCGTCCTCCGTACGGCTTCACCAGACATCATGCCGGAACACGATGAATCGCTTGGCGGCATGACTTTGTCTGGTGGGTGGTAACTTACGCCGGCGGCTGATGTTGTGGCCTACCACCGAGAAAAGCAACGAGAACGAAGCAACGAGTTGCAACAACTGAGACACTACTTTCATACACTTTCCTATTTATCTTATCACATTCAGTATTTTAGATCTGTATCTAAAATACTGAATGTGATAAGATAAATGTAAACTACTAGGAAATAAAGAAGATGATCCTGTGATCATCTTCTTTATTTCCTAGTCCGTCTATTGTTTTAGATGTTTCAATGAGTTCTTCATCAATCACAGCCACGACTCTCTCGTTTTATTCACCACGCTTGCTCAATGCGGGTTGGCGATTTCAGACCTAAAGTCCAGGTTTCCTCGTGATATTTCCCTTCACCTTATAATTAGTCTTTGGTGTCCAAGATATACTTAGAAACTTAATCTTACTTACATGTAAGTCATATAAAGTACTAGCGGCCGCCCGCCACTTCATTCGCGTGGAGTTAGTTATTTTAACTCGAAAAGAGTCGATTTCTAATAATAGGTATGTTAATCGGAATTAAGTGATGTCAAGGACAATTATGTTCACAATAATTAAATACTATTAATTTATTTGTATAAGGATTAATACCCTTTTTATATGCTCCGCTCCTATTAGTCGCAGCGTGATGTCAGTCTAAAGTTTTCTTGGATTAATGGGCTATCCAATTCAAAAATACTATTTCAAATCGGATCAGTACTACCTACCTGAGATTAGCGCGTTCAAACAAACTCTTCAGTTTTATATATTGGTAGTATAGATATATAAATACTGATATGTCGTATGTCTACCTTTTCCCATATATGTACTTACATATGTTGTGGTCAGCTTCCAGTCCAACCTGATTCAGCTTGTAGAATACCAGTATTTTGCATGGAGACTGCTTATCTGACCTCCACAACCAAGTTACCGACTAATACGATGCCCCCTGGTAAGATTGGTTGTGAGACTTTCGTGCTTCTGACCCGTACCTAACGAGATCCACGAATTGAACATTGAATATTAGTCCCGGCTGTCAGCTGCCAACGGCTTAACGGCTTTCCGAGTCACAGAGGGTCTTTGTACGTAAAGATGGCCATCCACGCACCAGCCACGGAAAGCTTAGCTTTACCTCATGGATTGACTAGTGCGACTGTTATTAAGTAATATATGTGTGGTGGCAACGTGCCTGTCACGAAAAATTTTAAACAAGATTCAAGTGGACTGCATTTAGGATAACAATATATTAGAAACTATAAGTAAATATGTGATAGAATGATGCCTTCGGAGTATATCTCTTCGGAGTAGACTCCCTAAGTTTATTAATTTTTAATTTTGAGGCCTAAATCTCCCCGGGGGTCCCCTTAAATACTTAAGACTAACTACATTTTTGTGACCCTTAAAAGATGGTGGTCATGACTCGCTAGCTTGCTAGTTTGACAGGGAGTGCGTTCGTCACACCGTGCGGCGGTCAGCGGAAGCACGCACTCTCTATGGTCGCGTTCCTCTTACTTCAAGTTCTAGGCAGCGTTCACCGTCGATTAATACAAAAATCAGAGAACATATTCAACAATATACATAGGTTTAACTTACATGAGTGTATTCTCTGCTCGGTTATCTGGAAAAAGAGAAAGAAATCTATGTTATTATGTTTAATATTTTACCAATGCGATACAAATTATTAATTACTTATTTTTTTTGTAACATCAAACTATACTTTGTCAGTTTAGGTAATCAACTAAAGATAAAAAAAAAACAAATTTTCAGGACGTCCTTTTCGGATAATCACTGCAAGTCAGCACTATGTAGCACTACATGCTGAGTGGAAAATTTCTTACAAAAGTTATAACGTAAAGAACTCGATTATTTCAGTTTTGTGCTCGTGAGAATACATATATTTTTCCCTATTACAAATAATTTATTATCTTCCTGTCTGCAGGTGTTTCTGTAACAAATAAAACCTATTTTTCTTCCTTCGTTTATATTATTATCTCAGCCATTTGCCACTGTTCGCCAGATATTTTCTCAATCATATATGGCATTGTACTTGATCTTCAGCTATTCTTCGCCAGTTGCTTACCTCACCCACCGGCTAGCCATTCATATTTACAACCAAATCTCACACAAAATTCCTTTCCCACATGAGAATTACGTGTCCACATACACCCAGTGCCAGCTTTGAACCACAAACTGACATACATTTATTACATTGTAGAGTGACTCCGTGAGAATAGAGCAGTGTTACCGCATTCGAAAATACTTTTAAAGTAGATTTTTTTGAAGGAGATCACAGTTCGGAAAACTTCTCGTACTATCTGAAAACGTAGAGAAATTTTATACTGAAAATCAACGGCGCGAGAATGGGTAAAGTTCTAATATAAAATCGCTTCCATACCATTTTTGTGGATATTTGGAGATTTCTAGACTCATACTTTCACTGACAAGAACAGACTATTGGATCACAATTCAATATTGTAAAAATAATCTTTTCTCCGTTGTCTATAGCACACCGCAACATAATACCGTAAAATTCCTGATACAAACTTCAACTTAACGCCAAATAAAAAAACAAACCTTTACTAAAAATATTAGGTTGGGGAAAAAGTCTATTCGCTTTAAAGTATCTATGTATGAACTTATACGTATATAACGTGTAACGTGTATGAAATCTCTTTGGCTGAACTATTTGTATCTGGCTGGTTTGGATATCACTGAAAGTTAAAATTTTAAAAAACAGAGTTCCAAATTCAAATGAAAATGTGCGATTTTCATCTGTTTTTCGTACCGTTGGATTATGTGAATCTAATGAAGAAATTCGATGCATTTTAAAATTTTGCTACAAAAAAAATGTAAAAATGCATCGCAAGCAGCGAAAAAATTTGCAATGTGTATAGACCTAGTGCAGTGTCTGTGGGTGTAGCAGAAATTTGGTGTGTTGTGTGGTTTGTGGTGTTTTGGTTTGCGGCGATATTTGAACAGATGCAAAGTGACATAACCTACATTTTGACTCTTTCTAACTCGTGGGGAGTTAGAAAGAGTCAAAATGTAGGTTATGTCACTCCCTGAAATTTGCTTTTATGAAGGTATAAAGCTCAAAATTGGT
Source organism: Sesamia nonagrioides (assembly GCA_017933935.1). NCBI lineage: Eukaryota > Metazoa > Arthropoda > Insecta > Lepidoptera > Noctuidae > Sesamia > Sesamia nonagrioides. The sequence goes on along the minus strand of JADWQK010002025.1, from coordinate 504,011 downwards.
ATACGGACATTGGAAATCCGCCCTCAACTCCTTAATAAGTTATCTAGAGTAGCATATTATAATAATATTCTGTTTCTAGTTTTCTTGAATGTTCCAAATTAGGAAAGGGGAACCATGACCCTGGATTTAACGCAAGCGGAACTAGCAGGCAAGAGCTAGTATATACATATCACCCGAGCTTTGTGCATATTGTTCGAAGCGCCAAAGCTCAAGGCTGGTCCAAATAATAGGAAGCGTCTTCGTACTAGTTGAAATAATAGGTACAGAACAAACATTGCAGCTCCGTGAATATCAGAATATCAAACATTGGTTTGTATTCATTCATTTTACGATTATTAATTAGTTAAGAATGGTATAATATCATTTGATTTTGAGCTCAATCTGCCTAGTCTTATTTACCTATATTGTAGTATGCTTCCAATCTCATCAGTTATCAGAATTCTACATGAAATAACCGCCTAGGTATCTGACCTCTTCTCAGTTACTACACAAAAAACCCCTTGGTGATACTGGTTATCAAATTTTCGAGCTTATGACCACCCGTAATGGCCAACGGACTAACGGTCCACCGGTGTAAAATGACGACGAATGATGACGATGACAGATTAGTTTTCTAATGTATTTACCTAAAAATACTGAATAGTAAACGAAATGAATATGAATATTTGCACTGGTCTGGTCGTGCCTCGGAAAGCACGTTAAGCCGTTGGTCCCGGTTGCCATACGAACATCTAGTGGCAGTCGTTACGGGTTGTTGGAGCCCTCAAAAGTCTAACAATTGGTCTAACTGCAATGCTTAGATATCGCCTTCGGGTTGTGGAGGTCAGACGGCAGTCGCTTCACGGAAAATGTCGAAGTTTAGCCCAGATCAGCAGTTACACTGGTAAAGCGGACCCCAGACTCCAAATATGAAAAAAAAAGAGCTGCGGATGCGACTGGGATTAACGCTGAGATGATGACTGAATAGTAAACGAAAATCCTATTTATGTTTAGAAATATACAACGTTATTTTTTGTTTATCATCATCATTCATCATCATTATCAACCTTTTTATCGTCCCACTGCTGGGCACAGGTCTCCTCTCATACAGAGAAGGATTGAGCGTAATCATCACGCTTGCTCAATGCGGGTTGGCGATTTTAGACTTAAAGTCCAGGTTTCCTCAAGATATACTTAGAAAGTACTTACATATAACTTTAGAAAAGTTACATTGGTATTTGCCTCACCTGGAATCGAACCCGCGCAATCATACTTGAGAGGCTGATGTTTTAAACACTAGGCCACCACGACTCTTTTGTTAATGCGAAACCTGAATACAGTTTGTTAAGAATAAGCAACTGAATCGATTCCAATCATTTTTACACTATGTTATATTTTTTCCCATATGCATTTAGAAATTCTTGCACTGTGGTTACCGAGCGCACATGGTAGATGATAGTATTGCGCACGCCAGCTGATGCCAGAGGTGAACGCCCCGCTCGCCCGTGTGAGCGGAGCGTAGACCAAATTTTTGTTGGAACAGCCAAATAAGATAACAAGCTCATAACTTTGTCGTTTTTTATGATGTGTCTTTTTGAAATTTTGTACATAGATTCTTTACTTAAAAATACTGCACAATTCTTTCGGGTTTCGCACAAACACTCGGTGGTAGGCCCTAACATCGGCTGCCGGCAGAAGTTACCACCCACCAGACAAAGTCTTGCCGCCAAGCGAATCGTCGTGTTGAGCCGTACGGAGGACGGGTCTGAGCAGTTGTGTTGCGATGTGTGGCGGGTACGATGCGCCAAATGTTGTTGTGTCGGGAGTTTGCTCGTGGAGAGTCCCAAGATCAATCTCCCTCTAGCGCAGCTTCGTTTTGTCGTGTTGGTCTTGGGTTTAACACTGCATCACCTCGCTCAACTGCCGTCATCCTTCCTAATCCTTAGTTTTTTAAGTGAATAGGCTTAATAAACTAGTGCGCTTTACCATCAACGATTGCATCACTGCTTACCATCAGGCGGGATTGCAGTCAAGCACTAGTTTATAATTATTAAAAAAAAAAGCAAAAACAATGTTGTGTACATACCTCCTCCTACCCTAATTTGATACGTATCCCTAGTATGCAGCAATGCGCAATTTTGCAACAACATTACATATGTATACACCACACTAACATCTAAAACCAACTTATCCATAAAGTTAAAGTTCACAATATTGAAATATCCTGTGAGCACTTAAATTATTGCTATCAATAAAGTGTCGATCGACAACGGTTGACTCTTACAATTTGTACTTAAAGGTCATCGATAAGTCGTCGATTGTAAAGAGTACTTTAGAAGACGCTGAAGTTCAGAATTTGAGTTTAAAACATAAAACTTAAGGCGTTCATTTTAAATAAAGCAGTTACAGGCACTTTTCAACTGTCGAAAAGTCAGAAAATATGATGCTTGTTGCCGATCCCAAACCGTAGTGATGTGGGTCACAGCAAAGTATTTCGTTTTTTTAATAGGAGAGATGATGAAGGAGCTTATAATAAGGGAAAAAATATAAATATTAATTAAAATAATAATAATTTACCATTAGAGAACAGTATTTCATGCTTTTGTGGTATTTATATTTTAAATAAGTATTTATATAGTGGCTTGGTAAAAATTTATTTTTATATTGCACGAAAAATGGAATGTAAGTAATACTTAAAAAAGGGTTTTTATTCTATATTTATTATGTGAGAATGGTGTAAAAAATGGACACATTTTTTAGACCATTCTCACATAATAAATATAGAACAGCATTCAGCTTCAGCCTCCGTGGCGTAGTGGTAGCGGACGCGGCCGCTGCGCAGCGTGGCGCGGGTTCGATCCCCGCACAGTGCAAGTATTTGTATGCATGAATATGAATATTTCCACTGCTCTGGTCGTGCCTCGGAAAGCACGTCAAGACGGTGGTCCCGGTTGCCATACGAACATCTAGTGGCAGTCGTTACGGGTTGTTGGAGCCCTCAAATGTCTAACAATTGGTGTAACTGCAATGCTTCGATGTCGCCTCCGGGTTGTGGAGGTCAGACGGCAGTCGCTTTACGGAAAATGTCGAAGTTTAGCCATATCAGCAGTTGGACTGGTAAAGCAGACCCCAGACTCCAAAGCTTAAAAGGCTTCGGATGCGACTGGGATTAACGCTGGGATGATGATGGTGTAAAAAAAATGGACACAATAAATGCGCCGAAAGTACAGCAGTAAGTAACAAAAGAAACAATCCAAAAATAACATATCAAAAGTAAGCCGAGGCCGCTAAATGATAACCAGCCCCAACTGACGGCGCCCACTTACGAACATAACGTATAGATAAATTATATTGTATGAAGTCTTCAGGAAATTCAGTTATTATTGAAGTTTTATAAATATTGCCTAGGTAACTGAATTGTTGAAGTTATGACTTAGACTTTTGTTACTATGGATCAACATGATTGCGTAACGTACTAACAGTTTTTTTCTTTGGTATAATCATAACTTGATAATTAAATATTCACTATTGGTACACTCCTGTCTACTCCTTCGGGGAATTAAGTCGTGTTGTTATGTCTTCCAAACAAATTTACCCGCAGTTTGTCTCCTTATAATTTTTATTGACGCGTTCATAATTCTCCTACATCGGCAATCAATCACGTTGACTAAATAGGACAAGTTCACAACCATTAATCTTCGGTTCTATAGTATGAAGTTGTCGGCAACAACTATGTAGTACATTGTAGATCGATAGTAACCAATGTATAATGTCAACAAACTCCAAACTGAAGCTAAGCAAATGCTCAAAGTCTATAGCGATATAACTGAATAGAACGTGTTACCACAGAATAGATATGTAAAGACTGTCTACAACGTATATTGAGATCTACTTTAGTTCTGCTAAATATGACGTTCTAGAATGGACTCTTAGTTAAGTCAACATGTTATTAGGTTTTATCAGACATTTCTCAGTAGCAGCCTGAAGTCTTTATTTAAGCCCAGTTGATGGTAATAAACTCGTCCCTTGTAATTATTATTCTTTTTCGACATTTTCTCTGAGGTCTCGGACCTTTGGAATGCGTAAGAAGAGTGTAGGTTAATCCACAGCGGGTCCTTAGAAGTGTTCTATGATCAACCGAATATTACCCCTGTTCATACTATGCAAGTACACCCAAGGATAAACACCGGTTGAAGTAGAACTATTACAATATAAAATAAATATATAAATATATAGGACAAATGACACAGATTGAGCTAGCCACAAAGTAAGTTCGAGACTTGTGTTATGGGATACTAACTCAACGATAATAGATACATAATATAGACTAGCTGACCCGTGCGATTGCGAAATGCGCACTATATAAAATAGTATTCCATGGTACCAGGGACGAATATCTGTCGATTGGTGGGTCGGACGTTCAGATTGGTTCGATAGAAAGAGAGAAAAAGGGAGAAAATGGTTTCAGACCCTTGGAGAAATAATATATGTTGATAAACATCCAAGAACCAGGCCAATCAGGAAAATATCGTTTTCCATCATGAACTGGCCGGGGATTGAACCAGGGGTCTCCACGTCGCAGGCAGGTGTGTTGACCGCTGCGCCACAGAGGACGACATATATATGACGACGAATATATGGAAACTAAGATTTGGGTTATGGGAACTGAACTGGTTAAATGGTTAGCTTATAGGTCTTTTGGTCTAGGTCTTTGAAAAACTAAAGACCTGCCTGATCAATGTTCATGTAACAATTTATGAAAGCCTTTTATCTCACAAGAGTTTTATTAAAATTTTTCGTCTCATGTCTTAAGTACTTGAGAAATGAATATTTCTTTTAAATGCGGGTCACCTGAGCCGAGTCCATATGAGGAAAATACGCGTGATAATATTTCTCCACTATATAATACATCATATTCAATGGCAGACAGCCTTGCTAAAAACCTTACTGTCGAGTCATTTTTTTTTTACCACGACACGAGGTACCGACTACCACGTGTCGTGGTGAAAAAAACAGCTAGTACTCGTACGTCGAATACGCGAAAAGAAAATCACACGTGAGAGCTCCAACAACCCATAACGACTGCCATTAGATGTTTGAATGGCAACCGGGACCAACCCCATTGGTTAGTTAGTGTAGTGGCCTTTGTTGTATCCAAGTGATTGAGTCAAATCAAATCAAATCAAAGCATTTATTTCAAATAAACCAGTTAAAGGCACTTTTGTATTGTCAGAAGGTCGGTCAGTCAGTTGGGTGAAGCTAGTCGCTCATTCCAAAGAGTAGGTACCTATGGAGAAGAACGGGCAAGAAACTCCTTGGACAGTCTTTTAAATTGTCAAGCAATTGTTACAAATATTTGATTATATCATTCGTTTTGAAATCAACTGTGTGAGAACGATGCAGAAATATATTGTACGCTAAGAGCGCCCATTATAGTCGGTGGTGGACTTGGTTTTCCTGTAATGAAAGAATATTAATTCGTTCTCATATTTAATCGCTTTACTAGAATTGGTCACTTCTGTTCAACAGTTTCAATAAATTATCCCAAAATAAAGCAGTTATTTATTTTATTTAATGTAACAGCAAACAATTTCTAAGACCTTTCAACTAATTTGACAAAAACAATTACGCTGCAACGCTGTTCATAGGCAGACTTATTACTTACAGAAGAAGCTACGTATAGGAAAAGCAAAAAAGTGTAGTAATCACCTTTTTTGTTTCTGCTAAACTCCGTTCGCCTGCTTCGCTTAGTCTTATCATATCAGTCGGCGCCTGAAGTAAATACATGTATTCTTAGTAGTCATGTTTTTAATTATATCTGGACTTGCTCCTTGTAGTATCTTTTGGCAGAACTAAAGTAATAGTTATCTTCTGTTCTTGATTGAAAGAAAGAAGATACCTATATTGAACTTAAATTTAGGTTAGTTTGTGGAACGGCGCCACTGGTAGTAAAGTATTTTGTGAGTTATCTATTTAACACTCATACAGCACGCACACACACACACATTAGTACTCACTCTGGTTACCCTTGGTAACTGAATTAACCCTAAATTATTTATAGAGTTTTCAAGGCAAACTAATCTTTCCTTCTCCCTTTAATCCATCTAAAAGTTGTCAGTAAAAAAATACTTTTTAGCGAGAAGACATTACCTTATGTATTTTTTTACATTATTATTGACTCGCCTAGTGTCCCACTGCTTGGCAAAGGCTTCCATCCACCCCTTCCGTCTTTTACGAGCCTTCCCATTCTCCTTACAGTTTTGACGAAACGTATCCAGCTCATAGCGTCATTTCCCTGCTGGTCTGCCGCGTCTTCACTCACTCTGTCTTATAGAAGCAATGTGACATTTGCCAAATCCCATAGTCCATTTCTACATTTATGTCTACGTAATATTTATGGTGTGCTTAGTAAAAATATTCTCTCTAAATATTTACGATACTATGATTGATGACACACGTATGATTTTCTTTTCGCGTATTCGACGTACGAGTACTAGCTGTTTTTTTCACCACGACACGTGGTAGTCGTTACCTCGTGTATAATTGTTTAAGTTTTAAGTGTAATTGTTTTTGTCAAATTAGTTGAAAGGTCTTAGAAATTGTTTGCTGTTACATTAAATAAAATAAATAACTGCTTTATTTTGGGATAATTTATTGAAACTGTTGAACAGAAGTGACCAATTCTAGTAAAGCGATTAAATATGAGAACGAATTAATATTCTTTCATTACAGGAAAACCAAGTCCACCACCGACTATAATGGGCGCTCTTAGCGTACAATATATTTCTGCGTCGTTCTCACACAGTTGATTTCAAAACGAATGATATAATCAAATATTTGTAACAATTGCTTGACAATTTAAAAGACTGTCCATGGAGTTTCTTGCCCGTTCTTCTCCATAGGTACCTACTCTTTGGAATGAGCGACTAGCTTCACCCAACTGACTGACCGACCTTCTGACAATACAAAAGTGCCTGTAACTGGTTTATTTGAAATAAATGCTTTGATTTGATTTGATTTGACTCAATCACTTGGATACAACAAAGGCCACTACACTAACTAACCAATGGGGTTGGTCCCGGTTGCCATTCAAACATCTAATGGCAGTCGTTATGGGTTGTTGGAGCTCTCAAAAATCCAACAATTGGTCTAACTGCAATTCTCCGATATCGCCTTCGGGTTTTGGAGGTCAAACCGCAGTCGCTTCATATAAAATATCGAAGTTTAGCCAAAATCAGCAGTTAGACTGGTAAAAGCGGACCCCAGACTCCAAAGCTGAAAAAGCTTCGAATGCGACTGGGATTAACGTTAAGATAATGATGATTATGCCTAACTTATCAATGGGATAATTGTGTAACATATTTACTTAACTACAATTCTTTTAATTTTGACATTTCAACACCATTCATTGCAACCTTCGTTTAGCTAACGAATTTCAAAAAACTTCTTCAACGTCGGATTGTTTTTGAATCTGAGTCTTCTGTTATACCTTTAATAGAACGACGCAGTACATTCACGTGACCGTTTTTATCAATATTTGTGTGAGATCGATCGCTGGGCGTATGGGCGAGAGCTTCTATCCACTGTGCCACCTATAACACACTAGAATTGTGATCGAGGACAGGGGAAGTTTTCATAGTGATTACACGTATTTTAGGCACAATTATCATTTAAAAACTTTGATTACTTTTGATCTCCATTCGCATTGAAACTCGTTACTTGTCATGATGGTTTTCATAGTGGCTGAGCGATCGCCTGTGTTTGTGTGTATCGCGGATTTGATTCCCAGACGGTCTAAATTATGTATTTCAAACGGTAAAGAATTTTTAAGTGGTAGGCCTAAACGTTGACTGTCGGCAGAAGTTACCACCCACCAGACTAAGTCTTACCGTCAAGCGATTCGTCGTGTTCCGGCATGATATCTGGTGAAGCAGTACGGAGGACGCGTCTGAGCAGTTGTGTTGCGATGTGTGCCGGGTACGATGCACCAAATGTTGTTTTGTCGGGGCTTTGCTCGTGGAGGATCTCCAGATCAATCTCCCTCTCCCAGCATCGTTGGTCGTGTTGTTGGGTTTAACATCGCATCATCTCGTTCAGCTGCCGTCTTCCTTCCTATTCACTAAGTTTTTAAGTGAATTGGCTTAATAAACTAGCGTGCTATACCATTGTGACTGCTGGCCACATGCGTTATATCAATAGTTTAAAAATAACAAGTCATACGATGGCAACCACTTACGAATGCATTAATTTCTAATCTTATGGCCTGTCAGCCGACCGTAATTTAGAGCAAAAACAACGTCTTAGAAAGCTATTCGTTCATATTTTATGGGCATTCCGAGCCCCTAGCCCTTAGAATAAAACATTTTAAGATTTTGGACAAATTCTGAGAAGGTCGGGGTGCTGCCTGCAGATGTTAGCAATAACATAGAGCAATTTAAGCCGACGTATTCTGTAGAAATTACTGAAGAGGTCAGCCTCCCAAACATGTGCAATTGGGACAATTGACGGACGGCTACATAAAAAAATGGTAGAATGACTCCAGCATGGACGTCCACGTCCTCTCGTTTAAAGTGCACCTCTCAAACATTCGAGGTCTGCACTCCAATATCGATGCAGTCCACCACCACCTTGAGACTGAAAAGCCTCACCTACTTTTCTTGACGGAGACCCAGATCAGATGTCCGTCTGATGCGGCATACCTCAACTACCCGGGATACTCTTTGGAGCATCATTTCCTGCAGCGTGCTGGGGTCTGTGTGTATGTCCGCAATGACATCTGTTGCCGGCGTCTCCGTCACCTCGAAGACCCTCATCTATCGACCTTATGGCTGTTGGTTGACACTGGTGTAGACAAAATTGTCTACACCTGTGTCTACCGATCGCACAGCGGTGATCAGGAGGCAACTCGGTTATTCGGCCACCTCAGTGAGGCTGCTGACAATGCGCTGCATCGGCACCCTGACGCTCAGTTCGTCGCTCTGGGGGACTTCAACGCCTGCCACCAGGACTGGCTCTTCCCATACCAGAGGACCGACCACGCTGGGAGAGAAGCGCGAAACTTCGCGCTTTCTATGGGCCTTTCCCAGCTGGTAGAGCAAGCGACTAGGGTGCCTGATGTAGTTGGCCAGACAGCCAACTGTTTGGACCTTCTGCTGACCACTGATCCGGACAGATGTGTTGTAACAGTTTCCTCACCGTTGGGAACTTCAGACCACTGTCTGGTGAAGTCTGTGTCATCCTTCTCCCCTCCAGATCACGACTCTCGTGGTGAACGGAGATTGTGGCGATACAAGTCAGCAGATTGGGATGAGATGCGCCACTTCTTTGCGTCTTATCCTTGGCAGCAGGTCTGCTTCTCTTCTGGCAATCCGTCGAGCTGTGCGGACGCTATAACCGATGTGGTGCGTCAAGCTATGGAGTATTTTATCCCCTTCAGCGACGTGCCCGTCGGTGGCTCAGCTCGCCCATGGTTCAATGCCGATTGTGTCCAAGTTGAACAGCATAAGCACGCGGCATTTCTCACCTGGGTTGACGCTCGTGACCGCAGAGCTCCGGATCTAAGCTCAAAGAAGAGAGCCTTTAACCGTGCTGCCAAGTCCTACAAAAAGGCGCTTAAGAGGGCTCGCTTCGACCGTATTACCCATATTGGCAACAAGCTATCTGCGCAGCCATCCGGTAGCAGGTCTTTTTGGTCCCTTGCCAAATCGGTCGAGGCGAACTTCTGTCGACCCACACTGCCTCCGCTGGTGAGGCCTGATGGAACACTGGCCCATACGGCGAGAGAGAAAGCAGGTCTCTTTGCATCTCTCTTTGCCCATAGTTCGCGTCTTGATACTGGCAGTGCTACTCCACCTAATTTACCTCATTGCGGAGCTTCAATGCCGGAGGTTCGCATTAGGAACAAGGAGGTCCTGAGAGCACTGTGTCGTCTGGACGTGAATAAGGCTAGTGGTCCAGATGGTATACCAGCGATTGTTCTTAAGGCATGTGCGCCCGAGTTGTCTCCTGTATTGACGCGCCTGTATCGCCTCTCATTTGGGACTGGTATAGTGCCCAAGTCCTGGAAGCTTGCCAACGTGCAGCCCGTGCCCAAAAAGGGTAGTCGTGCCGATCCTACCAACTATCGGCCGATTTCGGTAACCTCCATACTCTGCAAGATTATGGAGCGTGTATTGAATTCGCGCCTCTTGGCTTACCTGGAAGGTAACGATCTCCTCAGTGACCGACAGTACGGTTTTCGGCGCAATCGGTCAACTGGGGACCTACTAGTGTATGCCACTCACTTGTGGGGCGAGGCCCTCGAGAGAAATGGGGAAGCGATTGCCGTCTCCCTTGATGTCTCGAAGGCCTTCGACCGGGTATGGCACGCTGGCCTTTTGAGTAAGCTTCCAGCGTACGGCGTTTCCGCTGGCCTGACTGGCTGGGTTAAAGACTTCCTGACTGAACGGTCCCTCCGAGTTGTTGTCGACGGATGCTCATCGGAGCCCATGTCGACCAATGCCGGTGTTCCTCAGGGGTCTGTTCTCTCTGCAACTCTGTTCCTGCTGCATATTAATGATCTGCTGATGCCCGGTATCTATGGGTATGCAGATGACAGCACAGTTGTGGAGAGATATCTGCCGGAAGCTCGGGCTAGTAAGGAGGCAATCTGGTCCGAAAGAGAGGCTATGGACGAGCGTACGAGTGCTGCACTACAGGCAGTCTCCGAATGGGGCAAAGCCAATCTTGTAGCATTCAATGCCGCCAAAACACAGGCGTGTTTTTTCACCGCCAAAAGGAGCCCGTTCACCTTGGCTCCTACTTTTCAGAATGTATCCTTGGAGTGCACCAACCGCCTTCAGCTTTTGGGAGTAGAGATTTCCTCGAACCTTAACTTTGGGCGGTTCATTGAGTCCAAGGCCAGGGTGGCTGCTAGAAAACTTGGCGTTATCGCAAAGGTCCGGCGGTACTTCACACCGGGGCAGCTTCTAATGTTGTACAAAGCACAGGTCCGCTCGTGTGTGGAGTACTGCAGCCACATTTGGGCTGGTGCTGCGACATGTCACCTGGATACTTTGGATTCAGTGGAGAGGCGTGCGAAGAGGCTGATTGGCGACCCAGACTTAACTCGAAACGGTCTCCAAAGCCTGGAGCACAGGCGTAGAGTAGCCAGCCTTTCGGTCTTCTATAGGTTGCATTCTGGTGAGTGTGCAAGGGAATTGCATGATTTAATTCCCCCATCACCGTTCCACCATCGGACGACCCGTCGTACGGCGAGTTTCCACCCTTACGTTGTTGATACCACTGCGACCCGGACGAAGCGTTTCGCTTCCTCTTTTATACCGCGTACATCGAGGGACTGGAACAATTTGCCAGCGACGGTGTTTCCGTCACATTACAATTTGAGTGTCTTCAAGGCTAGAGTGAATAGGTTCTTAATAAACTAGCGCGCTTTACCATCAATGATCGCATCACTGCTTACCATCAGGCGGGATTGCGGTCAAGCGCTTGTTTATGATTTATAAAAAAAAAAAACCTTTTGGTAGTGTGGGATTTGATGAATTTTAAACGGAGAGACGGTGATAGGGCAGTTGGTTTCTGGCCGCGACAAGTGACGGTTGAGGGTCGATCTTGAACTGCGATAGGGCGAGGGCTAGTGTCCAGGCTAGTTAATTTAGGAGATTTGGGAAGTAGCCTATGTCCTAGTATATCGCGAAGTAGTGAGTGAAATAATTACGTCAGACATAGTTGGGTTTAAGCCCAGATTAGATTAGTATAATATAATATAGAATATTAAGTGCGTGTAAGTGTTGGCGTGATTGGGTGAGTCATTTATTATAATAACTATCCCAGGCTGATGAAGTTACTATAGTTCCTGTAATTAAGTAGACAGATACGTGTCCCTATTTATTATTATAAATACATTTAATGTATGGACTCAGTACGGGTGATGCAGCAGAGAAGCTAATAATGATAATTTATTCCAGACTGACTCCAGATAAACCATTTATGTGATTGTATTCAATCATTAGAGCCAATTTGTCTTGTTTTATGTGCCCATATCCTGGTCCTTACCTTAGCGGATATTTATCAGCTTCGGTTGGCTATAGGGAAGAATCGTATGTATGGAGACCGCCCTCCGCCTAACTTGACCATGAGCTCTGATGCTCTAGACTCCTGACGAATTACTGACTATCACATATGGAAGGCAGAACCGTAATACACGCAGCTCATTTAAATCTAACTAGGCAAACCGCCTATCTAGAATCAGATTACCAGCCAAACGTTATTGACAATGTCCGCTTCCAAAAAGGTCTTGCCACAGAGCACTTGCGTGAAGATTTGATGCGCACACATTCCCAGGGACTGGGGTAGGCTTTACTAAGTACCACTAACTGAATCAGTAGGTGTTAAAAAGACACTAGGGAACGTATTTCGATTAAATCCAACCCGTCCGTTCTGTAGGACTATTTATGAATCGTCACTGTTTATCGAAACACGAGTACTACAAGATGCAATGCGTCTTTCGAATGGGGCAGATTAAGGGGATGTGAGGATGACGAGATTCCACCTCGGTGTGCAGCAGGAATAATCGCAATGAGTTCTGCTAGAGACTGAGTCTACGGTACGCTTGTACTAACTTGTGTAATACCTTAGAATTGGGACGGTTTGTCAAGGGTGTCAATCACATAATATATTTACAAGTCATAAACTCAGAACTTGTCTCCCTCGAAAACAGGGAGCTTCGCAGTTCCCCTGTCCCAGGGTGGAAGGAGACATTTATTTAGTGTCTAGGGAGCGTGTTCTGTTAGAATCGTAATAGTATCCTCAGAGGTTCTATGCGTTAGGTCTAACAGAACACGTGCAACGAAACATACGTTAATATAACGGTTCCCTGCTTCACTAAAGTGGGTATAATTCGTAGTAGATAAAGTAACGTGATCTAAAATTACTTATAAAGTGCAAGCGTAACGATCCCCCACCACGCCACATAATAAGATTTATTACAGATGGCGGAGACAGCCCGCGTGCAGCATTTATATAATAGTTCTTAATATATTACATTATATAATTTTGCTTTTCCTCTCGTCTTCTTAGCGTCATATCATATCTATTATTATAAATTGTATACTTGTGTGTCCTAACTGTGAATTCCCATACTAACTTCCTCTGACCCCCTCCGGTCCTTGAACTTTATAAGCGGGAACCGGGGGATTAATACATGGGAATTCATTTCTTATATCGGTGGGAGGATAACCAAGTCTGGTGACGAATTCCTACAGTTACACGCGGGGTTGGGGCGTGTTTCCTCTCCCGCAGGGAGAGCCATATTTAACTGTAATGTTATCACAATTAGGAAAAACGAAAATTTTATCAGCCTAGGATAGTTTAGGTACACTTACACCATCAACGATTGCATCACTGCTTACCATCAGGCGGGATTACGGTCAAGCACTAGTTTAAAGATATTAAAAAAAACTTCGTAAGGAAACATGTTCTAGAAGCAAAAATTTAAAGATATATGACATCTACCGACTGCCTCTCACCAGTACTAGTCGTTCCAGCAGCAGTGGGTTTTAAGAATGTTAATATAAGACGTCAATGTAGGTGTCCTAATGCTGAAAACAATGAAATAACTAAAATAAAGCGGGAGTAAGCGAAAAGATAAGAATACTGAAAGAAACATAGCTTGACGATAATTCATATCAGAGTGAAATTAATATGTATCAGAACGCTGATGTGTCTTTGGTTAGCAAGCTAAATTATATACGCATTAAGTCTTCGTTCTTGGTGGGGAAAAATAAGACTGCAAAATATTCCGAAACCGGACTAATATTATATCTTTAATTACTCAGGTTTCAGAGGCTGTAAAAGCAATATTTGTGGCTCTATTATGTGTGACAAATTTCATTAAAAACCGCTCAATTCTTTTGGCAGGAGAGTAACAAACATCCATCTTTTGATTGATCTTCCATACAAACGGTCATGCCTATAATATTAGTAGGGGCAGGGGTTGAACGTAATGTTTACGATCAAATCCGTTGCAACTTTATGTAAGCCATTCGAACCTATGGGACAGCCTCCGTGGCGTAGCGGTAGCGGACGCGGCCGCTGCGCAAAGTGGCGCGGGTTCGATCCCCGCACAGTGCAAGTATTTGTTAACGTTGTTAACACCATTACGATCCGGACGAAGCGCTTCGCCTCCTCCTTTATACCGCGTACATCGAGGGACTGGAACAATTTGCCCGCGGCGGTGTTTCCGTCGGACTACAATTTGAGTGTCTTCAAGGCTAGAGTGAATAGGCTCTTAATAAACTAGTGCGCTTTACCATCAACGATTGCGTCACTGCTTACCATCAGGCAGGATTGCGGTCAAGCGCTGGTTTATAATTTATATAAAAAAAAAAAAAAAATTGTATGCATGAATATGAATATTTGCACTGGTCTGGTCGTGCCTCGGAAAGCACGTTAAGCCGTTGGTCCCGGTTGCCATAAGAACATCTAGTGGCAGTCGTTACGGGTTGTTGGAGCCCTCAAAAGTCCTACAATTGGTCTAACTGCAATGCTTCGATGTCGCCTTCGGGTTGTGGAGGTCAGACGGCAGTCGCTTCACGCAAAATGTCGAAGTTTAGTCATATCAGCAGTTGGACTGGTAAAGCGGACCCCAGACTCCAAAGCTAAAAAGGCTTTGGATGCGACTGGGATTAATGCTGGAATGATGATGATAATGATGATGATGATTCGAACCTATGGCTCAGGTAAATAATTCAATGATTCTGTTCACTTTGTTAACATACAAAAATGAAACCATATTGACCACATTACAAAGTTAAAGCATTCATTTCAAATATTACGTACAATTACGAGGGTTGCCTTTTATATTTCGGGATTAGAGAAGAAAAACAAATATTAATCATCGAAAATCACTTTACTGTTTTTCAAAATATTCCCCATGAAGATCTATACACTTTTGCATGCAAAAGTAAATATAAACGCATGCGTTTGAACCAATTGTCGAAGCACTTTTGCCACTCTGATTGAGGTATCTCCAAAACATGCATTCTGAATGCAGCGACCGCTTCTTCAGGTGTCGAAAAACGTTGACCTCTCAGTTTGTTTTTTACGTATGGGAATAAAAAGAAGTCATTCGGTGCCAAGTCAGGATTATACGGCGGATGACTCATCAAATCGATGTTTTGGGTGCTCAAAAATGCAGTTGTTTGAGCCGATGTGTGAGAGCTCGCATTGTCGTGGTGAAGAGTGATGCGTCTTCGGCGGTTGGTTTTCCTGATTTCTTGGAAGACAACTGGCAAACAAATGGTTGTGTACCACTCAGAATTGACTGTTCTGCGTTGTTCTAGTGGTACGGTTGCGACATGTCCAGTTTTTCCGAAAAAACAGGCGACCATTTGCTTGGAAGTGCTTCGTGCGCGAACAACTTTTGTTGGATTTGGCTCATCTTGAAACACCCATACAGTCGACTGCTGTTTACTTTCGGGCTCATACGCGTAAATCCACGATTCATCACCTGTCACGGTATCATAGGCGTGTTTCGAAGCACCGCGATCGTATTTTTTGAGCATTTCTTTCGACCAATCGACACGAGCCTTTTTTTGAGAGATTGACAAATTGTGTGGGATCCAACGCGAACAAATTTTTTTCACAGTCAAATGTTCATGCAATATTGAATGTATGCTGGGCCCACTAATGCCTAACGTTGTCTCAATCTCACGATAGGTCACATGACGATCTTACAATATCAGTTCGCGCACAGCATCAATGGTTTTCGGAACAACACCTGATTTTGGACGACCTTCACGAAATTCGTCTTGAAGTGAACTACGACCACGATTGAATTCACCATACCATCGATAAACACTGATCCTTGATGGAGCTTCATCGCCAAAAATTGAATTAAGTTCATCCATGCACTGTTGCTGAGTTAATCCACGTCGAAAGTTGTAAAAAATAATCGCACGAAAATGTTCACGATTTAATTCCATTTTTGGGCCGAGATGAATCTTTTAACTTACTGTAAACAACACAAATAGCGCTCGTATGTCAAAACGTTCTGAGTACGTATAACCTCAAAAATGTCCAACTTTACGATAGAGCTGTCAGTTACCAGATTCCACCACCAGGGTCGCCAAATCCCGAAACATAAAAGGCAACCTATCGTAGACACATAGGGACGCTTTTGAACTTTGAAATCAAAGAACGATTCAAAAAACGATTAGAACCAAGAACTAACAGAGTTCCACGTTCTACTAACAACCGGGCCTTCGTAAGTATGAATATTTCATATCAGTTTATTATTCAAGCGGGGTGCATAGAACATTAGGACTAGACAAATGGTGACTTCCCACGGACGTATGAAGCTACTTAATATTTTATAACTTGATAGGAACTTGTAGGTTGTAGTAGTAGTAGTAGTAGTTTGAGAACGCGTCACTTTATTGGCATCTGCTAAAAATGAGTGAAATTAATAAATAAATCGTTTTGTTTTTTTCAGCTTTGTACATAATTTTCTTAATTCTAAATAGCACTGATGTAAAATTTGTCTGAACTAGGTAGAACCTGTACTTCAGGCGTAAAAGTACTATTTATAAATTTTTATTTTGCAATAAATCTATACTAATATATAAAGCTGAAGAGTTTGTATGTTTGTTTGTTTTTTGTTTAAACGCGCTAATCTCAGGAACTACTGGTCCGATTAGAAAAACTCTTTTGCGTTGGATAGCCCATTAATCCAGGAAGGCTTTAGGCTATATAACATCACGCTGCGACCAATAGAAGCGGAGCATACCTAACTCCACGCAAAAAAATTGCTGGCGGCCGCTAGTTAACAATAAAAGTAATACGTAAAAATCTAGGACACAACGGAAGTATACAGTGTTATTATTAGTATCGTATTGCTTACATAGTATTATTGGTTCATGTTATGATTATTTATAAATTTATTTACATACTGTAAGGACGTCTTCAGTCTGCTCATATGTTAAACCTTGCAGATAATTAGAAACAACATTCTTACAGCTAAAATAATTCTAATTGAATTATTATTGGGAGAAAACCTACCAAAAGACTATTGGAGGGCACAGTTTATATGCTAGTTTAAGGACTTTTTTCACCCAAACCGCAATAGAATAAATTAAGAGTCACATTCGAGTCATAATAAACATTTTTTTTTAAAAATTGCTACTGATTATAATACGAGCTTGCCTGCACACTTATTTCGATACATACAAGCATTTATATCCGAATCCAAGCATTTATGTGGGCATCCTTTACGACTATTGCCTACCTGACCACTACACAATAATAATGACGGTGAAACACCAAGGGAAAACGGATTTCAGTAAAACTTAGGCAATATATTATGGTAGCTCTCGTTGTTATTACTATTCCTTTGGCGATGAGCGCAAAGCTCGTATGACCATCCCGCTAAGTTTCTTTAAAATACTTCCATTCTGAAATTGAGTATCTATTTGCGGAATATCGGTAAAGTTTATACCTACTTCTTTTAGTCATTAGGGGTAGACGGGGTACATTGATATAAGGGGCACATAGATACAGTCAATATTCGTCGAAAACAAAACGCGTTAGAAGAGCCATCCGCCACCGATAAGGAGGTATATAGTAAAGCCTACACTCACACTAGCGCAGAGCAACGTTCACTCGACGACTAGCGACTAACACGTAAAAAACTGATTCTGATGTTCGCAACAAAATTTTCATACTTTTCTTTGGGATGTAATTCTTCTAATTTATTTAGTGTTACCTGTGTTATATTAAGAAATTTGGTAAGTACATATCTGTCATCACATTAAATATACTTAAATTATTTAATTATTTATTGCTTTAATTTTTATAAAATGCTGATTTCGATTGTAGTAGGCAGGGGCACATAGATACAAGTGGTCTTGGGGCACATTGATACTCCAATATTTTGTTAAATATACATGTATGTGAGAATTAGGTAATATATTTTATTTTCTTTATAGAAAAATGGTTTGAACATTTAAACGCAAGATGAATAGAAGTTCCATCAATGAAATTTCCGTGGCTTCTGCGATATCTGATGTGTTGGAAGAAAAATTATCAATAGCAAAAGCAGCGAATAAATATAATTTAAAAAAAAACAATAAATAAAGGTCAGCAAAATCAGTAAAACTTGTTTATAGGAATATTTCTATGAACCAAAGTACCAGTATATGTACCAATGTACCCCGCATGTGGGGTACATTGATACAAATTTAATTTTTTATATAATTTTTATAATATTTTTTTTTTAAATAGGCTCTAATACGTTTTGTGTTTAAATCTATCGGTTAATTTGTATGTAACAAGTTAACTGAATATATATTGAATATATTATGGTTATTAAATTGGATGTAACTATCATTAGATCGTCTTTTATTGGGTCTAAGTAAAAACCGTTTCAAGGTGCCCCACTTCCCCCTACCTGGTATCACTGTTTATGAAAAGTTTTTGCTGATTGTCAACTTGTGTGTTTACAATCTCACAGAGAACGGAATTTTCTTGGGTATCACGCTCAATGAACTAGCTGTAGCGGTATCTACAACCGCCACATGCTAACAACGCGTCATAGTGACGTCTCACGAATTCTACATCTCGCAAGCAGAGTTTACCGTGCAATCAACATACACAACTTCCCAAAATCAACCGTTGGGTAAGTGCCCGCCAGACAACACCTGTCTGGTCGGGGAATCCTCCCTTTTCTATGGAGAATGAGTGAACTTTACTCCCTGTTCCTCATACCTCCACATAACTAACACTATATCTTTACTAAACCGATGATCGTTTAGTAAAGATAAAGATAAATAGAACATCCATGTGACTTAGCTAACCGACTAAACTTTATACCAAGCACTTTAGTTGTTTTTTGTTTACCTTTAATTAACTATCTAACTGATGAAGTATAACAGAGCAGCGTTACACCCAACAATTCATCATTTCTACACCATGCAATGAGTGCAACTTTGTAAGTTACTTGAGCGAACCGTTGGGTGTATACCTGCATAAATTATATTATATTAGCTCAAAACGGTCTCAAAAGCCTGGAGCACAAGTGAAGAGTAGCCAGCCAGACGGTGTTTTATACGATGTGTTTTGGAGAGTGTGCCGGGGAATTTCATGATTTAATTCCCCCATACCCGCTCCATCATCGGACGACCCGTCGTACGGCGAGTTTCTACCCTTACGTTGTTGACAATACAAAGATCCCAACGAGGCGTCTCGCCTCTTCTTTTATACCGCTTACATCGAGGGACTGGAACATTTTGCCAACGGGGTTTCGTCGGGATACAATTTAAGTGCCTTCAAGGCTAGAGTGAATGGGCTCTTATTAATAAACTAGTGCGCTTTACCATCAATGATTGCATCACTGGTTACCATCAGGCGGGATTGCGGTCAATCACTAGTTTATAAATTGTAAAAAAAAAAATATTTGTATTGAAATTTATAGAGCACCAGGTATGTTTTATAAAAAAAATGTGCCATTTAACTCCTCCATTCCTGATCGAAACCATTAAAAACATCAAATAAATCTAGCTCTAAAACCTAATTGTCTGAGAAGCATGATTATATTATTATAACTAGCTTTCCGCCCGCGGCTTCGCCCGCGTAAATTTCGGTTATATCGCGCTTTTTAGATTTCCCTCGGGAACATCAAGTTTTTCCGGGATAAAAGGTAGCCTATGTCCTTTCTCAGGGTCTAAAGATTGTGTGCTTTCCGCCCGCGTCTTCGCCCGCGTGGTGTTCGGTTATATCGCGCTTTTTAGATTTCCCTCGGGAATATCAAATTTTTCCGGGATAACAGGTAGCCTATGTTTTTTCTCAGGGTCCAAAGATTGTCTGTGCCAAATTTCATCAAAATCGGTTGAGAGGTTTAGGCGGGAAAGCGTAACAGACAGACAGACAGACAGACAGACAGACAGACAGACAGACAGACAGAGTTACTTTCGCATTTATAATATTAGTATGGATAAATAGTCCCCTGAGACTATTCTCTGCAACGTTGGCTCATTAAAAGCAACACTTATTATAAAACTGCGCTAAGTGTGTCCCATAACTAATGAATCTGATCTCAGGCTACTTATCTTACACTAAAAAAATTTCTCAGTATTATATAACACAATGAAGTCTTATTAATTTAAGACAAACTTCTAGGGGTGATTGTACTGTTTAAAACATTCAATTTTATTCTACAACTTTTGTCATAACGAAGCACCAATGTCAGCGTCGAATGTTCAAATTTTATTAATTCAAACGATGAATATATTATTTTTATTTCGACATAAAAGTCGTTTATTAAAGCAACACAGTATATTAACCCCTGAATGTTACGTAGTCATGAAAAGCATGTTTATATTACCCGAAAAGTTAAAATAACAATACTCTTCAGCCCTCTAACCGCAAAAGGATATTTCCAAATAGGAAACTACGAGTGTTACTGTTCCTTGTTGTGTAATTTTTATTGTAATACGCGGAATGAGCCCCAAATTTAAATTGACCTGCTCATTGCCCGTTTAATGAACTAAGTTTAATATCTAGGCGGCTTATTGACTCTTGCCGTGACCCAAGGGCTGGCTTTTATCTTGGCCAGAGGCTAAGCATTGCCATTCAACGCGGCAATGCCACCAGTTTCTTAGGTACCTTACCTACAGCGATGCCGTAGAATTTTTTGATCCTGTATTCTAATTTATTAATAGTTTTAATTAGGGCAATAGTTTTATTTAGTATTTTTTTTTTAACATTTTGTAGTTTATTTAGTTTTATATATTCGTAAATATTACCTGTAGCCCTATTACCTATTAAAAATAATTATTAACCTTAATTTTAGAGTTTTCCTGTTGTATTCACATTAAAATTCTTTATTTTGAAGTACAATAGTTGGGTGACAGCATGTTTTAGTCTGTACACTTAGCGTAACGCTGTGTTCGGTAGAGTGCAATGTTCTTGACCAGACCTACCTGTTAAGGCGTCAAAAGTGTCCGAATACGAGCATTTTAAAGTCGGTACTTATATAAACAGTTAATGCCCATACGATTAACATGGCCGAAGTCATTTAAAAACTAGTACACAGTACCAATATAATTTTGTTTCACTTAACCCAACTCTGCTGGATCAACTTCCAATCTAGCTGGATGCAGCTGATTACCAGGATGTTGGAACCTGGAAACAACTGCCAATCTGATCTTCTCAACCTAGTTACTGGGTTTCACCCCTTGGTTAAAGGACCCGGTATCCCTTGGTAGAAGTAGAAGGCGAAGAGCATAATAATCAAAACCTCTATCACACCTCTCATTAGGCGGTTGGATCAAGGCCTTGATTCAAAAGGCAGTACTCCTCGATACGGCCCGCATTGTGAGGAGGTTCCTGTCGCTGGAGTCCTAACCACACTTGGACCCTGCTCCCGACATAGATGGATCACCATTTTTTATATATTTTTTATTGACTTTTTACGTATTTTTATATCGATGTATTTGAATTAAAATTAAAATGAAATTTAATATGAATAAAGAAAACAATACGTTTCGTTTTCTTTATTCAGGTTTTTAAACTATTTTTTCTATATTGACTGATACAATTATATAAATAAGTTTTAAACAGGGCATTCATATTCAGTCTGGCATCTAATATTTTCTCACAACGTCTACAAAAGTTCCAAACTTAAATAACAATCGTTCTGCACTGTTTTAATTAATTTAAATAATTAATGAACTGCGAATAATATTTGTGTTGAGTAGCAGCTACGTATTTAATTCATTATTATATTATTATTTACGAATCGTTGATTAGGGAATATATTTATATCTTTGAGTTTTCTTGGAATCTGTCTTTATTAAAATAATCATCATCATCACCTGAGCCACATGAAGTTTACTGCTGGACATAGGTCTCCCCCAAGGATTTGCAAAAAAAGGGTTGGACACGGCCTACATCCAGCGTTTCCCTGCGATTTTGGTGAGGTCATCCGACTACCTAGTCGGTGGGTGTCCGACGCTGCGGTATCGGTACGTGGTCGCCATCCAAGGGCCTTTCTGTCCCATCGGGCATCGGCTCTACGTGCTATGTGCCGCGCCAACTGCCACTTCAGAATGCTAATCCGCTGGGCTTTGCACTGGCTTATTAAAATAATGATAGTAAGAAAACTGCAATAGCATTACGGAAAAAAATAAAAACTTAATATAAAAAAAACGTTTTGGTCGATGTTGACTATCTATTATTTTAGGTATTTGTTCTATAATATATAAATACCCAAATTATGAAATCTTAGAAACAATTGCATCTAGTAGTACCTATAATAAAGTGTTTTCGTTTCATGGAACCTCAAACTGAATATCATCTGAACAAAGTTCAAACTCCATTGAATCAAAAATTTTCGTTTCATGGAACCTCAATCTGAATATCGTATACTTAAACAAAGTTTAAACTCTATTGAACCGAAAATTAATTGGTTAAATTATAACCTTTCTTGCCATCAAGCGGGATTGCGGTCAACCACTAATTTCAAAAAAACAAAAAACACAAAAAAAACAAAAATCTAAGGTCCTTTTTCATACAAAGGCCACTAAAAATCAACTTAAAATACCTTTCATCAAAGTAGGTAATTGATTAATTCGCGATGGAGTGTAAATTATGTGAGATAAGAAATTTACTGAATGATTCGAGCAGTCGCTGTTGTTGATAGTCGTTCAGTAAAGTTCGCTTTCAGAGTCATGCGATTCTAAAGAATCATTTGTTACTCTGTCCTTCTCATACCTCTGACTTTGTTCACTCTTCATTTCATATTCGGTCAACTCTCCTGTGGAATGCGCTTCCTCTTGATATCAGGATGGCGACTAGTCAGTTTGTATTTAAGCGGAAATTGCAGAGTTATTTTGAAAATAGTTAGGGTAGGGTCATATCAACACCTTTCTCACAAGTTTTATTTTTGTATTTATTGTAGTAATATTATGTATATAGCTTAGTTAGGTTTTTGTTTATATAGTGTTATGAGTTTTTCTTTTCGCTTTCATTGTTTCTTTAACTAAAGCAACTACCATCTAATGTCTTCACCACCCGTGATTGACTGGTAGAGAATGCCTAAGGCATTAAGTCCGGCTCTGTACATGTCTTTTTGTGCGAAAGTATAAACAAATAAATATGACAAAACAATAAACAAAACCATTCTTAGATATTTCTTCAAATTACCGTCGTCTAGGGAAACAGGTCAACCAGAAATTTTATGCCCGAGAAATACCTTTCAAACTTAATATACAATGTGGAGCGGATTTCATTACTGTCAGTCATTGCCCTGACATTTTAAGACCGTTCCTTCATCAAAATACCCGTGATCCCAGGAGACTAACTCTGAGAGGGCTCTTCTGTCTTACAAAAACACAAAGCAACAATAGATTGACTGATGGATGAGATGTTGTGGTACTAATGCGCTACGTGCCGCGAGTTTTTTTTATTTTTTTATTAGTTATAAACTAGTGCTTGACTGCAATCCCGCCTGATGGTAAGCAGTGATGCAATCGTTGATGGTAAAGCGCACTAGCTTATTAAGCCTATTCACTCAAAAAAACTGAGTGAATAGGAAGGAAGACGGCAGTTGAGCGAGGTGATGCAATGTTTAACCCAACAACACGACCAACGATGATGCCAGAGGATGATCTGGCGACCCTCCACGACCAAACTCCAGACACAACAACATTAGGCACATCGTACCCGGCACACATCGCAACTGCTCAGACCCGTCCTCCGTACGGCTTCACCAGACATCATGCCGGAACACGACGAATCGCTTGGCGGCAAGACTTTGTCTGGTGGTTGGTAACTTCTACCGACAGCCAACGTTTAGCCCTACCACCGTAATTTAGACCGTCTGGGAGGAGCCTGCGGTTGATGTTGTTGCCTACCACCGAGAATTTTTTTTTAGTTTGATTCCCGCATGGAACAAATATTTGTACGGCCTACAGATAGTTGTTCCGGGTCTGGCTGTTTGTGTATGTTAGATTAAATGTTTGTTAACGCACCTACGATACAGGAGTAATTCTTCATCATCGTCATCAACCTTTTTGTCGTCCCACTGCTGGGCACAGGTCTTCTCTCATACAGAGAAGGATTAAGCGTAATCTTTAGTGTGGGGCAAAGTCAAATAAGAAAAAAAAAATGTTCAAGTTCAAACCACTATCTCATCTCAGCGACAACCAATGTCAAAAACTTATCAAAAATGTCGGGAATTTAGTTTGATAGATTATGACTATGATTCTGTAATTTTCAAATAACGGGAAGTACACCTCAGATGCCTTAGCCATTGTAACTATGGGGAAGTGGTTTTAGTTATCCGGCTTTAGATTAAAAAAAACTTTTTAACAGTAACATTCTCCATTTTCTTAACAACTTTTTTTGATGCCAATTGACCCTATTAAGTACTTTAAGGATCAATATTGATTTATCGGACAAACTGGAATTTGAGTAATAGATTTTCTTTTTTTTGTTGCTTGACCGCAATTCCGCCTGATGGTAAGCAGTGGTGCAGTCGTTGATGGTAAAGCGCTCTAGTTTATTAAGCCTATTCATTCAAAAAATCTGAGTGATTAGGAAAGAAGACGGCAGTTGAGCAAGGTGATACAATGTTAAGTCCAACAACACGACAATGATGCTGCGCCAGAGGGAGATTGATCTGGAGACCCTCCACGACAAAACTACCGACACAACAACATTTGGCGCATCGTACCCGGCACACATCGCAATACAACTGCTCAGACCCGTCCTTCGTAGGTACTGCTTCACCAGACGCCATGTTGAAATACGACGAATCGCTTGGCGGCAAAACTTTGTCTGGTGGGTGGTAACTTCTGCCGGCAGTCTATATCATGGTCTACCATGAGAAAACTCAAAAAATGTAAAAAAAAACTTTTCAAATAAATTTCGTTACAAATGAGACCCCGAATCTACTTTTGACTATGGATAGACCAGCTGGTTAAGAGGCCCGTCCAAAAAAAATCTACTTGAGTATTATGTAGTTACTATACACTATTACAAATATATTTAGATTTAATTTATTTAGCGAAAGCACTTGGAAGTGTCGATGGGTGGGCGTTTTGGGGGACTGTCTTATGTAATATCGTTCAAAAAATGCTGATTCTCAGACTAGTTTGAATAAATGACTTTTGTTTTTTTTATTATTATTATTTTGGTCTCGAATGATGGAGACAGGTGCTGGTAAACAACAGTGCAATTGTTTTGTGAAATATTAAGTATACTGACGAAAAAATTGCGGCGTTATTTCAGAGTTTGGCCACGCGCCAATAGAAGCTTATGCTCTACAGTTATTTTATTATATACTAGCGACCCGCCCCGGCTTCGCACGCGTGCAATGCTGATATTAAATAAACTAGAGAAAAAAATGTAAACGTTGTATAAAAAAACATAGCGGCCCGCTGCTCCCGTCCGCCCGGCCGGTCCGTACCGCCGTAAACGCGACGCCCCGTAATTTTAAATCTGTAATATATTCGAAAATATTCATTTAAATCATATGCTGTAAAGGGCGATATAGATCTATATTATTATCCACAACAGTTAGAAATATACCATCGCGGACATCTTTGTAGACCTTTCCAATGTGTACAATATTTAGTGGGTACATTGTTTTTATAAATCTCGTAGGATTAAGCCTGCGTTTCAAGGTAAACACGGAAAAAATTCAACGCACATTATAAACCTCAAAATTAATAGTATTTTTCCAAAATGTAATGGATATTATTATACATATGAAACTTCCTCTTTAATCACTCTATCTATTAAAAAAATTGCATCAAAATCCGTTACGTAGTTTTAAAGATTTAATCATACAAAGAGACATAGGGAAAGAGAAAGCCATTTTTTTTATAATATGTAGTGATGTAGTGATTTTTTATTTTCTTTTTTCTAGCAATAGCTGCGACCCGCGGTGTGATCCCCATAACTTCCGATCCAATGAAAATATGAAAAAAAGGTATTTCGTGTGTGATAAACTCTAGAGTGCCAAATTTCTTCCAAATCTATATAAATTTGACGTTAGAGAATAATAAATAGCCATCCATCTATTCAAATAAACTTTCACGTTTATGTAAGTAGGAAATACGAGACCCACACGCAATAGTCATAGTTACGGTGTTTTGTTTAACCCGTAAAACATTTCCGATACATGAAACCTATCAGCCTTGAACTTCGAGCGATATCCTCAAAGTGTGGGCGTTATGATGGCTTTGTAATACATAGGTATTGTGTAGATACGAGCTATTGTTTATGTTAAAGGGCAAGCAGTGACAGTAATATTAACGACATTATGGCTACATATATTAAAACAAAATCAATATATTTTACTTCACATAAAAGCTCGAGGAAAATAAATATTAGAAGCATGTACCTATATTCTCATTCTCAAATAGCAATCAGGTTAGTTTTAAACTTTTGCTGTAATAGTAAAAAAAAACGGGATCTAACTTATATTTATATCCATATTTATATCCTGTCCCTTTCTTAACGAAATATTATAAAATATTGTTTGTCCATCATCATCATCATTTCAGCCAAAAGACGTCCACTGCTGGATATAGGCCTCCCCCAAGGATCTCCACGATGACCTATACTGCGCCTCCCGCATCCAGGCGGTTTCCCATGACCTTCACTAGGTCGTCGGTCTACCTTGTCGGGGCCTACCCACGCTGCGTCTTCCGGTGCGTGGTCGCCACTCGAGAACCTGTCGACCCCACCGGGCATCGGTCCTACGGACAATGTGCCCGGCCCACTGCCACTTAAGTTAGAATTCTTCAGGCTATGTCGGTTACTCTCGTTCTTCTGTTTGTCCATACTACTAAGGAATACTAAGCTCCATCATTTTGCGTATATTGCTTCATCTGAAGATTCCTTGTACAGTCAAAAGGTCAAACCTGACTTTATTGGAAAGCGAATTTCTCTTTTATTTTTGAATGAATTTTTAGTCAGTTATCATGTTACAGCACTGTACTCTTCAATTTAGCAACGTTGTAATTACAACAACAGGAACACGAACAAACGTCAGAGTACAACTGTTATGTTTGTGTGCAGCTAAAGTGACTGCTATATTTTATCTTTTAACTGAGTCACGTAATTTTTTTGTTTACCTCTAGTTAACTGCCTAAACCGATGGAGACCATATATGTGTTATGAGTACAAACCTGCTTATTCTTTCAGGGATTACAGTCGCGATGCTATGTCATCTTAGTCTTGCCAAAGGGTATTGCGTTACTCGCTAACTGGGTAAAAGTCAGATAAGCAATAGCCCCATTTAAAAGTTTGGTACACAATAGTATCTGGTTTGGGAAATTTTAGTACGCTCAACCGTCCGCTCAACTTTTTGATCAGTGTGTGTTGCCAGTGATGATTTACGGAACTTAAACGTGGTCGCTCATAATGGGCCTCATACGAAGGCTCAGAGTCACACAAAGGGCAATGGAAAGAGCTATGCTCGGAGTTTCCCTGCGTGATCGAATCAGAAATGAGGAGATCAGCAGAACAACCAAAGTCACCGACCAAAGTCGCCGTTTTTCTTTGTATTCGCTCAGTTTTTTGTTGAGTGAGGCTCTTAATGTACAAGCGCGCTTTGCCATCAACGATTGCATCACTGCTTACCATCAGGTGGGATTGCGCTCAAGCACAAGATTATAATTAAGTATAAAAACGAGTGGGATAAATGTCATAATTATGTCTTAAAATTTTTGGTTCTAGGACTCACAATATTTTCTAGTTTCCTTCACCATTTTGAAAGCTGTGGTAATGAAATAATTTACACAAAGTGCCTGCCTGACCTAAAACATGAAAGTCCCAGACCTTTCCAAAGTGTACCCATGAAAAGGCCACGCTGATTATAATTTCCTTCGGCCATTATTGCTTATCATTATAATAAGGACCTACATATTTCACTTCGTCCTCATTTCCAGTTGTCAGGCCGTTGTGGCATGCCTTGGGGGACGGACGTTTCTTTGCCAATGTAAGTGTTTTTTCTTATTTCCTGTGCTACTTAACAATACAAACAATAACCTAATAATCTGGGAGATTTTCATCAGGAATTTTTTCGGTGGTAGGCAACAACATCAGCCGCCGGCATAAGTTACCACCCACTAGACAAAGTCTTGCCGCCAAGCGATTCGTCGTGTTCCGGCATGATGTCTGGTGAAGCCGTACGGTGGACGGGTCTGAGCAGTTGTGTTGCGATGTGTGCCGGGTACGATGTGCCTAATGTTGTTGTGTCGGGAGTTTGGTCGTGGAGGGTCTCCAGATCATCCTCTGGCGCAGCATCGTTGGTCGTGTTGTTGGGTTAAACATTGCATCACCTCGCTCAACTGCCGTCTTCCTTCCTATTCACTCAGTTTTTTTGAGTGAATAGGCTTGATAAGCTAGTGCGCTTTACCATCAACGATTGCATCGCTGCTTACCATCAGGCGGGATTGCAGTCAAGCACTAGTTTAAAACTATTAAAAACAAAAAAAAAAGAATTAATGTCTGTTGTAACATCACTATTTAGTAAGATGTACTGAAGTCACATCACTATATGCATGTCGGCTTCATTCTCTTGGTAAGTGTGTGGACAGCAGCTTGTATTTCTTAAGACAGTAAACGATTTTATAAAATAAGCACAAGTGTTTAATTAAATCAAATAAGAACATAATAGTGTCTTTAGCTAATGCATAAAATGATCCAATTCTCATTTTCTATCTGCGAATTTTGTATGTTTTATCGTATAAATAATCCATGCAATTCAAAAACGTATCATATGTAACTTATGTCAATGACACAAGGTATAAATTGCTATAATTGATGCTCGTTGTAAAGTTGAAGCCACTCATGTTTATGGTAAAGTAAATAAACCCGAAAGGTACGCAGTTTCGTAAAACAAAACGAACGGGGAGTTTGAGAGATTAATGTTTGTAAAAGCACCCACAATGTCGGAAAAATTCTACTAACGGTTTTCGTGGAAACAGGATCGTTTTACCAAAACGTGGTAAATAAAAAAACGTATATGCCTAAAATAATACACTCACGTATAACAGCGACGATGTAACAAGAGTCAACAAAAGAAATGCTATCATTATTTAAAAATAATTATCTATTGTGTTATTGTTGACAGTCTTGCCGCCAAGCGATTAGTCGTGTACTGTGATGTCTGGTGAAGCCGTTAGGAGGACGGCTCTGAGCAGTTGTGTTGCGATGTGTGCCGGGTACGATGCACAAAATATTATTGTGTCCGGAGTTTGCTCGTGGAGGGTCTCCAGATGAATCTCTCTCTGGCGCAGCATAGTTGGTCGTGTTTCTGGGTTTAACATTGGATCACCTTTTTTTTTCCGGGGTGGAAATCTTCTATGGATGTCCGCCGCCCTGGGGTGGGCGACGGGGTCTGTCAGACCCTTACTGACTAAAACCACCCCGGTGTCTCTTCTATTACGAGCGCGCGTGAGGCCGCGGGAGCCTAAATTCTTCCACGGCCCCACACCCTCATGCTGGCCGGTCTGCCCGGGCCTCGTCTCCTGCACGGACTACCCGTGCAGGGACGGGGTGTTAAACTACCCCGTGCATCGCCTCAGAGGCGCGCACCGAAACTCGCGCGTGCCTCTGCCTCGGGAACATTGGATCACCTCGCTCAACTGCGACGGTAGTTGAGCGAGAAGCGAAGCGGAAGGAAAACGTTTCTTCCTATTCACTCAGTTTTTTTGATTGAATAGGCTCTTAATAAACTAGCGCACTTTACCATCAATGATTGCATCACAGCTTCATCAAGCGGGATTGCAGTCAATCGCTAGTTTATAATTATCAAAAAAAAAAATTGTGCATAATTCCCAATAAAGCACTTTTTTAAATTAATTTTAATGTTTTTTTTTATTATTTACAAATAAAATATTTACAGAAATTTAAAAAAAAACTAACAGTTTTAAAATAGTAATTTGTAGAAGTTTATAAAATAGAAGAGGAAATAATCAAAGGGCATGAACAAATTTAATAAATATAGTACCGCAAAGTGCTCGAAACTTCAGGACTCAAAAAGTTAAATAAACCACTTACTTCTCTGTGAGGGACTCTAGTTTCATTTTAATTAGTACTTGAAAGACCGACTTCGTAATACTTGAATAATCTCATTGGAAAAACTTGTCTTTACTTTGAGTACCTAATTAGGTGTGCATTAACTCTCATTTTCTTACAACTAACGTGGTGTAAACCTAACCTCGACACAGACCACGGACCAACGGTTTAGACTTTGAACTAAATTTGTCGACTTCATCAATGAACAGTAGGTACTATTACGTATGTCTCAAAAACCGGCTAAGCACGAGTCGGTCTCGCGCACTTGTGGACTAAACTATAACGTCACTATGTAAAATAAAGTCCTAATTTTAGTATTTATCGTTATGACAGCAATAGAAATAAAACCTCAAGTATCTATTACAGTTCATGATCCTCCAATCCGACGGGTGTTGTGTCTGGCGGGCACCTGCCCAGCGGTTGATGTAGGGTAGTTGAGTGTATGCTAGTTGTGAGTACCCTTATGTATAAAATGACTAAATAATATCACAATAATTTATTTTGTTCTCCGGAAAATTTGCAAAAATAGATTCGGGCCAGAATATAGAAAAGGATGCCCGCGACGTGGAAGCCCCGGGTTCGCTCCCCGGCCGGGTCC
This sequence comes from Sesamia nonagrioides, assembly GCA_017933935.1. NCBI lineage: Eukaryota > Metazoa > Arthropoda > Insecta > Lepidoptera > Noctuidae > Sesamia > Sesamia nonagrioides. The sequence goes on along the minus strand of JADWQK010002025.1, from coordinate 473,344 downwards.
TGATGGAAAACGATCTTTTCCTGATTGACCTGGGTCTTGGATGTTTCTATTATATGTATCTATTATAAATTTAGTATCGTTGAGTTAGTATCCCATAACACAAGTCTCGAACTTACTTTGGGGTTAGCTTAATCTGTGTGATTTGTCCGTATATATATATATGCCTTAAAAGTGTGTCTAGACAGCTTCATCGTCATCCGAGTAGCCGTTAGTTCAAAAACAATTTTAACAAAATCATTTCAATTTACCAACCTAACCATGTAGCCAAGTAATTTATATTGAATACCTCTCACAATGCCCAGTATTTCAGGAACGTGCCCAAAAATCCCATGTATGAACCGGAAATATTTCCCATTGACCCGTTGTAATTATGGGGTCTATAACGGGTTCCCATTTAGCATCGCCAATACAACTGAACGATACAAGTGAACTGTACCTATTGACCATAAACCGGACATATTTTTTTGACTTGACGTAATGAATTGTGTTGTTTTTAATTTCATTTGACATGGTTAATTTATTTAATTTATATTTATTTGATTTGACAATGTCTATTTATAATATGTATCGAATGAGATTATTATCGGAGATTTATTAATTTTGGCTTTTGTTTGCATGCCTTAGTTAAGGTAGTCAGTATAAGGACCTTTCAAAACTTAATATCTATATTTTGTACCTACTTACTATGCAAATAAAGAGCTATTCTATTCTGCAGTACGAGTGACCACGATCGTAAGACTTATTCACTAACTTTTGATGGTGATGATCAACGAAGATAATAGGGTATTTGACTAAAAAAAACTAATTAGCGTCAGTCAGATTTCCAAAAAATACTTGACACGTATTTTTTCTTTTTTCTTATAAACATGAAATTAAGACACAGCGCGTTGAGAACTCGTGTGACGTCACTGCACGCTACACTTTTTAGCGGCTAGTGACGTCACCAGCCACCACTCCTGATCTTTGATGCCTATTTGTCAATTTTTATTGATTTGATAAAAAAAATACCTATACGTATCCAATATTTTTCTATAATCTGAATGACGGACTAATTAGTTTTTTTAGTCAAATACTCTATTATGAGGTCAAGATATTACTTTTATCGGATTTGTCTGGCGTGAGTCCTAGAAATAAGCAAGTTAAAAATATTCCTAACAAAATTGTGATAGTAGAACAGATTTGCATGATGCTTCAGATCACTTTGCGTTACCCCACTGCTGGGGATCCCTATGGTCAAATCTATGGTCTATCGATCCAGGGGTTGGTAAACAGGCAGTGGTATTAAATAAATGTATATATACGGACAAATCACAAAGATTAAGCTAGCCCCAAAGTAAGTTCGAGACTTGTGTTATGGGATACTAACTCAACGATACTATATTTTATAATAGATACATATATAGGTAAACATCCAAGACCCAGGCCAATCAGGAAAAGAACATTTTTCATCATGACCTGGCCGGGCATCGAACCCGGGGCCTCCACGTCGCAGGCAGGCGGCCAAACTGTAACCTGCACCCTAATTACGTAACACACTATTGCTATCAGTTGGAATCATTTCGAAGCATATTGCTAATCCATTGCTTCATATGTTCGAAAACGTGTCTGCTCAACAACGTAAATAACGCAATGGATGATCAACAATATTCATTGCGTTATTTACGTTACCATTGCTACTGATAATTTGTTACGCGATTACCCTTTTTTTTGGGATTGGAAATCATCAAATGACTCTCTCTCTCCCGCTCTGAGCGGAGCGGAAGGGTGTGTCAGATTTTTACTGAGTAAAACCCAGCCGTGTTTCTTCACGTGCCAGGGCCATGGTCTCTTACGCAATTATCCTGCTGTCTATGTACCCTATCTGAACTAGCGAGCATTAGAATTTTTCGTCAGTTATTAACAAAAATTGATTTTTCGTACAGTTTAGCTTGTAGATATCATTTATTATATCTTTATAGTGGTGGGCCCTGAAAGAGAAAGTTTTGCCTGGGAAGTATGTAGAGTTAATTCGTGCTATGTACAGTCAATCTCGTACCTACGTCCGGTCGGCTGCTGGCAATACCGACGAGTTCAGTGTGGCGGTAGGCTTGCACCAGGGATCGGCTTTAAGTCCGTATCTCTTCCTGTTGATTATGGACGCTCTTACGTCGGACATCCAGGAGGAGGCACCCTGGTGCATGCTGTTCGCCGATGACATTGTTCTCGTCGGTGAAGATGGACCTGAGATCCAGAGCAGATTGGAGAAATGGCAACAGAAGCTGGAGAATGTTGGCTTGAAAATCAGCAGAACCAAAACCAAATATATGTTCTGCGATTTCGGCGGTCTCTCCACTTCTGGAGCCATAGCGCTTGATGGCGCACTTCTCCCAATCTGCTCCGACTTTCGGTATCTCGGTTCACTCGTGCAAAGCGATGGCGAAATAGATCGGACGGTTAAGCACAGAATTAACACTGGGTGGATGAAATGGCGGCAGGTCACGGGAACAATCTGCGACTCCCGCATTCCCCTTAAACTTAAGGGGAAAATATATAAAACCATGATCCGACCTGCTGTCTTGTATGGATCAGAATGTTGGGCTACGAAAGGGATGAATGAAGGCAATTGCATGCAGCCGAGATGAGAATGCTAAGAGGGATGTGTGGTGTTACACGAATGGATAGAATAAGAAATGAGTACATAAGAGGAAGTCTGAAAGTGGCACCGGTAGCTGAAAAATTGTGTGGAAATCGGTTGTCATAGTACGGGCATGTGTTACGGAGAAATGAGGAGAATGTCGTGAGGAGAGTTTTAATTATGAATGTTGATGGCTATAAGAGTAGGGGAAGACCAAAGAAACGATGGATGGAATGTGTGAAGGATGATATGGCTAAGAAGGGGGTGACTGCCGAGATGGCTTCTGATAGGGATGTATGGAAGAAAAAGACATGTTGCGCCGACCCCAAATAAATTGGGACAAGGGCAGGAGAATGATGATGACAGAGTGGTGCTGACAATACGACATTAAACATCGTGTACCTCAACACATTTTAAGTCTACCCTTAAAAAAGTTATATAAAAAATATATCCATTAGTTTAGTCACAGGAAATTATTTTTCATTTTTCACATTTTCTACATGATGTACATATTGATAAGAAAGCGCTTACAGGTCGATGACCGCCGCATCCAGCGGTACTAAACTTTAAGGCCGCTGCCTCGAATCTTGCGGGCAGCGGGGCGGCGGCGGCGGCGGCGCGGGAGCCGGGCGGGCATCGAAGACCCGTTCTCGATACTAGCGCACAGATCGCGCGTCATTATAGCCGCGTAGTGTTGTGTTCACGATTGTGTCGACGAGATATTTGTTTTTATTCGCGAAAGAAATGTCTGAACAATGGCGGCAACATCTTTTTGATTCAAATTTATAATAAAATAAGTTTGAATCAAAAAGATTCAAACTTATTCCTAACGCTCGATCACCGCTCGCTGCCCGCTCGCTGGCCGCAAGATTCGAACGCGAGAAGTACACCGCTCGCTGCCCGCCACCGCCCCGCTCCCGCGCCGTTGTTTTCGAGAACCGGTCCGTTTGATTATACGCATAAGAACTTGCCGCTCACACGCCGCCGCCGCCGCCGCGCCGCTGCCCGCAAGATTCGAGTCACTGGCCTAATAATAATGGCGCGAAAAGGAACGCGCTGTCGCCCGCTGATCGGAGGTCATTTAACCAATATATTTGGAGGGGCCAAGTGGCTTCGCGAGATTTAATATACCTTCCTTCGATCTGAACTGTAATTTGTAAAATAGTTGAAAAGAAAAATGGCGTCACTGTCGCGCTGTAAACTCTTAACCTAGGAATGGGTTATGGAGTATCATGCACCTTACCTCTCTTCACGGGCTGTTCCGTCGTCTCGTAGGAGTTCGATCAGTCCACTTTGTCTTCGACGGTTCTTCACCCTCGCAGTTCGGCACAAGCTCAACAAAACACACGTGGTTATCAAGTTCTCCGCTAACAGCTTTGGTTTCTTTTCTTGAAGCCACAAAGACACGTCTCCAATTGAGCGGTTGGATATAACTTATAATCGCTTGATTATATCGTTTAGCGAAAAGGATTCACACAGCAAAAGCCATGCGACTCGCAGGAGCGGAAGCGATACTATTACGGTGACAGCGGGAGCGGTACTACTACTGCGGCGACAGCGGATAGCGGATAGGGTCACACCGCAAAGCAATGCGAAACGCGGTTAGCGGATCGAGCTCCAATGGATACTAATCTGTGTTCTTTCACGCACGATTCGACGCGTCCACGATCAGTAGCGAACAGCGCCATCTCACGGGCAGCGGGTGCATGACGTGATGTAGGTTACGGGGTAAAAGGAAATTAGCTAAGAGATTCTGCGCAACAGTTGCATTTATAAACGCCAATAGATGGCGCCAACAATATTAAAGGATGTTCTATTCCGTTTGCAATTTTATGCGATTTAGTTTGTTTGAAATTTTCATTTTTATTATTTTTGATGCTAGGTTTTCTTTTTCTATGGTTCAGGATTATTCCTATGAACCAGCGTGGTCTGTGTTTTCATTTATTGTCGCATTGTCAGCACCACTCTGTATAGACATATACTTTAATGTACACAAAAAAACATACATTGATAAAAAAATACATTCAACACTACAAAATGTACAATGGGCGACCTTATCGCTAATGCAATCTCTTCTAGGCAACTCTAACATTGGTATTGTTGTTTTCTAAAAAACAACAGATTTGTTTTTGATAAACGACGATAAAATGTCTCTGCTAAAGGGTTTATTTAGACTCGTGTGCTGAATTCACAACTACAGAATAACATCGGTGACAGTATTTTTTAAGGCCATCCTGTATAATCTCTGGCTTCAGTTATTAGAATGTTTTACTCAACATTCACGCTTCATAATAGGGTAGTTGACGGCATAAATTTTCCTTAAAGATTTCTGTTTTTTATGGTAGACTAGCGGCCGCCCTCGACTTTGTTTGCGTGTAGCATGGTGTTATATAGCCTAAAGCCTTCATGGATTAATGGGCTATCCAACGAAAATTAATATAATAAAATATAAATAAAAATTATTTATATTTTATTATTTTGTATTATAAATAAAATATTTTTTCAAATCGGACCTACCGGTACTTGAGATTAGCGCGTTCAAACAAATAAACAAACAAACTCTTCAGCTCTATCTATACTAATATATAAAGGTGAAGAGTTTGTTTGTTTGTTTGAACGCGCTAATCTCAGGAACTATTGGTTCGATTTGAAAAATTATTTTTGCGTTGGATAGCCTATTAATCCAGGAAGGCTTTAGGCTATATAACATCCCGCTATGACCAATTGGAAAAGCACAAAAAATGAGAAGCAAAAAAACACGAGAGCAGAAGAAACGCGAAAATGTATAAGGATGTTTGAAATCTTGCAGTAATGTAGGCATTTATCTTAGCATTCCCCCAGAAATGGGAACCACCGCGCGCTGTAAATCGTATGTAATGTAAGTCTACGCGAACGAAGTCGCGGGTAACAGCTAGTATATTAGTATAGATAGTATAGATTAATAGTCACAGACGTGAAAAGTCGAACTCACTGATGAAATAAATCCTGATTACTTAATATTTTTGAGAAATAAAATTCTGAAAATACTTTTACTAGTCACGTGACAACGAACGCCAATCACAATGAATTATGTAATACGTTGTAAAACTACAAACTTGATTTAACGCAGTTACAATTGTGTTTTTATTTTTTTGTAATTTTTTTTTTTTTTGCTAAAAATCAAACTTATTTTAACGTTATTCCGGAAAGTTTATAGTAGAAAAGTGTTTGGTACAATGGAAGCATCAAGCAGGTTTTGTAAAAGCGAATAGCAGTAATTTGCCCAAGATTGATGTTGTTATGTTGGGTGTATTTTTCGCAACTAATACAAACTTTTGCCCTGCAGAATTTTCCAAATATCGAGACTTCAGTATGTACATCATTATTATGATAATACCAACTATCCTCCCTGATAACCTTTTAGCAGAAGTACCTAATACCGATCAGTACCTAAGACCGGCAGTCGCTTCACGGAAAATGTAGAAGTTTAGCCATATCAGCAGTTGGACGGGTAAAGCGGACCTCTGACTCCAAAGCTGAAAAGGCTTCGGATGCGACTGGGATTAACGTTGGGATGATGACCTAATACCGATCAGAGAATTTCATATAGTTTTTAGGTTATGTTATCTGTTAGTACCTATACGTTCATATTAGTTGTGTGTGACACGACCGTGTAGTCAGGAAGCCTGGAGACCTGCAACACAGGTAGTCCTAGTACCTGTACTAGGACACTGGAGCCTGCTCCAGTTTCCAGTACATCAATATATCTTGATACTTAATTATGTTTTAAACTTATTAAATGGAAAAAATAAACATTTATTATTATTATTTTATATAAAGAACATAATTTTATTCAAAAAAGTTAAAATTTACATCGAAATGATCCTCCCAAAAATACATTCTGGAATCCGAAGCTACATCAACATCTCGTCTTGCTAGTTGTAGCCACCTTCCTTCCGAGCCACATGTATAAATAGTTTTTAGGTTTTTTGATTGTTGTACTTTCACATTGAGTCCATTTTCTGATCAATTTTATTGAATAAATTCGTAAAAACGTGTTATCCAGTCGAACAAACAGCTCTTTGTTTTACAACGCTTGACGCCACGCGACTCACCATGACAGTTTTAAAATTATCCTAATTTAAAAAGTAGTCATGTGATATTGCCTTTAAGGCGGAACGAAGTTCGCCGGGTCAGCTAGTAGTTTATAAAAATATAAAATAAAATATGTTACAGTTTGTATTTTACTGAAATATTTATATTTCAGTAAAATTAGACCAAACTATGAAATCGTTTTTCAAAATTAGTCAACTAGCCTACCATTATACCGCGTACATCGAAGAACTGGAACGATTTGCCTGCGTCGGTCTTCTCACCTCATTTCATTTTAATTATCTTCAAGTCTCGTACAAAGGGGTATTATAAAATCACGAATTATTTAGAAGACAAAAAAGCTTGGGACTGAGCTGCTCGCTCTGTTAAGCATTGTTATTAAGCAATATGCGTAATTATAAGGTAAATTATTTTAAACATTTTCATTTTTAATGTCTGGACTTGAAAAAAGACGATGATCCCTGAGTTCGTTTCGGCTATTTCTTCTCAGAGGTAGTCAGTTAGGAAATGCCGGCTTCATCTAGTTAAAAAAATAAAATAAAAAATAAACATGACGTGTAAAAGTGATCAGTGATCCTACTTGCTTAATAAACGATTTCATTTCATTTCATTTCGAGGATAGGCTAATAAAGCTATCAACGATTGCATCACTGGTTACCATCACTCAGGATCGCAGTTAAGCACTAATTCATAATATTAAAAAATATACTGTTATTACATCACTAGATTTAGAAAGAAAGAACGAAAGAAAGCATTATTTTTATTGATCCATTTCAAGGCACAATAATAAATTCGATAATGTACTTTTTGACATTTTATAATAGAGGTTAAGAGTTAAAAGAGAGAGAGAATCAGAGTGCTGATCTTTAATTAAAATGTCACTTCGGACTTCGGTTTTGAAAATAATTTGCTCAGTAATTAATATTTCGAAAACTAAATTGTTAGAAAACTTTTGTTGCTGACTGTACAACAGAAGTACACATACGATACACTTATGTATGATTAAAGCGTTGTTTGTGTTCAAAAATTCATGACATTGTCGTCACCTTTAAAACATTTTTCTACCTAAACATGCGTTGTATACAATGTATAATGGTAATCTATCCATACTAATAATGAAGCTGAACAGTCTGTTTGTTTGAACGTACTAATCTATAAAACTTCCAGTCGGACGTAAAAGAATCTTTTTGCATTTCATAGCCCAATTTCTAAGAAAGCCTCTGGGCTACCCAACTTCAAACTACGACCCTTAGGAGCTAAGTAAAAATAAAAAAGTCGCAAAGAACTCTGAGCGGAAACGAAGTTATAACACGGACAAGTGATGCCGACAGGCATTGTCGGGGAAGCTAAGATTTTCACACGGACCAAGTCGGAGGCAGAAGCGAGTATTCAATATGAAATGAATGATAATATTACTTTCATTCACGTCGAGCCGGCTTTTAAGCGCGCCCACACAATCAGTAGCACTCAACGTGTTAATAAATTGTTACTAAATTAATGTTTCACGGAATTTTTCCATTGAAAACCACTTTTAGTGTGACTCGCTACACTTTTCGAGTAGTAACAACGTTATATTTTTTTTTACATTTTATAAACTAGTGCATAACTGCGATCTCGCCTGATGGTAAGCAGTGATGCAATCGTTGATGGTCAATCGTTTCATTAGTTGCGATTTTAATGCGACATTATTTACTTTTTAGGGTTTTGTAATCGGTCCACGGGACGCGCCACCGGCGGGGTTCCCACATAACGGTAAGAGGGGTTTACATCGGCGTCGGGTCTACAATGAAATATCTGGGACTCGTCCTTGATAGCAGGTTGAACTTCGAGGATCATTTCCGACGTTTGACTCCCAGACTGGAACGAGCTAGATCTGCCCTGAGGTGACTTCGAACGCCTCCTGCCGGAGGCTCAACGCGAGGTTCGTACGGTCTATGGCCCTCTACGGGGCATCGGTGTGGCGAGTTCGAATCCCGTACGGAACAAATATTTGTATTACTTACGTTCCGGGTCTGGCCGCTTGTGTAGGTATGTGAGGTTAAACATTTGTAAACGTACCCAAAATACGAGTAATCTATACTCTATAGTAATATGTATATAAAGCTGAAGAGTTTGTCTGTTTGTTTGAACGCGCTAATCTCAGGAACTAGTGGTTCGATTTGAAAAATTCTTTTTGCGTCGGATAGCCTATTAATCTAGAAAGGCTTTAGGCTATATAACATCCCGCTATGACCAAAAGGAGCAGAGCAATAACAAAAAATGTTGCGAAAACGGGAGCTAACGCAGACGTACATATTGCTCCCATTATTTTAACAGGCGCTTATTTTATATCAACTGAGCTCTTTTTAATTTTTTTCGGAACGGGACGAACAGCGCACTCAATTACCATTGAACTTAGCTCATGAGGAAATGCAATATTAGTAAAAGCAATGAGCGCGGAAGAATGCTACAGCAGTGTAAGTTGTTAGTTTGGGATGAATGTGATGATATTCCACAAAAGGGCAATTGAAGCACTAGATCGCACAATGGGGGACATCAAAGGCAACCAAGATATCATGGGAAGGATGGTGGTAATTTTAGCTGGTGACTTTAGACAGACCCTTCCGGTGATTTCTAGGGGTATGCCGCCGGCAGATGAAATAAATGCCTCTTTGAAAGCATCTGAATTATGGGTTCTCGTGAAAAAGTATTGTCTCGCCACGAATATGCGAGGGCAACTTCATCACGATTCCTAAGCCGGGTATATGCAATATGCAGCAAAGAAAAAGTATAATTGTAGAATAAAACTATAAATGTAGAAAAGAGTTTTAAAAATCGGAGTAGATCGCATGCCAACTGACAGTAACGGCATGATTAGAGTGAGTCATGAGTTCTGTCAAATTGTGGATAGCTCAGATGACCTATTAAATAATTCTATCCGGATCTTCAAACAAATATGACCATCCGAGAATGGCTTTGCGAAAGGGCAATTTTGGCGCCGACAAATCAAATAGTTAGTAAAATAAATGAACAAATCATGTTAAACGTTCAGGGAAATATTATCGAATACCTCTCAGTGGACAATATTACGGATACTGAACAAGTTACATCATACCCTATAGAATTTCTCAACTCTTTAGAATTCTCAGGAGTGCCATCCCAAAAGTTGATACTAAAAGTTGGTGTTCCAGCCCTATTAATGAAGGATCTTGACGCTCCAAAGCTGTGTACTGGTATTTGGTTACAAATAACACATTTGGGGAATAATGGCTGGAATGGCAAAAGGACAAAATGTCTTGATTCCCTGTATTCCCATCATCCCGACTGATTTGCTTTTTCAGTTTAAAAGAGTACAGTTCCTTCTGAAAGCAGCATTAGCTATAACAATAACAAAGCCGACAGACGCTTAAATTTGCCGGAGTTTATTTAGAAACAACATGTTTTTCTCATGGGCAACTCTATGTGGCATGCTCACGTGTATCAATCCAGAGAACCTTTATGTTATGGCAAAAGACAGCAAAACAAAAAAAGTTGTTTATAAAATCGTACTTAAATGTGCTCATATTTTATCAAGCGTAATAATTTTTAACCCTCATTTCATAATATCCTAAGCATATCCAATACACCCAAAAACGCAAAATAACTAGAATGATATTTGATGTTTCTTTCATTTGCTAAACCTTTAAACCTAGTAATATTAACGTTGCTCTAGACCATAAGTATCTTTAAAATCCTACTAAGAATATAAACGCGAAAATATGTGAGGATTTTTTTTTTTTTTTTTTACAAATTATGAACCAGCGCTTGACCGCAATCCTGCCTGATGGTAAGCAGTGACGCAATCGTTGATGGTAAAGCGCACTAGTTTATTAAGAGCCTATTCACTCTAGCCTTGAAGACACTCAAATTGTAGTCCGACGGAAACACCGCCGCGGGCAAATTGTTCCAGTCCCTCGATGTACGTGGTATAAAGGAGGAGGCGAAACGCTTCGTCCGGATCGTAGTGGTGTTAACAACGTAAGGGTGGAAACCAGCCGTACGACGGGTCGTCCGCTGGTGGAACGGAGATGGGGGAATTAAATCATGCAATTCCCTCGCACACTCCCCGAAATGCATCCTATAGAACACCGAAAGGCTGGCTACTCTACGCCTGTGCTCTAGGCTTTGGAGACCAACTCGAGTTAGATCAGGGTCACCAATCAGCCTCTTTGCACGTCTCTCCACTGAATCCAGAGTGGCCAGGTGACACTTGGCAGCACCAGCCCAAATGTGGCTGCAGTACTCCACACACGAACGGACCTGTGCTTTGTATAACATTAGAAGCTGCCCAGGTGTGAAGTACTGCCGGACCTTTGCGATAACGCCAAGTTTCCTGGCAGCCACCTTGGCCTTGGACTCAATGAACCGCCCAAAGTTAAGGTTCGAGGAAATCTCAACTCCCAAAAGCTGAAGGCGGTCGGAACACTCCAAGGACACATTCCGAAAAGTAGGGGCCAAGGTGAACGGGCTCCTTTTGGCGGTGAAAAGACACGCCTGTGTTTTGGCGGCATTGAATGCTACAAGATTGGCATTGCCCCATTCGGAGACTGCCTGCAGTGCAACACTCGTTCGCTCAACCATGGCCTCTCTTTCGGACCGGATTGATTCCCTACTAGCCCGAGCATCCGGCAGGTATCTCTCTACAACTGTGCTGTCATCTGCATACCCATAGATACCGGGCATCAGCAGATCGTTAATATGCAGCAGAAACAGAGTTGCAGAGAGAACAGACCCCTGAGGAACACCGGCATTAGTTGACATGGGCTCAGAAGAGCATCCGTCGACAACAACTCGGAGGGACCGTTCAGTCAGGAAGTCTTTTACCCAGCCAGTCAGGCTAGGGGAAATGCCGTACGCTGGAAGCTTACTCAAAAGGCCAGCGTGCCAAACCCGGTCGAAGGCCTTCGAGACATCAAGGGAGACAGCAATCGCTTCCCCATTCTTCTCGAGGGCCTCGCCCCACAAGTGAGTGGCATACACTAGTAGGTCCCCAGTTGACCGATTGCGGCGAAACCCGTACTGTCGGTCACTGAGGAGATCGTTACCTTCCAGGTATGCCAAGAGGCGCGAGTTCAATACACGCTCCATAATTTTGCAAAGTATGGAGGTGATCGAAATCGGCCGATAGTTGGCAGGATCGGCACGACTACCCTTCTTGGGCACAGGCTGCACGTTAGCAAGCTTCCAGGACTTGGGCACTATACCAGTCCTAAATGAGAGGCGATACAAGCGCGTCAATACAGGAGACAACTCGGGCGCACATGCTTTAAGAACAATCGCTGGTATACCATCCGGACCACTAGCCTTATTCACGTCCAGACGACACAGTACTCTCAGAACCTCCTTGTTTCTAATGCGAACCTCAGGCATTGAAGCTCCGCAATAAGGTAAATTAGGTGGAGTAGCACTGCCAGTATCAAGACGCGAATTATGGGCAAAGAGAGATGCAAAGAGACCTGCTTTCTCTCTCGCCGTATGAGCCAGCGTTCCATCAGGCCTAACCAGCGGAGGCAGTGAGGGCCGACAGAAGTTCGCCTCAACCGATTTGGCAAGGGACCAAAAAGATCTGCTACCGGATGGCTGCGCAGATAACTTGTTGCCAATATGGGTAATGCGGTCGAAGCGAGCCTTCTTGAGCGCCTTCTTTAAGGACTTGGCAGCACGGTTAAAGGCTCTCTTCTTTGAGCTTAGATCCGGAGCTCCGCGGTCACGAGCGTCAACCCAGGCGAGAAATGCCGTGTGCTTACGCTGTTCAGCTTGGACACAATCGGCATTGAACCATGGGCGAGCCGAGCCACCGACGGGCACGTCATTGAATGGGATAAAATACTCCATAGCTTGACGCACCACATCGGTTATAGCGTCCGCACAGCTCGAAGGATTGTCAGAGGAGAAGCAGACCTGCTGCCAAGGATAAGACGCAAAGAAGTGGCGCATCTCATCCCAATCCGCTGACCTGTATCGCCACATTCGCCGTTCACCACGAGAGTCGTGATCTGGTGGGGAGAAGGACGTTACAGACTTCACCAGACAGTGGTCTGAAGTTCCCAACGGTGAGGAAACTGTTACAACACATCTGTCCGGATCAGTGGTCAGCAGAAGGTCCAAACAGTTGGCAGTATGCCCAACTACATCAGGCACCCTAGTCGCTTGCTCTACCAGCTGGGAAAGGCCCATAGAAAGCGCGAAGTTTCGCGCTTCTCTCCCAGCGTGGTCGGTCCTCTGGTATGGGAAGAGCCAGTCCTGGTGGCAGGCGTTGAAGTCCCCCAGAGCGACGAACTGAGCGTCAGGGTGCCGATGCAGCGCATTGTCAGCAGCCTCACTGAGGTGGTCAAATAATCTAGTTGTCTCCTGATCACCGCTGTGCGATCGGTAGACACAGGTGTAAACAATTTTGTCCACACCAGTGTCAACCAACAGCCATAGGGACGAGAAGTGAGGGTCTTCGAGGTGACGGAGGCGCCGGCAACAGATGTCATTGCGGACATACACACAGACCCCGGCACGCTGCAGGAAATGATGCTCCAAAGAGTATCCCGGGTAGCCGAGGTATGCCGCATCAGACGGACATCTGATCTGGGTCTCCGTCAGGAAAAGTAGATGTGGCTTTTCAGTCTCAAGGTGGTAATGTACTGCAATGAGATTGGAGTGCAGACCTCTAATATTTGCGAGGTGCACTTTAAATCGATGTTTGAAACCTTGCAGTAATGTAGGCATTTATCTTGGCATTCCCCGGGAAACGGGAACCACCGCGCGCTATAAACTGAAGTCTACGCGGAAGAAGTCGCGGGCAACAGCTAGTTCCTAATACTTACAAAGAATTTTGAATTTTTACATTTGCACATGCTTTTTTTAATTATTTGTACTACACAAAGAATTAAAAAAAGCAGATTAACCTCTGTTTGTCTGCTCTTTTACCCAAAACGTTTAATAGAAATAGATCCAAAAGTATTACATACATCTATACTAATGCAGCTGAAGAGTTTGTTTGTATGTTTGTTTGTTTGTTTGTTTGTTCGCGCTAATCTCCGGAACTACTAGTCCGATTTGAAAAATTATTTTTGCGTTGGATATCCCATTAATTCAGGAAGGCTTTAGGCTATATAACATCACGTTGCGACCACTAGGAGCGGAGCATAACTAACTCCACGCGAACGAAGTCGCTGGCGGCCGCTAGTAATTTATAAAGTACGTTAGGCTTGAAGTTGTAATAACATTGCCTAATGATCGAACAGGACGTTAGATGATGTGGTAATTTTGTAAGCAATTGTCGAAGCTTCGAGCTAGATGCGGGAACCTTACAGTAATAACACTAATTAAGATTGAATGAAAACGAATATGTGTTATATATACAGTTATCTGAACACAACGCGTGAGCTTTCTTTAATGTGTATGTGTATTTTCAAATTAACGGCATAGTTAAAAGATTTATTTTTCCACAATTTAGCAACAAATTTGTTGAAACATATTAAAAAAGTTTTAATAGAACTTACTAGTCACTCTAAAATCAACACACTCACCATTGAAATAAAGTTGATATCTATTTAACTATGAGTAATGTAATATAACATCATCATTTCAGCCGAAAGACGTCCACTGATGGACATAGGCCTCCCACAAAGTTCTCCACGACGACCGGTCCTGCGCCTCCCGCGTCCAGTGGTTTCCTGCGACCTGCACCAGGTCGTCGGTCCACGTTATCAGGGGCCTACCCACGCTGCGTCTTCCGGTGCATGGTCGCCACTCGAGAACCCGTCGGCCCCATCGGGCATCGGTCTTACGGGCAATGTGCCCAGCCCACTGCCACTTTAGTAAACATAAACCAAATTTTAATACAGCGATATTTTCAAGAGAAAACCAGTATATTGAATTGTTATTTTAGTTGCTTAATACAATATTCCAATAATCCTTTACAAACAAAGAAACAAAGCCAAACAATCTCTGACATATAACAAATAAAATTTATCACAAGTTTGAGTTGGGTATTTTATTTTCAACCTGGGACCTAGCCCCGTTTCTTCTAGAAGAATCATTATTTTACATATTATACATACATTCGATCGAGTCTGTTCACCAAAAGGAAAAACGAAAATCCTTAATCCCTGTGGATTGTAAGATTACATTTTCTTCTCCGCGCATTATATAAATCCAATGTATTCTACATTGGATTTATATAATGCTAACAAGTTCTGAACTGGTAACAAGCTCTTTAGGAATACTATACGAGAAGACATCAGAGTGAGACAAAAACAATCCCATAACAAATAACGTCTTCTATGTTTTATTTCAAACTGATTTTCTCTGATCTGATCTGATGAGGAAACCCAGAAAGTAGAGAGTGTAGAGGCAAAATTTTGAAGACATGTCACATCTACTAACCCGCACTGGTCCCACATGGTACATTACGGTCCACTCCCTCTCCCCGAGAGGAGGCCTGTGTCCTAGGAGCGGGAACATTTTACCCTGATTATGTCCGTCTCGTCATAAGAAATATTAAAATTATTCGAGTAATTATCCGAAGCAATCAATCACTAGACAGCATTTACACAGCGTATGTGAAGATTTGTTTTTTTGTTGACTTTACCACAACGTCTATCCTATTGCAATACTTTAACAGCAAATTGAACAAACTGTCGCTCAGGATACGCTGCGGAGATGCCAAATATTAGGTCCGCCGGTTATTTAGTACTAGTTAGTAGTTTATTTATTCTTCTTCTTATTTTCAGCGTATGCTTGCTTTTATACCACTGGGGGCATTGCCATAATCCCCACGCTTAGCAGGCGGGTTGGGCGTCGCAGTAATTCCACAGGAGAAGCGCTGCTGCCCGCTTCTCTGGTGAGAGTTCCCTTAGTCGCCTCTTACGACACCCACGGGAGGATATGGATTGGTATTTTTCTATCCCCGCTACCACACGGGTTATTTATTAATAACCAACTAATAGTTACTATTTGCGCCACACATACAAGTAATCAGTCAATATACGTAAATACACAAGTGACAGCCTCCGTGGCGTAGAGGTAGCGTACGCGGCCGTTGCGCAAGCAGGCGCGGGTTCGATCCCCGCACAGTGCAAATGTTTGTATGCATGAATATGAATATTTGCACTGGTCTGGTCGTGCCTCGGAAAGCACGTTAAGCCGTTGGTCCCGGTTGCCATACGAACATCTAGTGGCAGTCGTTAAGGGTTGTTGGAGCCCTCAAAAAGTCTAACAATTGGTCTTACTGCAATGCTTGGATATCGCCTTCGGGTTGTGGAGGTCAGACGGCAGTCGCTTCACGGAAAATATCAAAGTTTAGCCAAAATCAGTAGTTAGACTGGTAAAGCGGACCACAGACTCCAAAGCTGCAAAAGCTGCGGATGCGACTGGGATTAACGCTGAGATGATGATGATGATACGTAAATACACAAGTTAAAATCATAGAATAGAATGAATACATTTTATTTTACAAAGGGTGACACAATGGGCGGTCTTATCGCTAAGAGCAATCTTTCACAGACAACCTTTTGGAATACCAAGAGGAAGGAGAGAGAAATAATGTAGGTAGTCTAATTAGGTTAAATCACATAATAATACTGGACAAAAGTGAAATAAATTGAAAAAAAAAAATATATATATAAACGAAATAAAATTAGAAAAAATATTTAGAAATTGAAATAGAATTATTAACAACAAGAAACTGTTATATTTAGTAGTATATTTTAATTTAAAGAGATTGATTATAACAATAACAGATTATTATTTGACATACTTAATCTATTCCTTGTTCTCAATACAAGACCGCGCCTTCATAACAAAAGACATGGTTAAATTAATGCCGCAACCATGTGTAGACTATGCCGTGACATGTTTCTCAGTAATTCATATCAATCAACTGATATTAATTAAGTTATTATTACAAGTATAACATTTTCCTAGAACTTCCTTGAAGTAATCAAATCATTAATACTTAGTTTAAGTTTCTATATTTTCGTTTGACAATGACGTCAATTCTCTTGGTTACAAACTAACCTATTTTTTTTTAATAATTATAAACTAGTGCTTGACTGCAATCCCTCCTGATGGTAAGCAGTGATGCAATCGTTGTTGGTAAAGCGCACTGTTAGGAAAGATAACTGTATATAGTTATATGTATGTAATCGTTTAACTAGCACCTTGTTATATTAGTCAAGTCAGTGGAAAATAAATCATTGAAGCAAACACACGTCTTATTCACTACCGTTTCTGTGCCAACCTAAATTGAACCTTATCACGCTAAGCACGCACTAGTTTATTAAGCCTATTCACATAAAAAAAAACTTAGGAACAGGAAGGATGACGGTAGTTGAGTGTGAAGATGCAATGTTAAACCCAAGACCAACACGACCAAACGATACTGCGTTAGAGGGAGATTGATCTGGAGACTCTCCACGACCAAACTCCCGACACAACAACATTTGGCGCATCGTACCCGCCACACATCGCAACACAACTACTCAGACCCGTCCTCCGTACGGCTTCACCAAACATCATGCCGGAACACGACGAATCGCTTGGGGCAAAGGCTTTGTCTGGTGGGTGGTAACGTCTGCCGGCAGCCGATGTGATGGCCTACCACCGAGAAAAAAGTAAAGCGCGTAAATTTTAAGTAAAGCGCATATTTTACTTTCTATTTCGTTAAGAAAAGGATAGAAGATAACATTTTAGTTTAATCCTGTTAATTTAAGATACTCCATAGACAGTTTAGATGCGACTATAAACCCCAATCCCCACCCCATCCCAACCCCATCTCCGTTCCACCATCGGACGACCCGTCGTACGGCTGGTTTCCACCCTTACGTTGTTAACACCACTACGATCCGGACGAAGCGTTTCGCCTCCTCCTTTATACCGCGTATATCGAGGGACTGGAACAATTTGCCAGCGGCGGTGTTTCCGTCGGACTACAATTTGAGTGTCTTCAAGGCTAGAGTGAATAGGCTCTTAATATACTAGTGCGCTTTACCATCAACGATTGCGTCACTGCTTACCATCAGGCAGGATTGCGGTCAAGCGCTAGTTTATAATATATATAAAAAAAAATGCGTCAGGAGCGCACTAATTTGATAAGTCTAAATTAACATTTTATCTTCTGTCCTTTTTTAATGAAACGGAAAAAAATGATGCATTGAACTTAAATGTAATTTAGTTTGTGTACAAGGGAATCGAGTCCGATGTCAATATAAGATTTGATCGTTTCAATCTGTACTAATATATAAAGCTGAAGAGTTTGTTTGAACGCTCTAATCTCAGGAACTACTGGTCCGTATAGAAAAAATGTTTTTGCGTTGGATAGCCCATTGATCCAGAAAAGCTTTAGGCTATATAACATCACGCTCCGACCAATAGGAGCTGAGCATATAAAAAACATATCGAAACTTACGCGGGTAAAACCGCAAGGCGCAGCTAGTTTATTACAAATGTGGATAATAAACCTGCTTTTAAAGATATTTGCACAAAGTAAAATAAATAGTATCTATTGATATTATATGATTTATTTTTGTGCCTCAATACTTCGCAAAACGTTGATTGGATTGCCTTCACTCGATTCCTAGAATTTATTGGAAAAATTGGAGAGCAACGGCGCTTGAATAATATCTAACGGCAGCAAAAAAAAAAGAAGATCGAGTCTATTCTTCTATTTTGGCGCCGACAAATCAAATAGTTAGTAAAATAAATGAACAAATCATGTTAAACGTTCAGGGAAATATTATCGAATACCTCTCAGTGGACAATATTACGGATACTGAACAAGTTACATCATACCCTATAGAATTTCTCAACTCTTTAGAATTCTCAGGAGTGCCATCCCAAAAGTTGATACTAAAAGTTGGTGTTCCAGCCCTATTAATGAAGGATCTTGACGCTCCAAAGCTGTGTACTGGTATTTGGTTACAAATAACACATTTGGGGAATAATGGCTGGAATGGCAAAAGGACAAAATGTCTTGATTCCCTGTATTCCCATCATCCCGACTGATTTGCTTTTTCAGTTTAAAAGAGTACAGTTCCTTCTGAAAGCAGCATTAGCTATAACAATAACAAAGCCGACAGACGCTTAAATTTGCCGGAGTTTATTTAGAAACAACATGTTTTTCTCATGGGCAACTCTATGTGGCATGCTCACGTGTATCAATCCAGAGAACCTTTATGTTATGGCAAAAGACAGCAAAACAAAAAAAGTTGTTTATAAAATCGTACTTACTTAAATGTGCTCATATTTTATCAAGCGTAATAATTTTTAACCCTCATTTCATAATATCCTAAGCATATCCAATACACCCAAAAACGCAAAATAACTAGAATGATATTTGATGTTTCTTTCATTTGCTAAACCTTTAAACCTAGTAATATTAACGTTGCTCTAGACCATAAGTATCTTTAAAATCCTACTAAGAATATAAACGCGAAAATATGTGAGGATTTTTTTTTTTTTTTTTTACAAATTATGAACCAGCGCTTGACCGCAATCCTGCCTGATGGTAAGCAGTGACGCAATCGTTGATGGTAAAGCGCACTAGTTTATTAAGAGCCTATTCACTCTAGCCTTGAAGACACTCAAATTGTAGTCCGACGGAAACACCGCCGCGGGCAAATTGTTCCAGTCCCTCGATGTACGCGGTATAAAGGAGGAGGCGAAACGCTTCGTCCGGATCGTAGTGGTGTTAACAACGTAAGGGTGGAAACCAGCCGTACGACGGGTCGTCCGCTGGTGGAACGGAGATGGGGGAATTAAATCATGCAATTCCCTCGCACACTCCCCGAAATGCATCCTATAGAACACCGAAAGGCTGGCTACTCTACGCCTGTGCTCTAGGCTTTGGAGACCAACTCGAGTTAGATCAGGGTCACCAATCAGCCTCTTTGCACGTCTCTCCACTGAATCCAGAGTGGCCAGGTGACACTTGGCAGCACCAGCCCAAATGTGGCTGCAGTACTCCACACACGAACGGACCTGTGCTTTGTATAACATTAGAAGCTGCCCAGGTGTGAAGTACTGCCGGACCTTTGCGATAACGCCAAGTTTCCTGGCAGCCACCTTGGCCTTGGACTCAATGAACCGCCCAAAGTTAAGGTTCGAGGAAATCTCAACTCCCAAAAGCTGAAGGCGGTCGGAACACTCCAAGGACACATTCCGAAAAGTAGGGGCCAAGGTGAACGGGCTCCTTTTGGCGGTGAAAAGACACGCCTGTGTTTTGGCGGCATTGAATGCTACAAGATTGGCAACACTCGTTCGCTCAACCATGGCCTCTCTTTCGGACCGGATTGATTCCCTACTAGCCCGAGCATCCGGCAGGTATCTCTCTACAACTGTGCTGTCATCTGCATACCCATAGATACCGGGCATCAGCAGATCGTTAATATGCAGCAGAAACAGAGTTGCAGAGAGAACAGACCCCTGAGGAACACCGGCATTAGTTGACATGGGCTCAGAAGAGCATCCGTCGACAACAACTCGGAGGGACCGTTCAGTCAGGAAGTCTTTTACCCAGCCAGTCAGGCTAGGGGAAATGCCGTACGCTGGAAGCTTACTCAAAAGGCCAGCGTGCCAAACCCGGTCGAAGGCCTTCGAGACATCAAGGGAGACAGCAATCGCTTCCCCATTCTTCTCGAGGGCCTCGCCCCACAAGTGAGTGGCATACACTAGTAGGTCCCCAGTTGACCGATTGCGGCGAAACCCGTACTGTCGGTCACTGAGGAGATCGTTACCTTCCAGGTATGCCAAGAGGCGCGAGTTCAATACACGCTCCATAATTTTGCAAAGTATGGAGGTGATCGAAATCGGCCGATAGTTGGCAGGATCGGCACGACTACCCTTCTTGGGCACAGGCTGCACGTTAGCAAGCTTCCAGGACTTGGGCACTATACCAGTCCTAAATGAGAGGCGATACAAGCGCGTCAATACAGGAGACAACTCGGGCGCACATGCTTTAAGAACAATCGCTGGTATACCATCCGGACCACTAGCCTTATTCACGTCCAGACGACACAGTACTCTCAGAACCTCCTTGTTTCTAATGCGAACCTCAGGCATTGAAGCTCCGCAATAAGGTAAATTAGGTGGAG
The DNA here is from genome assembly GCA_017933935.1 of Sesamia nonagrioides. Taxonomy (NCBI): domain Eukaryota; kingdom Metazoa; phylum Arthropoda; class Insecta; order Lepidoptera; family Noctuidae; genus Sesamia; species Sesamia nonagrioides. The sequence continues at coordinate 452,536 of JADWQK010002025.1, read as the reverse complement.
TAGCACTGCCAGTATCAAGACGCGAATTATGGGCAAAGAGAGAAGCAAAGAGACCTGCTTTCTCTCTCGCCGTATGAGCCAGTGTTCCATCAGGCCTAACCAGCGGAGGCAGTGAGGGCCGACAGAAGTTCGCCTCAACCGATTTGGCAAGGGACCAAAAAGATCTGCTACCGGATGGCTGCGCAGATAACTTGTTGCCAATATGGGTAATGCGGTCGAAGCGAGCCTTCTTGAGCGCCTTCTTGTAGGACTTGGCAGCACGGTTAAAGGCTCTCTTCTTTGAGCTTAGATCCGGAGCTCCGCGGTCACGAGCGTCAACCCAGGCGAGAAATGCCGTGTGCTTACGCTGTTCAGCTTGGACACAATCGGCATTGAACCATGGGCGAGCCGAGCCACCGACGGGCACGTCATTGAATGGGATAAAATACTCCATAGCTTGACGCACCACATCGGTTATAGCGTCCGCACAGCTCGAAGGATTGTCAGAGGAGAAGCAGACCTGCTGCCAAGGATAAGACGCAAAGAAGTGGCGCATCTCATCCCAATCCGCTGACCTGTATCGCCACATTCGCCGTTCACCACGAGAGTCGTGATCTGGTGGGGAGAAGGACGTTACAGACTTCACCAGACAGTGGTCTGAAGTTCCCAACGGTGAGGAAACTGTTACAACACATCTGTCCGGATCAGTGGTCAGCAGAAGGTCCAAACAGTTGGCAGTATGCCCAACTACATCAGGCACCCTAGTCGCTTGCTCTACCAGCTGGGAAAGGCCCATAGAAAGCGCGAAGTTTCGCGCTTCTCTCCCAGCGTGGTCGGTCCTCTGGTATGGGAAGAGCCAGTCCTGGTGGCAGGCGTTGAAGTCCCCCAGAGCGACGAACTGAGCGTCAGGGTGCCGATGCAGCGCATTGTCAGCAGCCTCACTGAGGTGGTCAAATAATCTAGTTGTCTCCTGATCACCGCTGTGCGATCGGTAGACACAGGTGTAAACAATTTTGTCCACACCAGTGTCAACCAACAGCCATAGGGACGAGAAGTGAGGGTCTTCGAGGTGACGGAGGCGCCGGCAACAGATGTCATTGCGGACATACACACAGACCCCGGCACGCTGCAGGAAATGATGCTCCAAAGAGTATCCCGGGTAGCCGAGGTATGCCGCATCAGACGGACATCTGATCTGGGTCTCCGTCAGGAAAAGTAGATGTGGCTTTTCAGTCTCAAGGTGGTAATGTACTGCAATGAGATTGGAGTGCAGACCTCTAATATTTGCGAGGTGCACTTTAAATCGATGTTTGAAACCTTGCAGTAATGTAGGCATTTATCTTGGCATTCCCCGGGAAACGGGAACCACCGCGCGCTATAAACTGAAGTCTACGCGGAAGAAGTCGCGGGCAACAGCTAGTTCCTAATACTTACAAAGAATTTTGAATTTTTACATTTGCACATGCTTTTTTTAATTATTTGTACTACACAAAGAATTAAAAAAAGCAGATTAACCTCTGTTTGTCTGCTCTTTTACCCAAAACGTTTAATAGAAATAGATCCAAAAGTATTACATACATCTATACTAATGCAGCTGAAGAGTTTGTTTGTATGTTTGTTTGTTTGTTTGTTTGTTCGCGCTAATCTCCGGAACTACTAGTCCGATTTGAAAAATTATTTTTGCGTTGGATATCCCATTAATTCAGGAAGGCTTTAGGCTATATAACATCACGTTGCGACCACTAGGAGCGGAGCATAACTAACTCCACGCGAACGAAGTCGCTGGCGGCCGCTAGTAATTTATAAAGTACGTTAGGCTTGAAGTTGTAATAACATTGCCTAATGATCGAACAGGACGTTAGATGATGTGGTAATTTTGTAAGCAATTGTCGAAGCTTCGAGCTAGATGCGGGAACCTTACAGTAATAACACTAATTAAGATTGAATGAAAACGAATATGTGTTATATATACAGTTATCTGAACACAACGCGTGAGCTTTCTTTAATGTGTATGTGTATTTTCAAATTAACGGCATAGTTAAAAGATTTATTTTTCCACAATTTAGCAACAAATTTGTTGAAACATATTAAAAAAGTTTTAATAGAACTTACTAGTCACTCTAAAATCAACACACTCACCATTGAAATAAAGTTGATATCTATTTAACTATGAGTAATGTAATATAACATCATCATTTCAGCCGAAAGACGTCCACTGATGGACATAGGCCTCCCACAAAGTTCTCCACGACGACCGGTCCTGCGCCTCCCGCGTCCAGTGGTTTCCTGCGACCTGCACCAGGTCGTCGGTCCACGTTATCAGGGGCCTACCCACGCTGCGTCTTCCGGTGCATGGTCGCCACTCGAGAACCCGTCGGCCCCATCGGGCATCGGTCTTACGGGCAATGTGCCCAGCCCACTGCCACTTTAGTAAACATAAACCAAATTTTAATACAGCGATATTTTCAAGAGAAAACCAGTATATTGAATTGTTATTTTAGTTGCTTAATACAATATTCCAATAATCCTTTACAAACAAAGAAACAAAGCCAAACAATCTCTGACATATAACAAATAAAATTTATCACAAGTTTGAGTTGGGTATTTTATTTTCAACCTGGGACCTAGCCCCGTTTCTTCTAGAAGAATCATTATTTTACATATTATACATACATTCGATCGAGTCTGTTCACCAAAAGGAAAAACGAAAATCCTTAATCCCTGTGGATTGTAAGATTACATTTTCTTCTCCGCGCATTATATAAATCCAATGTATTCTACATTGGATTTATATAATGCTAACAAGTTCTGAACTGGTAACAAGCTCTTTAGGAATACTATACGAGAAGACATCAGAGTGAGACAAAAACAATCCCATAACAAATAACGTCTTCTATGTTTTATTTCAAACTGATTTTCTCTGATCTGATCTGATGAGGAAACCCAGAAAGTAGAGAGTGTAGAGGCAAAATTTTGAAGACATGTCACATCTACTAACCCGCACTGGTCCCACATGGTACATTACGGTCCACTCCCTCTCCCCGAGAGGAGGCCTGTGTCCTAGGAGCGGGAACATTTTACCCTGATTATGTCCGTCTCGTCATAAGAAATATTAAAATTATTCGAGTAATTATCCGAAGCAATCAATCACTAGACAGCATTTACACAGCGTATGTGAAGATTTGTTTTTTTGTTGACTTTACCACAACGTCTATCCTATTGCAATACTTTAACAGCAAATTGAACAAACTGTCGCTCAGGATACGCTGCGGAGATGCCAAATATTAGGTCCGCCGGTTATTTAGTACTAGTTAGTAGTTTATTTATTCTTCTTCTTATTTTCAGCGTATGCTTGCTTTTATACCACTGGGGGCATTGCCATAATCCCCACGCTTAGCAGGCGGGTTGGGCGTCGCAGTAATTCCACAGGAGAAGCGCTGCTGCCCGCTTCTCTGGTGAGAGTTCCCTTAGTCGCCTCTTACGACACCCACGGGAGGATATGGATTGGTATTTTTCTATCCCCGCTACCACACGGGTTATTTATTAATAACCAACTAATAGTTACTATTTGCGCCACACATACAAGTAATCAGTCAATATACGTAAATACACAAGTGACAGCCTCCGTGGCGTAGAGGTAGCGTACGCGGCCGTTGCGCAAGCAGGCGCGGGTTCGATCCCCGCACAGTGCAAATGTTTGTATGCATGAATATGAATATTTGCACTGGTCTGGTCGTGCCTCGGAAAGCACGTTAAGCCGTTGGTCCCGGTTGCCATACGAACATCTAGTGGCAGTCGTTAAGGGTTGTTGGAGCCCTCAAAAAGTCTAACAATTGGTCTTACTGCAATGCTTGGATATCGCCTTCGGGTTGTGGAGGTCAGACGGCAGTCGCTTCACGGAAAATATCAAAGTTTAGCCAAAATCAGTAGTTAGACTGGTAAAGCGGACCACAGACTCCAAAGCTGAAAAAGCTGCGGATGCGACTGGGATTAACGCTGAGATGATGATGATGATACGTAAATACACAAGTTAAAATCATAGAATAGAATGAATACATTTTATTTTACAAAGGGTGACACAATGGGCGGTCTTATCGCTAAGAGCAATCTTTCACAGACAACCTTTTGGAATACCAAGAGGAAGGAGAGAGAAATAATGTAGGTAGTCTAATTAGGTTAAATCACATAATAATACTGGACAAAAGTGAAATAAATTGAAAAAAAAAAATATATATATAAACGAAATAAAATTAGAAAAAATATTTAGAAATTGAAATAGAATTATTAACAACAAGAAACTGTTATATTTAGTAGTATATTTTAATTTAAAGAGATTGATTATAACAATAACAGATTATTATTTGACATACTTAATCTATTCCTTGTTCTCAATACAAGACCGCGCCTTCATAACAAAAGACATGGTTAAATTAATGCCGCAACCATGTGTAGACTATGCCGTGACATGTTTCTCAGTAATTCATATCAATCAACTGATATTAATTAAGTTATTATTACAAGTATAACATTTTCCTAGAACTTCCTTGAAGTAATCAAATCATTAATACTTAGTTTAAGTTTCTATATTTTCGTTTGACAATGACGTCAATTCTCTTGGTTACAAACTAACCTATTTTTTTTTAATAATTATAAACTAGTGCTTGACTGCAATCCCTCCTGATGGTAAGCAGTGATGCAATCGTTGTTGGTAAAGCGCACTGTTAGGAAAGATAACTGTATATAGTTATATGTATGTAATCGTTTAACTAGCACCTTGTTATATTAGTCAAGTCAGTGGAAAATAAATCATTGAAGCAAACACACGTCTTATTCACTACCGTTTCTGTGCCAACCTAAATTGAACCTTATCACGCTAAGCACGCACTAGTTTATTAAGCCTATTCACATAAAAAAAAACTTAGGAACAGGAAGGATGACGGTAGTTGAGTGTGAAGATGCAATGTTAAACCCAAGACCAACACGACCAAACGATACTGCGTTAGAGGGAGATTGATCTGGAGACTCTCCACGACCAAACTCCCGACACAACAACATTTGGCGCATCGTACCCGCCACACATCGCAACACAACTACTCAGACCCGTCCTCCGTACGGCTTCACCAAACATCATGCCGGAACACGACGAATCGCTTGGGGCAAAGGCTTTGTCTGGTGGGTGGTAACGTCTGCCGGCAGCCGATGTGATGGCCTACCACCGAGAAAAAAGTAAAGCGCGTAAATTTTAAGTAAAGCGCATATTTTACTTTCTATTTCGTTAAGAAAAGGATAGAAGATAACATTTTAGTTTAATCCTGTTAATTTAAGATACTCCATAGACAGTTTAGATGCGACTATAAACCCCAATCCCCACCCCATCCCAACCCCATCTCCGTTCCACCATCGGACGACCCGTCGTACGGCTGGTTTCCACCCTTACGTTGTTAACACCACTACGATCCGGACGAAGCGTTTCGCCTCCTCCTTTATACCGCGTACATCGAGAGACTGGAACAATTTGCCAGCAGCGGTGTTTCCGTCGGACTACAATTTGAGTGTCTTCAAGGCTAGAGTGAATAGGCTCTTAATATACTAGTGCGCTTTACCATCAACGATTGCGTCACTGCTTACCATCAGGCAGGATTGCGGTCAAGCGCTAGTTTATAATATATATAAAAAAAAATGCGTCAGGAGCGCACTAATTTGATAAGTCTAAATTAACATTTTATCTTCTGTCCTTTTTTAATGAAACGGAAAAAAATGATGCATTGAACTTAAATGTAATTTAGTTTGTGTACAAGGGAATCGAGTCCGATGTCAATATAAGATTTGATCGTTTCAATCTGTACTAATATATAAAGCTGAAGAGTTTGTTTGAACGCTCTAATCTCAGGAACTACTGGTCCGTATAGAAAAAATGTTTTTGCGTTGGATAGCCCATTGATCCAGAAAAGCTTTAGGCTATATAACATCACGCTCCGACCAATAGGAGCTGAGCATATAAAAAACATATCGAAACTTACGCGGGTAAAACCGCAAGGCGCAGCTAGTTTATTACAAATGTGGATAATAAACCTGCTTTTAAAGATATTTGCACAAAGTAAAATAAATAGTATCTATTGATATTATATGATTTATTTTTGTGCCTCAATACTTCGCAAAACGTTGATTGGATTGCCTTCACTCGATTCCTAGAATTTATTGGAAAAATTGGAGAGCAACGGCGCTTGAATAATATCTAACGGCAGCAAAAAAAAAAGAAGATCGAGTCTATTCGATTTTACTTGATTTGATTAGTACCAATTAAAAAAAACGAAAGCTCTGGAATACGCATTAAATTGGATTACCAGTTTAGTGAAAAAATACATTATATTTCTACTATTAGGTATATTATAACAGGTATGAGAAACATCTAAATAAAGTAATCACCAAGATAAGGTTATACTAATAATAATAAAAATAAATATCTCGACTTGGCGCACGAGATTGTTGACATGGTTCCTATCTCTCTAGCCCTAACCACCGGTAGCTTGGACCCCGCTCCCGCCATCGGAGGAACACTATTTTTTATATTTTTAAATGTTTTTGTATGTTTTTATATAAATATTTAAAAATGTAAAATAATATGTATGTACAGAAAAATAAATAAAAATAATATTAGTTAATACTGATAAAGATAGATAAGTTAATACTAATAAAAATAATATTAACCCATGACCATATCTCAAAGAAACATCCACAAAGGCAAGTAAATATCGTCACGTTTTAATTTCCTCGCTCTCAAGGAAACTCCTTCTCTCGTGTTTCGTTTGTCGAAGTCATATAATGGAATACCAGCCTCGGAGCAGAATTCTTTGCACCTATAAGGGTCAATATCAAACCTACAGATCTATTTTTATAGTACGTATTACTATACAATTTCAGCGCTTGACCGCAATCCCGCCTAATGGTAAGCAGTGATGCGATCGTTGATGGTAAAACGCGCTAGTTTATTAAGAGCCTATTCAGTTTAGCCTTGAAGACACTCAAATTGTAGTGTGACGGAAACACCGTCGCTGACAAATTGTTCCAGTCCCTCGATGTACGCGGTATAAAAGAGGAAGCGAAACGCTTCGTCCAGATCGCAGTGGTGTCAACAACGTAAGGGTGGAAACTCGCCGTACGTCGGGTCGCCCGATGGTGGAACGGAGATGAGGGAATTAAATCATGCAATTCCCTCGCACACTCACCAGAATGCATCCTATAGAAGACCGAAACGCTGGCTGTTCTACGCCTGTGCTCCAGGCTTTGGAGACCGTTTCGAATTAAGTTATTCCTCTAGTTAAGAAGAAGACAAGAATTAAGTTATTTCTCTCGGTGGTAGGTCACAACATCGACCGCCGGCATAAGTTACCACCCACCAGACAAAGACATGCCGCCAAGCGATTCGTCGTGTTCCGGCATGATGTCAGGTGAAGCCGTTCGGAGGACGGGTCTGAGCAGTTGTGTTGCAGTGTGTGCCGGGTGCGATGCGCCAGATGGTGTTGTGTCTGGAGTTTGTTCGTGGAGGGTAGCGGGATCCGAAGCACGGTTCTGCGCTGGCCGACCGCAGGTAGTTGGGGGCCCAAGTAGTGTGCCAGCCACATACGAAAGGCTGCCCCGCCAACTGCGAAAAATCCCAGGGTGGCCCCATCGTGCCGGTTGGCGACCGGACGAGAGGACCCGATGGCGATCCCTGGGGGGGTTCGGGCGTCCCCGCAGTCTCCAGAACAATCTCCCTCTGGCCCAGCATCGTTGGTCCTATTGTTGGGTTTATCATTGCATCACCTAGGTTATAAAAGGAAAAGTAGGTGTGCACAGCGGGCGCACGTCCTCTCGTTCATAGTGCACCTCTCAAACATCCGAGGTTTGCACTCCAATATCGATGCAGTCCATCACCACCTTGAGACTGAAAAGGCCCACCTACTTTTCTTGACGGAGACCCAGATCAAATGTCCGACTGATGCGGCATACCTCGGCTACCCAGGATACTCTTTGGAGCATCATTTCCTGCAGCGTGCCGGGGTCTGTGTGTATGTCCGCAATGACATCTGTTGCCGGCGCCTCCGTCACCTCGAAGACCCTCACTTCTCGTCCCTATGGCTGTTGGTTGACACTGGTGTGGACAAAATTGTTTACACCTGTGTCTACCGATCGCACAGCGGTGATCAGGAGACAACTCGATTATTTGACCACCTCAGTGAGGCTGCTGACAATGCGCTGCATCGGCACCCTGACGCTCAGTTCGTCACTCTGGGGGACTTCAACGCCTGCCACCAGGACTGGCTCTTCCCATACCAGAGGACCGACCACGCTGGGAGAGAAGCGCGAAACTTCGCGCTTTCTATGGGCCTTTCCCAGCTGGTAGAGCAAGCGACTAGGGTGCCTGATGTAGTTGGCCATACTGCCAACTGTTTGGACCTTCTGCTGACCACTGATCCGAACAGATGTGTTGTAACAGTTTCCTCACCGTTGGGAACTTCAGACCACTGTCTGGTGAAGTCTGTATCGTCCTTCTCCCCACCAGATCACGACTCTCGTGGTGAACGGCGAATGTGGCGATACAGGTCAGCGGATTGGGATGAGATGCGCCACTTCTTTGCGTCTTATCCTTGCAGCAGGTCTGCTTCTCTTCTGACAATCCGTCGAGCTGTGCGGACGCTATAACCGATGTGGTGCGTCAAGCTATGGAGTATTTTATCCCATTCAATGACGTGCCCGTCGGTGGCTCGGCTCGCCCATGGTTCAATGTCGATTGTGTCCAAGCTGAACAGCGTAAGCACACGGCATTTCTGGCCTGGGTTGACGCTCGTGACCGCGGAGCTCCGGATCTAAGCTCAAAGAAGAGAGCCTTTAACCGTGCTGCCAAGTCCTACAAGAAGGCGCTCAAGAAGGCTCGCTTCGACCGTATTACCCATATTGGCAACAAGTTATCTGCGCAGCCATCCGGTAGCAGATCTTTTTGGTCCCTTGCCAAATCGGTTGAGGCGAACTTCTGTCGGCCCTCACTGCCTCCGCAGGTTAGGCCTGATGGAACACTGGCTCATACGGCGAGAGAGAAAGCGGGTCTCTTTGCTTCTCTCTTTGCACATAATTCGCGTCTTGATACTGGCAGTGCTACTCCACCTAATTTACCTCATTGCGGAGCTTCAATGCCTGAGGTTCGCATTAGAAACAAGAGAGTACTGTGTCGTCTGGACGTGAATAAGGCTAGTGGTCCGGATAGTATACCAGCGATTGTTCTTAAAGCATGTGCGCCCGAGTTGTCTCCTGTATTGACGCGCTTGTATCGCCTCTCATTTAGGACTGGTATAGTGCCCAAGTCCTGGAAGCTTGCTAACGTGCAGCCAACTATCGGCCGATTTCGATCACCTCCATACTTTGCAAAATTATGGAGCGTGTATTGAACTCGCGCCTCTTGGCATACCTGGAAGGTAACGATCTCCTCAGTGACCGACAGTACGGGTTTCGCCGCAATCGGTCAACTGGGGACCTACTAGTGTATGCCACTCACTTGTGGGGCGAGGCCCTCGAGAAGAATGGGGAAGCGATTGCTGTCTCCCTTGATGTCTCGAAGGCCTTCGACCGGGTATGGCACGCTGGCCTTTTGAGTAAGCTTCCAGCGTACGGCATTTCCCCCAGCCTGACTGGCTGGGTAAAAGACTTACTGACTGAACGGTCCCTCCGAGTTGTTGTCGACGGATGCTCTTCTGAGCCCATGTCAACTAATGCCGGTGTTCCTCAGGGGTCTGTTCTCTCTGCAACTCTGTTCCTGCTGCATATTAACGATCTGCTGATGCCCAGAATCTATGGTTATGCAGATGACAGCACAGTTGTAGAGAGATACCTGCCGGATGCTCGGGCTAGTAGGGAATCAATCCGGTTCGAAAGAGAGGCCATGGTTGAGCGAACGAGTGTTGCACTGCAGGCAGTCTCCGAATGGGGCAATACCAATCTTGTAGCATTTAATACCGCCAAAACACAGGCGTGTCTTTTCACCGCCAAAAGGAGCCCGTTCGTTTGATTTGATATGATTTGAGTACTGCAGCCACATTTGGGCTGGTGCTGCCAAGTGTCACCTGGCCACTTTGGATTCAGTGGAGAGACGTGCAAAGAGGCTGATTGGTGACCCTGATCTAACTCGAGTTGGTCTCCAAAGCCTAGAGCACAGGCGTAGAGTAGCCAGCCTTTCGGTGTTCTATAGGATGCATTTCGGGGAGTGTGCGAGGGAATTGCATGATTTAATTCCCCATCTCCGTTCCACCAGCGGACGACCCGTCGTACGGCTGGTTTCCACCCTTACGTTGTTAACACCACTACGATCCGGACGAAGCGTTTCGCCTCCTCCTTAATACCGCGTACATCGAGGGACTGGAACAATTTGCCAGCGGCGGTGTTTCCGTCGGACTACAATTTGAGTGTCTTCAAGGCTGGAGTGAATAGGCTCTTAATAAACTAGTGCGCTTTACCATCAACGATTGCGTCACTGCTTACCATCAGGCAGGATTGCGGTCAAGCGCTGGTTATAATATGTAAAAAAAAAAAATCTTGATATTATTTTTATTTTGGCAGTGGTAACCCAGTAGTATAAGCCCCAGTTACAGGTTGCGGGTTCAAACCTAGTCAGGCATGTTAACTACTTTGTATAATGTATTTCGGAAATCCTAGGTATAATTTTAATGGAGGTTGCTCATTTGATTTACGTAGCAGTGCGACAAACGCTTGCCTGTTATTTTGTGATGGCGGCACATGGACAGAGTCGTTTTGGAAAGTGGGGACTGTCGAACGGTCACTCCACTTTGAGACGCGGATCCTGCACTGGGCCAGCGTAGTAGATTACGGCCCGCTCCCTCGCACCGAGAGGAGGCCTGTGTACCAATAGTGGATACATTTTAGGCTAATTATGTAATTGCTTATTATAATGTTGCTAAATTGAAGACACAGAAGATGGGGTATTTTTTTTTAAACGTAGTTCACTCCACCCTAGGTATTACTCCTGTATCGTGAGTGTGTTTACAAACATATAAACTCACATACATAAACAGCCGGACTCGGAACAACTACTTACAGATTATTCAAATATTTATTCAGTGCGGGAATCGAACACGCGACAAGCAGCGCAGCAATCAATCGCTTAACCACTACGCCAAACGTGTCGTGAATAAATAGTTCCACAGCTTCGATTTCTACTCGTGATTTAGTTGTACCGACTTGCTATAAATATAATCCCTTGTTTTGCGAATTCTTGTTTGCAACAATTATTATTTTTTTTTTTTTTTTTTATTAGTTATAAACTAGTGCTTGACTGCAATCCCGCCTGATGGTAAGCAGTGATGCAATCGTTGATGGTAAAACGCACCAGCTTATTAAGCCTATTCACTCAAAAAAACTAAATGAATAGGAAGGAAGACGGCAGTTGAGCGAGGTGATGCAATGCTTAACCCAACAACACGACCAACGATGCTGCGCCAGAGGATGATCTGGAGACCCTCCATGGCCAAACTCCCGACACAACAACATTAGGCACATCGTACCCGGTACACATCGCAACACAACTGCTCAGACCCGTCCTCCGTACGGCTTCACTAGACATCAGGCCGGAACACGAAAAAACTCTCCGAATGTGTGGGCTGTTCCACCGAAATTTCATTAAGTTTAACTAGAATTGCTTTCATGTGGAAACAAATATTCATTTGGGTTTTTCTTTTCAACTTAAAATACGACTATTAAGGTAGAATTAAGGACCTCGTAACTTTTATGTGAATACTAGCTTTCAGCCCGCGGCTTCGCCCGCGTGGAGTTCGGATATATGGCGCTTTTTAGATTTCCTTCGGGAACATCAAATTTTTCCGGGATAAAAGGTAGCCTATGTTTTTTCTCAGGGTCTAAAGATTGTCTGTGCCAAATTTCATCAAAATCGGATGATGGGTTTAGGTGGTAAAGCGTAACAGACAGACAGACAGACAGATAGACAAACAGACAGACAGAGTTACTTTCGCATTTATAATATTAGTATTTATTTATAAAATACAAAATTACAATTAACAAAATGAAAATCTTAAATTATTTATATACCTGCAAACTTTAGTAGTTATATTTAAAATTTTTATTACCCTGGGCTCTAACGCGAAAGCCGCGGATGCAACCGGGATTATACGCTGAGATGATGATGATGATTTTGTACCTACACTAGTAGTTTTGGTACACTAGTGTGTGCCTCCCGGCTGAGCCAAAAAGATTTATATTATTTCATTTAATAATTTATTAGTAGTCGAGGTGGCCTAGTGGTTAAAACACCAGCCTCTCAAGTACCAATCTAACTTTTATAAGTTATATGTACCTACTTCTAAGTATATCTTGGACACCAATGACTGATTACAAGATGAAGGAAAACATCTCGGTTTCTCGGTGGTAGGCAACAACATCAGCCGCCGGCATAAGTTACCACCCACCAGACAAAGTCTTGCCGCCAAGCGATTCGTCGTGTTCCGGCATGATGTCCGGTGAAGCCGTACGGTGGACGGGTCTGAGCAGTTGTGTTGCGATGTGTGCCGAGTACGATATGCCTAATGTTGTTGTGTCGGGAGTTTGGTCGTGGAGGGTTTCCAGATCATCCTCTGGCGCAGCATCGTTGGTCGTGTTGTTGGGTTAAACATAGCATCACCTCGCTCAACTGCTGTCTTCCTTCCTATTCAATCAGTTTTTTTGAGTGAATAGGCTTAATAAGCTAGTGCGCTTTACCATCAACGATTGCATCACTGCTCACCATCAGGCGGGATTGCAGTCAAGCGCTAGTTTATAACTATTAAAAAAAAAATCTTAAGGAAACCTATCGCCAACCCGCATTGAGCAAGCGTGGTGAATACGCTCAATCCTTCTCCGCATGAGAGGTGTCTTGTACCCAGCAGTGGGAGAATAAAAACAAAGATTGATGATGATGATGATGATAATACACTATTGGCATGTAGTCAATATTCATAACTTGGTTCTAAATAATTAAATGCGTACTAATTAATATTTATAAACTATTCCAAGTACAACCGGTTTTCAATAGAACATACAAATTCAATACCAAAGTACCAATTGATAATAGGCATTTCTTATTAAAATCGAACCGACGCAAACAGATTAAAAACGTCTCGATGTCGCGACCAGGGCGTGACTCTATTAGACCGGAAAGATTTTCTTAATAAATTGGCCTCTTCAAAGTCCCTATAGATTTATGTACGAAAGTCAACCGTCGCGCCCTTCTGGGAAATTAGCTTCGACCCATATTTTAATAGCAAAGTGATGATTTCGAAAGCGGACGGTATCAGGAATTGATAGAATTACATTTCTTCCTTTTCCGTAATTTTTTAAGAGTTTGGTGTTAAATGAGAAGAAAGGTTCAGTTAATGTGAGTTGACTGGAGGCTTTCTGGGTTATATTAGGTTATAACTTCACTTGAGTACCTCGAGATGAGTTATGGATTATGTCAGATAAGGTCCCGCACCCACCTGCATACTAATAACCTCTTCTAGCTATCAAATTGCCTTAATATTCATCCTGAGCAGAATGGTGCCATCATCATTGTGCTCAGCTAGAATACTAAGTCAATTTTCCTTGGAAATCGTTCGTTTCCGTCCCTTCTTGGAGTGTAAGCCTTTCCATTCCGACAGCAGTATCTATACTTAATATATAAAGCTGAAGAGTTTGTTTGTTTGTTCGCGCTAATCTCGGAAACTACTGGTCCGATTTGAAAAATTCTTTTTGCGTTGTATAGCCCATTAATCCAGGAAGGCTTTAGGCTATAATATAACATCACGCTGCGACCAATAAGAGCGGAGTATAATTAATTCCACGCGAACGAAGTCGCTGGCGGCTGCTATAGGTAATATGTGGAAAAAATCGCCCTGTTTTAATAAAGCAAACGTGAAGTGTCATGCGGCTTATCAGATCAGTTCAAGCTCACTCGATCTAAATTATCATGATGAGATATTACAGAAAGATGGTGATCGACGTCGATAGCCCAAACCTACCGACGACATCTCGTCGGTAGGTTTGGGCTATCGACGTGATTCTAATGCCAACCTTACACCTATGATAAAATGGAATGTACCTATTGCTAGGTAACAGCACGATTATTAATGAGTTAGAAACATATCGTAATAGCCTGTCTACCTCCGTCCGTCCTCCGTGTCGCGTGTCGTGGTGCAGCGGTCACCACGCCTGCCTGCGACGTGGAGGCCCCGGGTTCGATCCCCGGCCAGGTCATTATGGAAAACGATCTTTTCCTGATTAGCCTGGGTCTTGGATGTTTATCTATATATGTATCTATTATAAATATAGTATCGTTGAGTTAGTATCCCATAACACAAGTCTCGAACTTACTTTGGGGCTAGCTCAATCTGTGTAATGTGTTCGTATATATTTATTTATTTATATTTAACTAGCTTTCCGCCCGCAGCTTCGCCCACGTGGAGTTCGGTTATGTTGCGCTTTTAAGATTTCCCTCGGGAATATCAAATTTTTCCGGGTTAAAAGGTCCTACGTCCTTTCTCAGGGTCTAAAGAGTGTCTGTGCCAAATTTCATCAAAATCGGTTGAGAGGTTTAAACGGGAAAGCGTTCCTAACAGACAGACAGACAGACAGACAGACAGACGGACAGACAGAGTTACTTTCACATTTGTAATATTAGTATGGATATACCAAATTAATTATTTATATTAATTGCTCATTATGTTGAAGAATGAGGAAATCCTACGTTCTTTCCTCAAAAAACAGCCATGTTGTGTTCTACTCAAATATTCACGTGCTCTTATTTGTGAACATGCATGAGCTAATCTACTCGTACATAGATTAACTCCTACACTTAGCAAATAAGCTTATTACCAGTAATAGTATTAATTTTATAGAGTTTCCTTTGGTTCTTGTTTTGTTAGTGTGTCACGAACGGAAAAATACTAGTATAGAATTGGACAAAATAATCTTTTCAGTGTTGAGAAATTGTTTGCCTTTCCCAGTAAATAAATACTCAATCCATACTAATATTATAAATGCGAAAGTAACTCTGTCTGTCTGTCTGTCGGTCTGTCTGTCTGTCTATGTCTGTTACGCTTTCCCGCTTAAACCTCTCAACCGATTTTGATGAAATTTGGCACAGACAATCTTTAAACCCTGAGAAAGAACATAGGCTACCTTTTATCCCGAAAAAAATTTATATTCCCGAGGGAAATCTAAAAAGCGCGATATAACCGAACTCCACGCGGGCGAAGCCGCGGGCGTAAAGCTAGTATTCCATAAAATCAGAACAAAACTAATACGATAAATAAACAACTGTTCCTATAGGGAACCTAAATCCATTGCCTTTTTTCCCACCACCCACAATCAATGGAACGCTCATACAATATTCATTAATGATTGGATGTTACAAAATGTAGGGAACCAAATATAAACTAAATTACTCGATAATAGTACCTACCGGGAACTAATCTTCTTTAAGAACTTTAATGACTTTCTATTACAAGCGGCTTCACTTGGTAGGAGAAAAACGTGGAATGTAGGCCAATGTATTTACTAAAGGTGTACTTATAAAAAATACGCAGTGCTGCACACTATTTCCTGTTGATTTCATTATTATATGAAAACTAGCTTTCCGCCCGCGGCTTCGCCCGCGTAGAGTTCGGTTATATCGCGCTTTTTAGGTTTCACTCGGGAACATCATATTTTTTCGGGATAAAAGGTAGCCTATGTTCTTTCTCAGGGTCCAAAGATTGTCTGTGCCAAATTTCATCAAAATCGGTTGAGAGGATAAAGCGGGAAAGCGTAACAGACAGACAGACAGACAGAGTTACTTTCGCATTTATAATATTAGTATGGATTAAAAATGTTTGAAGTTGTGGAGTAACTTTAGTGAACTTTAATAAGTAGTAGTTAATGTTATTTTTTCTTAATCTAAATTAAAGTATATTTGTTTAGGTATATATTTGGCAAATGAAACGTAAAGTGTGATCATTTAGCGAATTAATCTAAAAAAAAAAAAAAAATAGTGTCCTCTATATTTAAGTAACTGTCGTAACTGTAATTGACAGTGCTTACCCATCTCAAACATTCCGAAAAGTGTTCTCACCGAATTTTCCACAAGATCTCCATATCAGAGTCTGACCATACAAAGAATCAAATCATCAATTTATTCTCACTCGAAATGTTTTTAAAGAAACAATAAATATGTATTTTATATAAAGTATGTATTGTTTGTGTCGAAGTGCTTTTTATTTGGATTTCTTTTTTTGTCGTCAATCTTTATTCGGAAGTATTTAATGTAGATACTAAGTGACCTAAGCAGACACATACTTTGCCCTTTTTATATCAACCGCATTGTTCAAGATAAACTTTCATTTCAATGAACTGTCAGAAAGAGCAGGAACAGTCTGGAGCTAGTTGGAAATTGAACGCAGCTGTGGCGCTTGGACTAAATTAAGTGGCGCATTCATATTTCTGAATAGCCCACGAACTTAAGCTGTATTACTAATACGTAATTTTTCGTAGATAATTGCATAGAAATAAAAAATATATGGGGCAAGACATGGGATTGAAATACTATCAACCTAATACTTTAAACGATTTAAAAGAGTTAACTAAATCTGTCAACAAAACCATTTAAAATCTCTGCAATTGGTTTACAACTGCCCTTTACATACACATACAGGTAAGACTAACTCGTAAAAATGACAATTTAGTCATATAGACAACGAGGTTAAAGTTGTATTCTTAAGTATTAACATAGCTGTGAACTTAAACATGAGCTAGCTGCTATTGACTCTTCTATATCATCACTCAGAAGCATTAGAGATAGTTTAGATCTAAAGCAACTAAAGTGTATATATTATGCGCTAATAGAAACTAAATTAAGGTACAACATCATACTTTGGGGTAACAGCTACAATTATAATGAAATAAATAAGTCCTTCTCTGTATGAGAGGAGACCTGTGCCCAGCAGTAGGACGATAAAAAGGTTGATAACGAACGAACAAAATAAAACATCAACAACATCCCTTTACCCACTGACCATTAATGGCCTTACCAAACAGCCAGCTAACTTTTTATTCCACGTTTGTCAATCAAAAAACAAAACACGAGCGTCTATATGTCATAATAACATCATAATAACATTTGCTAATAGTGATATAACAAGAAACTAATTGCGTCGCGTTGGTAAACATTATTTTATGACCAGGTGTACCGACATAATTGTTATGGGGATGCCCCTGGGATACTCTTTGTAAGGTTTTGCTTAGACGCACCACAATCATACAAAAATGTTGCTGGGAATGGCTAGTGTGTGTAGAGCATTAAAGCTACTTCGATTTATATCGTGGTAGCCACAAAAAGTCACGTTCTGGTCGGTCGCTTGTCTACGAGTACTGTGAGTGGGTGTTTGTGACCTCGATGTTGGTCTCTACGGACAACATGTTCACGAGAGTTTTTAAACGCTATTGGAAATTGGAATTATCTAGTACGGAAGACCGCGCATCATTGCAATGCTTTGTGTAACAAAACAGTTTTTTTTTTTTTTAATTTTTCAGGTAAACCAGACCGCAATTGTCGCATTTTAAGAATGGATTCTAAGCTCACATTTATGCCACATATTGAGAACATAATTAGTCGATCCCAACGTATGCTTGGATTTGTCATTCGTAACCAGAAGGTATTTCAACGTCCACTTAGGTTAGTTCTCTACAATAGCCTTATAAGAAGCATCCTGGAATACTGCAGTTTGATTTGGAGGCCTCACTACGCAACCCACTCGCTGCGATCAAAAAGAATCCAAAAAAGATTTATCCGATAAGTAGGGTAACTAAAAAGGAAGGCAATTTCAACATCTCTACTCCTACCTTGACAAATTAGGCTGCTTCAAAATGAGTACCTTGGAAGCTCGAAGGAAAGTCTTGGATTTGAGATTCGCATATAAACTTCTCAATAACACCATCGCTTGCCCATAATTGGTATGTAGGTTCAACTTCAGAGTTACTAGACCACCTCGTAAACCCAAAACACCCTCAACTCTACCTCTTCGCCGTACAGTGTCTGGTGCTGATTCACCTGTACCTCGCATGTGCAAACTGATAAACGAACGCAGCGACTTGGTTGACGTCCATACTGACTCAATATCGACATTTGTCGAACGACATTAGTGTAAACCCAGTCTGGATGGGAAATAGAATTTACACTAATGTACTTAGTCAGAATATAGTTACAGCTCTTTGTAATTTTATCAATGTATGCTACACTTAGCATGTGGTGTTTGCCTGTAATTGGTACAGAGACACGATAATTCGTATATATTTTTAATATGTAAAATATCTGTAACAACTGTCGGTGAACTATAATTAAATAAACAACTAATTAAATGTTCATAGTATTATCTCAGTCTCAATAATGTCAAATGAACGTCTTATTTCCCTACATTTTGAGGAGTTTTTAACGTTGATTGTTGCGAAAATCGGCCTTCTGGCTTTGTGAGTCATCATCATCTCAGCGTTAATCCCAGTCGCATCCGCAGCTTTTTCAGCTTTGGAGTCTGGGATCCGCTAACTGCTGATTTTGGCTAAACTTCGACATTTTCCGTGAAGCGACTGCCATCTGACCTCCACAAACCGAAGGCGATATCGAAGCATTGCAGTTAGACCAATTGTTAGACTTTTGAGGGCTCCAGCAACCCGTAACGACAGCCACTAGATGTTTGTATGGCAACCGGGACCAACGGCTTAACGTGCTTTCCGAGGCACGACCAGACCAGTGCAAATATTCATATTCATGCATACAAATATTTGCACTGTGCGGGGATCGAACCCGCGACTCCTTGCGCAACGGCCGCGTTCGCTACCGCTACGACACAGAGGCTTCTGGCTTCGTGAGTATTTCAATAAATTAAGGCAGGGCTTAAGAAACTTAAAAACTGGCCAAGCACCAGCCGGACTCGCAGAGTAAGTGTACTTAAGAAAAAAGTTTTTTAGATTTTTTTATTAGAGCGATAACAGAAGTATTTATACTTAATCTGTGAAAATTTCAACGGTCTAGCTAACACAGTTCATGGGACACAGTTTGGTGCTAAACAGATATACATATAGTGAAGTCATAGGAATAAGATAAGTGATTACGCACTGAAGGCTTCCCATCTGGGGTACGGATCTTGGCTTAGGGCGATCCCTGTGGTCGGGCAGCAAGGCTAAATCGTATTAATGACAAAACCCATTGGTTTTGCTGGCCAGTATTTTCTATGCAGCATTACAGTGATAGCCTAATGGTATCTGCCTCGATTTACAAGTTGTAGGCCATAGGTTCGAATCCCATCAGACGCCTTACTTAGTGTAAATTATTTCATCACCACTGCTCTCAAAACGGTGAACATGAGCACCTACCATCTTATCTCTTCACCACCTGTGGTTGACTGGTAGAGAATGCCTAAGGCATTAAGTCCGCCTCTGTACATATCATGTGCGAAAGAATAAATAAATAAACATGAGGAAACCGACATGTCCTAGAACCGAAAACTTCGAAGACATGTGACATCTACCAACTCGCACTGGGCCAGTGTGGCAGATTACGGCCCACTCCCTCTCATCGGAAGAAGGCCTGTGTCCCAACATTCATCATCATCATCATCTCAGCGTTAATCTCAGTCGCATCCGAATCATTTTTGGCTTTGAAGTCTGGGGTCCGCTTTACCAGTCTAACTGTCAGCAGTTAGACTGGTAAAGCGAAAAAAAATCAGTTTTTTGCTAAACTTCGATATTTTCCGTGAAGCGACTGCCGTCTGACCTCCACAACCCGAAGGCGAATCAAAGCATTGCAGTTAGACCAATTGTAGGACTTTTGAGGGCTCCAACAACCCGTAACGACTGCAATTAGTATGTTCGTATGGCAATCGGGACGGCTTAACGTGCTTTCTGAGGCACGACCAGACCAGTGCAAATATTCATAATCATTCATACAAATATTTGCACTGTGCGGGGATGGTACCCGTGTCTCCTTGCGCAGCGGCCAGCCTATGTCCCAATAGTGTAACTACACTATGTCATCTCGAGATCACAGTGTTACGAATTTTGTGTTACGAATGAATAGAAAAACTTCAAGCACCTCTATTTTTTTGCCGTTGTGGTGTGGTATGGTGACACGTCTGAACAAACCCTAAAGATGTAACTGGTGTCAGCACTTTATACTTATCGTGCTCTTCGTGCTACCCTAACCTTGTTACGGTAGAAATAAAAGCATTCTGCTCAGTTCGCGTTTTTGTCACCGCAATGAAGTAATGTTGAACATTTTAGTTCATTTCTTGCTTGAATTTCAACGTGGTATACTGTGGAACGTGTTAGATAACTACTAACTATGCACATGCCTATTTTTTCTAAGTATATCTTAGACACCAATGACTGATTACAAGGTGAAGGAAAACATCTTGAGGAAACCAGACAAAGTCTTGCCGCCAAGCGATTTGTCGTGTTCCGGCATGATGTCTGGTGAAGCCGTACGGTGGACGGGTCTGAGCAGTTGTGTTGCGATGTGTGCCGGGTACGATGTGCCTAATGTTGTTGTGTCGGGGGTTTGGTCGTGGAGGGTCTCCAGATCATCCTCTGGCGCAGCATCGTTGGTCGTGTTGTTGGGTTAAACATTGCATCACCTCGCTCAACTGCCGTCTTCCTTCCTATTCACTCAGTTTTTTTGAGTGAATAGGCTTAATAAGCTAGTGCGCTTTACCATCAACGATTGCATCACTGCTTACCATCAGGCGGGATTGCAGTCAAGCACTAGTTTATAAGTATTAAAAAAAAAAAAAAAAAAACCTGGACTTTAAGTCTGAAATCGCCAACCCGCATTGAGTAAGCGTGGTGATTACGCTCAATCCTTTTCTTGGCTTGGGACAATAAAAGGTTGATGATGATGATGCACATGCCAAATGCACATGGGCATTGCTTTTAGTGTTGTAGATATCAAGTAGATGGAAAATATTTATTTATTTAATTTATTTATTTATCAGTTTACAACTGTCCTTACAGGTCTTACCCTAATGCGACAGTGCAGTTATCCACTAATAGTTTAATATACCTACATACACTAATCCATACTAATATTATAAATGCGAAAGTAACTCTGTCTGTCTGTCTGTTACGCTTTCCCGCTTAAACCTCTCAACCGATTTTGATGAAATTTGGCACAGACAATCTTTAGACCCTGAGAAAGAACATAGGCTATCTTTTATCCCGGAAAAATTTGTTATTCCCCAGGGAAATCTAAAAAGCGCGATATAACCGAACTCCACGCGGGCGAAGCCGCGGGGGGAATGCTAGTTCTTAAATATAAGTAACAACATTTAATAAAACTCATGCGAGTTCACTCAAAGAAGACGAAAATATGTCCAGTCTATCATGGACTTCGTTCACCATACGGATTGCACGGGTGAGGGGTGCTAGATATATTAAAGAATATTTGATTTTATATGCATACAATCAAGTATATTTTCTAACTGAACAGACTGCTGTGCTGCTGGGGAATTTGTTTCACCACTTCTTCTTCCCAGCGAAAGATAGTGCTTCTGCTGGTAAGTTCCCTTCACCAGTTTCGAGTGACAATAATATAGGGCAGGCGTTTTGGGGGATTGTGTTTGTAATTATAATTTTCAAAAAGTGCTGATGATTTTCAGCCCAATTTGAATAATAGGCTTTTGATTTTGTTTTATCTGAAGTAATAAACATCTAAAGTATTTTTGTACAGACCATTCACTTTGAATCTACATTAGGCCTCTACTAAAACTTTTGTATAATAACTATATATAACTTATGTATGTTTTCATTCAAACATAAAAGTTCAAAATAGATTATGATATTTATAGAAACATGTTACCTATATTTTTCTCTTTTCCTTTAGTTTATTATTATCCTTCTTACTTTTGTGAGTATTGCAAACAAAGAGCTTTAGTAAATCTTACATTTTGTTTTTTATTTTTTCTAAAAATAGACTAACAAACAACTTGTAGGTGTATCCTTAACAGAAAATTGTTCACAACAACTTTCTAAATACCTAAAAACGTATTTATCTATTTAATAAGTAATGCCAGATAACAAACATTGAACATGGAAAATAATTTAACTATTAAATTTATGACCTGATGCATGTGACAATAATCATGTACATAACATTGGTTGGACTGTCTCAATGGCGTAGCGGTAGCGAACGCGGCTACTGCGCAAGGAGGCGCTGGTTAGATCCCCGCCCAGTGCAAATATTTGCATGCATGAATATTTATTTATTAATCTTAAAAACTTAAACTATCATTACAGATTTAGAAACCTAACGCGATAGTTAAGGCTCACAAATTATTAAAAACTACACAATAACTTAACTTACTTCACTTAACACAAAATTACAACTAAAACAATACATCCTTATAATTATAACAATACAATAAACACACTAATTGTTGCTTTCATAACATATTATGTATAAACCTACCTTTGCTTATTCACTAAAGTAACACGAAAAAATATCCAACCTATTCTGAATTTCGTTAATAGTACGAATTGCTCGCGTGAGATGTGCTTTGGCCAGCAGGTTGGTTCTGGCAGTTGGCACAGCCAACAGTGGCGGGCGCCGCCGCTTCCACACGTAGCGATCTGGAACATTAAACCGCAAGCACTGAAGCACTCCCGGATTATGCTCCTTGCCCCGGAGTAACTTTATTAAATAGACGACAAGAGTGAATTGTCGTCGCACTCTCAATTCATTGTACCCGACCATGCCCAGTACAAATAGGGTGGGGTACATGCCAGGTAATATGAATATTTCCACTGGTCTGGTCGTGCCTCGAAAAGCATGTTAAACCGTTGGTCCCGGTTGCCATAAGAACATCTAATGGCAGTCGTTACGGGTTATTGGAGCCCTCAAAAGTCCAACAATTTGTCTAACTGCAATACTTCGATATCGCCTTCGGGTTCTAGTGGTCAGACGGCAGTCGCTTCACGGAAAATATCGAAGTTTAGCCAAAATCAGCAGTTAGACTGGTAAAGCGGACCCCAGACTCCAAAGCTAAAAAAAGCTTTGGATGCGACTGGAATTAACGCTGAGATGATGATGATAATATTGGTAGTTCATCAGCTCAAAGATAGAATTCAATTATTAATTTTAAAAAAGAATACCTAATGAACCGACGTACCTACATAGAATTTACGAGCTGGCCGCAAGCTAAGTCTAACACAAATACACTATGAAATAATAAATAGTAACTTGTAACATCTTTTATTTCAAAATCATTTTGTTGCCAATATTGTCTATTACAGAAAATGTTTTTTTTTTTCAAATCTCTTTGCCTTTTTTAACCAAATTATAAAAATACGCTATAATATAGTAGGTATTTAACATCTTGCTAGGTCTTTAAATGTCATAGCCCACTTATACGACTCTGCTGCCACCCGGTAAAATGAATATTATTTAAATATGGGCTCTAAATGTTGCTCTTTAGATATTTTTTACATTACCATCGTAAATTAGCAGACAGCTCGTTGTCAGCGTGCTTACCGCCGACAAACTATTTTGCACTTTGTGGACAGTAGGTTGCTTTTAGCATTTTATGCACCCAAAATCTTCATCTATTATTTCTTACGCTTCTCTCTTCATCCTCGAGTGTAATAGCAATAATTGTTATTTCACGCGTTGGTTGAGTCGGGAACTGTGTCTAAAGGCTCTTTTACACGCTGTTAGGCCGCTGCCTCGAATCTTGCAGGCAGCGGGGCGGCGGCGGCGGCGGCGAGTGAGCGGCAGGATCTTATGCGTACAATTAAACGGACCGGTTCTCGAAAACAGCGGCGCGGGAGCGGGGCGGTGGCGGGCAGCGAGCGGTGTACTTCTCGCGCTCGAATCTTGCGGGCAGCGGGCGGGCAGCGAGCGGTGATCGAGCGTTAGGAATAAATTTGAATCAAAAAGATGTTGCCGCCATTGTCCAGACATTTCTTTCGCGAATAAAAACAAATATCTCGTTGACACAATCCTGAACACAACACTATGCAGCTATAGTGACGCGCGATCTGCCTGCTAGTTTCGAGAACGGGTCTTCGATGCCCACTCAGCTCCCGCGCCGCCGTCGCCGCCGCCCCGCTGCCCGCAAGATTCGAGGCAGCGGCCTTAAGTAGCAAGTGTGCAAGTGTGATTAGTAAAATCAACGTATATACGGTCCCACTTAACACTCTAATCACATGACACTCTTGCTACTTAACAGCTGCGAGAAGTCGTCTTAGTTTAGGGAGGTGTTGGATTAGTGTCGTTTAAGTATGCCTTGCGAAGCCGAATACCTTAAGAAGCCGAGCAAAAAGAAATATAGTTAGAATTCTTTCTTTTCTACTATATTTCTTTCAGATTAGCCAACCGAAATAGGTAACAGCGCAGGCGATGCGATGCGACCGGTTGAGTCGAGAACCAAGATTTATCAAGAAAATAATTTTCAAAATCCAATAAATACAAATATTATCCTCTTTGAAACGACGAATAGATACAAATTAACCTACTAAAGTCTAAGTTTCAAAATGAAATTAGAGAAAATTTGCGTTAAAATCAAATTAAAAGCATCCCCGTCTCCAGTCAGTGCAACTAAACTAATTATGTTTGTGTAAAGGGGTGTTGGAGGTTTGTTATTTGACCTTTTCTTTGGCAATTAAACCTTCTATTGATGAATTATTCTTAAACTCTCGCTAACAGATCCTGATATTCATTTGAATTGATGAAGCATAAGAAAACGTATTGCAAATTAAAATTTAAGAATAAATGAGCTTGGCTTTTATAAAAGGTCGTAACATCATTAATATTGTTCTGACCCTATCATGATTAATTTTAGTGTCAACGCAGCGTGTCTTTTTTTCCATATTTACTGGACAAAGTATGGTAAAAAAAATAGCCCTGGCCTAGGTAATCACCCCCTTTCTAGCTGTGTCCTTCCTTGGTCTTCCCATTTTTAGGGTTCCGTAGCCAAATGGCAAAAAACGAAACCCTTATAGATTCGTCATGTCTGTCTGTCCGTCTGTCCGTCCGTATGTCACAGCCATTTTTTTTCCGAAACTATAAGAGCTATACTGTTGAAACTTGGTAGGTAGATGTATTCTGTAAACCGCATTAAGATTTTAATGCAAAATTAAAAAACGTTGGTCCCCCCCCCCCTCCCCTGTAACTTCTAAAATAAGAAAATGAAAAATCTAAAAAAAAAACATATGATGTACATGACTATAAAAACTACAAACGAAAATTGTTTTGAACGAAATCTAGTAAGTAGTTTTTTTTTAATACCTCGTAAATCGTAAACCACTTATTACCGCGTAATCTTTCATACAAATAACTTAAATACTGTAATTTCATAAATCAGTAGTACGGAACCCTTTGTGCATGAGTCCGACACACGCTTGGCCGGTTTTTCTATCTTAATATAGGAAAAGAAATAAATTGTCTTTTGTAAAATATTTGATTTTATAGAATAAACTAGCTTTCCGCCCGCGGCTTCGCCCGCGTGGAGTTGGGTTATATCGCGCTTTTTAGATTTCCCTCGGGAACATCAAACTTTTCCGGGATAAAAGGTAGCCTATGTTCTTTCTCAGGATCTAAAGATTGTCTGTGCCAAATTTAATCAAAATCGGTTGAGAGGTTTAAGCGGGAAAGCGTAACAGACAGACAGACAGACAGACAGACAGACAGACAGACGAGACAGACAGACAGACGGACAGACAGACAGACAGAGTTACTTTCGCATTTATAATATTAGTATGGATGAGCAACTTCGATTTTAACCACAGAGGAATTTCTCGGAATTTTAAGGACGTTCAAACTTTGGTCTCAGACTCAACCAATCAAAAAATATTAGAATCTTGTATTTTTTTTTTTTTATTCGATTGTTGTCGAGATAAGTTTGCGGCAGACATTTTAAATTAAGAATATTCGACCTTCTGTTCTCGATTTACCCGGGTCAGTCAGTCTATTATTAAAATACACCGATCGAAGGTTTACATGATCAAATCGAGTATTGTAACTTGGATAATTGACGTCAGCAATATTTAGCCAACCAGTCGTCTTTGTATACCTGGCTACACGACTAAATATGGACTTTATACAGAAGACGTTAAGGTTGAATATTTATTTTAGGGTTGTGTAGTTAATCCGCTTACTCGTTCGTGTTCAGGCACCAATATTGCGGGTGGCAACTTTTTTAATTAATGGTCCTTCGAGAGTAGCAGTCTACTCGGCGATTGCTGGAGACTACACGGCGAATTCCAAGTTTTTTATTAGCTTCTTTTTGTTTCTAACTTTGTCTGCGGCTTCATGGAAGGGGTTTGCTTCATATTTGTGCTCTTTAGCAGAGTTGATACTTTTATTTCCCTGGTCGTCGGTAATTTTATTGTTGTTGGCATTTCTTTATTATTTGCAGAATTTAATCATTTAAATGCAGACAGATAGTGGTTAAGAAAAGTTTGCGTCTAGACTTGTAGCCAAGTCAAATTAAAGTAACATTTAAAATTTCCAGCAGTTAGATTTGAGTTGGTGACTTAACGTCGCCATTTAGGTGCTAGTAAAGTTCTAGTTGGAGTAATTAGTTTACATTCCTAGCGATTGTGATTTAGCTCGCTACCTCTATGTCACCTCCATATGTATAACATCAAATTCTATCGTAGTTTGACTTGTAATTATCGGAATAATAATGATAGTGATTTGCCATGACTATATGTTGGAAGGCCCAGCGAGGGTGGACTCCATAAAGTGGACCGTTGACCTGGTGAAGGTCGTGGGAAGCCAATGGATGCGAAGAGAACAAAACCGGTCGATATGGTAACGCCCAACAGTTAATGCTTGGTAACTAAAATGATAATGAAGAAAGCATAATTTGAGCCCAGAAAGAAAAACGTTAAGTCAAAAAGAGTGCGGTTTGGTTTTATATTTTCATGACGTACTGTTTTCTTTTCTATGAAGTTTTTATTATTAAATTTTTAGCTGTAGTACCTACTTACCCCAGGCACAAATACTTTTTTTATAATGGGACAAAACCCGCCACACTGTTCCCAACCCACTGCAACTCCTGAAAGCCAGAATCAACAGTGGAGACCGCCAGAAAAACGCCGAGCAATGAAGCTCCACGAGTCCCGGAGAAACGATTCAACTGTCTTGGGTCCCGCAACGAAATTAATCAGAAAAGAATAGCGGAGTAGTAAGAAAAAAAATGTTTTTTCCACTTCCCTCCATAATAAGCAGGAGACAGAACAGAACTAGGCCAATCGGCACAAAGGGACATTATTGCAACTGGGAGAAGCCCAGATTGCCAAGCACCCCGGAATAACATTTGATTAAGTTAATGGGTCCTAAGTAGGTATGTGCTGTTACAATTGATTCCAATAATAGGTATGGCAAAAGCGCCTGAACGCACGGAAATTAGTTCTAGTTTCTACAAGGTCCGTATAATAAACAACTCCGGATGTAACTTGTACACTATCCAACATAATATTGCGTTCATTCTGCCAAAGAATACACTCCCACAAGATGTGATGTGCGGACTGTTCAAATTCACAGTTCGATGTAGAACACTGACACAAAGGCGAAGGGACAAGTTTAAAAGAATACAGTTTACTTTTAAAGTTGCCATGACCTGTGAGAAATTGGGCAACGCAGTGGTCAACCTCCAGCCATGTCTTAGCCAGCCGATCGCCAACGGATGGAAAGAACAGATGGAGGTGCCGGCCCTTGATGGAATTATCCCACCTACTTTGCCATTCGGATAAGAGGTCCTCCCAGACGTCAGTCTGAGGTTTAAATAATCTAGAAATTCTATTGAGGTCGCGTTGTGTAACAAAGTTAGTGTCCATGGCCTCCCCCTCGCGGAGTAGTACATTGAAGCACGTCGCTGTACTTCAAGATCGACTGGAAGTACACCTGCCAGAACGGGTAAGGCTTCAGTACTGACTGTTCTATACGCCTTGCATAAAAATATCAATGCCAACCGTTGGCTTTGAAGCAGTTTACGTCGCGCCGCCCCTATGCTGGCCCTATCGGCCCAAACAGGTGCACCGTAGCACATACATCCTAAGTAGGTAGCTCCATATATAGTTTTTAAAGTTAGGAATGATAGACCCCAAGTTGCTTTGGATATTCTAGTTAGGGCAAAAAGTTCCTTTTAGCTTTTTCGACAACTATTTTTATATGTTTGATAAATGAAAAATTCCTTTCTAAGACCATACCAAGGTAGCATACGGATTATTTTTATTTTTTATCCGTATGCTACCTTGGTAGGTAGTGTTACGAATGGACCTTATGTCGAAGGCATAAGGTTTCAAAATCGCGTGACATGCAGTGTGTCACTTTTAAGCCCTATTTCCTTAGATCTAGACATTTTCTAGGTACAATAATAAAATGCATTGCTAGACTTAGGACGGCCTATCGAATGGTACAGGTCTCAACAGTTTTGTCAACAAAGTGTCGACATCGAAATTTCTAGAAACCCGTTTCCGGGAATTACCGTAGGTACTTCCGAGTGACCTCGAAGTTATGTGCTATTATTATTACGTCTAGAGGAATCTGGAATGTTCGATCAGCTGGCCTATATATAGCGCCGTGACGCCGGCGCAGAGTCATACGCGCAGCGCGGGCCGCGGTACGCGTAATCACTGGGCGGTGTTACTCTACAGTTCAATACCGCCCACACATACATCACGACCCCTTAGCCTGAAGTGGTTACCGTACATAGATGGTTTCTCAGGACGGGCGGGGGTTACATGTTACATCCGTAACTCTGTAGGAGCGTCGAGTCGGCACCACCTGTCGCTGGTCGTCCTCCGCTGGGCTTCCCTCAGGGCAACTGGGGGTCTCACCTGGCGGGGTCTGACCGCCGGAGTGCCGTGAAGAAAGCAGGGTCGTGAGTGGGCCCTGTGGCGCGCCTACAGAATAACACATAGCAACCACTTACACAGACGTGCGCAACTCACGCATGTAAACATCCCATCAGGCCTTTGTTTGCCGACCAAACGAGGGGTCCGTATTAACGGACCAACAACCTGCAGTCGCGGCCGGGGGGCAAAGCCCTGGATCCGCTCGCCACGCCCCCTGTCGGGGGCGTCGCGATTTCCCAACGGCGCAGAGTCAGTCTACACTCGACTAGCGATACGAAAACAGCGACAGTTAAGAAGCGATCTTTGAGAATACCTACTGCGACAACTGTAACGAGAACTGTGAGTACTACGTAAAGTAACATCTGTAGAGTTATTGTGTGTTTACGACACGGACTTCGTGGACATAAGGGAAGACTTCGGTGCAACGTCAGCGACATTCTACTTGTCATTGCCTACAATCGACTGTACCTTCGTTGCTAATAAACTTCGTAACCCTTAACCGGCGTAAAAGTACCCCTAGCCCGTAACAGTAGCATACGGATTGCTGTTTTTTAAAGGGAACGTTATTAAATTTAACAGTAGGTAATGATTTAATGAGGCACAAATACTTGCTAAATAACTAATACTAACATCATAATTCTCTTATTTTTTTTTATAAATTATAAACTAGTGCTTGACCGCAATCCCGCTTGATGGTATGCAGTGATGCAATCGTTGATGGTAAAGCCCGCTAATTTACTGAGACCCTATTCACTCTAGCATTGAGGACACCCAAATTGTAGTCCAACGGAAACACCGCCGCTGGCAAATTGACTCAATGTACATGGTATAAAAGACGAGGTGAAACGCTTCGTTCTGATCGTTGCGGTGTCAATAACATAAGGCCGTACTCGCCGTACGACGGGTCGTCCGATGATGGAATGGAGATGGGGGAAACAAATCATGCAATTCCCTGTTCCTATTTGAGGTCGGCGCTATATGTATTTTTCTTCCATACTTCTCTATCAGACCTCGTCTCCATAATCTCCCTCTTCTTAACCATAACATCATTCACACATCCCATCCATCATTTCCTTGGTCTTCTTCTTCTTTTATAGCTCATTGACATTCATACTCAAAACTCTCTTCACAACATTTTCCCTTTTCTCTGTGCCTATACCATGACAACCGATTTCCACACAACTTACCGGTGTCACTTTCAGACTACCTCTTATTTATTTATTTATTTTATTTTATTTAGGAAACAAACAGTCTCTTACAAATCAATGATTACAATTCAATTAGATACATATGGACTTAGAGTTCCATAACATTAATATTATAACAGGATGCAGGCACCAATTTTAAGTAGCCTATTCTGTAGTTGCAAGTAAAGTTAAAAACATTAATAGTAACAAAAGAAAAAGAAACAACAGAAGACCTTTACAACAACATGGCAATGCACAAATGAGGGTTCAAAATGTATCCGATATGGGTATTTTACTGCTAAAGTTTACAATATTTGATATTTGTTCTTAATTTTAGATTTATAGACACATAAACTAGTGTTAAAAATGTCCAAGTCATTAAATTACTCACTAGCTACTCTTATGTACTCACTAGCGGCCGCCAACGACATCGTTCGCGTGGAATTAGTTATGCTCCGCCCCTATTGATCGCAGCGTGACGCTATATAGCCTAATACCTTCCTGGATTAATGGGCTATCCAACGCAAAAAGAAGTTTTCAAATTGGATCAGTAGTTCCTGAGATTAGCGCGTTCAAACAAACAAACAAGCTCTACAGCTTTATATATTAGTATAGATTTCTTATTTTATCCAAACGGACGGGACTGTCAAGCAGGATTGCAAGCTCAATACTTTGTGGGTTTACATGATTTATTTTTGAAATGTTGTACATACCTACATTCTTTATTTAAAAATACTGGACACGTGTTTCGGGCTTCGCAACAACAAAAATAATGCTCGTCGCGCCGGCCCGCACCTGCAGCAGCTTGAGTTGTTTTGCGTTTATTGATAATAATTTCTGTTTGTATTGAAATTAACTAGTGATAACATTTTCCATCACACTTGCAGGCTTCAAACTGTCGTTACGGTCAATAAATTCAGCCGTAAGTGATCCTACACTTTTTATCACTTACGGCTTAATTCACTTAAAACAAGTTAATTTTACGTAGAACGTATTGCACCCTACACAACTCGCACTTCTAATGTCCAAGATCTACCATGAACTGCGTTGTGCGCTCGGTAACCACACTGCAACAATTTTTAATTATACTTATTTGGGAAAAAATATGACATGGTGTAAAAATGATTGGAATCGATTCAGTTGCTTATTCTGAATAAACTATATTCAGGTTTCGTGTAAATAAAAAATAGTGTTGTACCAAATAACTGGGCTCCATAAATTTAGTCATCATCATCATCAACCTTTTTATCGTCCCACTGCTGGGCACAGGTCTCCTCTCTGACAGAGAAGGATTGAGCGTAATCACCACGCTTGCTTAATGCGGGTTGGCAATTTCAGACTTAAAGTCCAGGTTTCCTCAAGATGTTTTCCTTCACCTTCAGTCGTTGGTGTCCAAGATATACTTAGAAAGTACATATAACTTTAGAAAAGTTACATTGGTACTTGCCTGACTTGGAATCGAACCCACGCACTCATACTTGAGAGGCTTGTTTTAACCACTAGGCCACTACGACATTCAGTCATAAAGTTAGTAATATCTTAAAACTAATTGAAATCAGTTAGTTTCTCTAACTCTTTCCATAACTTAAAACAACAATAGTCTATCTTCATTCAAAGTATTATTTTTAGCTTTACAGTTACGCAACCCAGACATAGGTACATATAGGAACTTAAAGTTAGGTCCACAGAGGGAGATACTGTTCTAGTTTTTTAGATCGATTAAGGGTTACTCTGCGCCAGGAATAAAGTTAATAGCTCCAAAATTTCTGACAGATGGTCTTTCACGGCTTTTAGTTTGATTTGGTTTTATTTACAAAACAAAACCGTTGTGATCAGTGACATGACATGTTTTGACACTTTATTTCTTACTCATTTATATTTTATGTATTTGATATTTTACCGTGTATATTCAAGCCCCAAACTCAAGCTTTCCACATCAGTTGTGAGCCTGTAGCACCAGTGATTGCCCTTGTATTTGTATCGCTTTGTGGTTTGCTTTGTGTTTGTAATCTCTTGCATGTGTTATGTTTTGTATTTGTATTGTTTTATATGTGTAATGTTCTGCATTTGTATTGTTTTGTGTGCTATGTTTTTGTATTTATATCGTTTTAAGTACCTATTTATGTGTTGTAGAATTTAGTAAGCCAACATAGAAAGACGTAAGTTTAAAATCGTTACTAACAAAATGAGTCACTGTTACTCGAATAAATAAAAATGTAATATTATTATATGTGTATAATATAGTTGTTTATTATACCTTTATATATAAAATAAATAGTATAACTAAAATATGCGAAAATAAATCAGTCTGTCTGATACTTTTTCACGGCTAACTCAACAGAGCATTATGAAATTTGATCGACAAATTTATGTGGGACTTGTAAGTTTTTGTCGAAACTTCCGAACTAACTTTAATAAAACTTACAGAAACTAGTTAATCCCCTACCTGGAGGATAAATGGAGTACAGTTTATCCTAGAAAACTTAAAGACTATAGATACTCTGTTCAATCTTATAGTAAGTTTTAAGCCTTTTATATAAGTTTTTCCATTTTCGCTAGAGCTAAGTATAGAGCACCACATGACGTAAACTCAAAAGTTGTTGACATTCATCACTTTATGAATGTTCGGATGTTCAAGGAATTTGCCAAGTTTCTTACAAAGTTCTCTGTATAGTTACCTAAAGAGAGCTGCATAAAGCTTGCTGAGAACCTTTTCGGTGGTAAGCCATAACATCGGCTGCCGGCAGAAGTTACCACCCACCAGACAAAGTCTTGCCGCCAAGCGATTCGTTGTGTTCCGGCATGATGTCTGGTGAAGCCGTACGGAGGACGGGTCTGAGCAATGCGCCAAATGTTGTTGTGTCGGGAGTTTGGTCGTGGAGGGTCGGTCGTCAATATCTATCTTCCCTCTGCCGCAGCATCGTTGGTCGTATAATTGAGCTTAGCATTGCATCACCTCGCTTAACTGCCTTCTTCCTTCCTATTCACACAGTTTTTAAGGAATAAAAAAAAACATTCTAAGCCATCACTATGGAACTCGTCATAAATATCTAAAGCTTAATAAAAAGCCGACAAAATATAAAAAAGTCGCAAATTGGAAAAGCCGCGGTCCTTCTTCTTTGCTAATGAGCAAAAAGTTGTTAGAAACAATAGCCAACGGCGTCGACTGGGAAGAAAACCCAACGATGAATTTTAATATCCCGCTTGATAAAAGAAGGCTACATTATCCAGCCCCGACTCCATGACCTCTCGTTATGTCATAGTCCGGTCGATTTTTTGATCCGTAGTTAAACTCAACCAATTATTTGAAAAATAGTAATTCCAAAAGGATAGTAGTAGAATCCAAAATTCGACACATATACACACATACCTACATATCGTCAAAAAATATGAAAAAAGATGGGTAGTTGGGTACCCTCGCGCCATTAAATTCCTGCGTTTGTAACACAAAATGGACGAGTGCACTTCGCAGTTACATAGGTACATTACGACGCCAGTATATATTTTTTATTTGTCTATCTAGTTTCCTGGTTTTAAGAGCAATTTCATATAAATCTAGTAAGAATATGATAGATGAATAGCATAAATACAACACACAAACAAAAAACTTTGCCATTATTAGGCGTGAAATCATTCACCGGGAAGCTCTCCATTTCCATTCGACGTCACGGTTGGCGTAGTGGTTTAATGTTTGACTGCTGCACTGCGTATCGCGGGTTCGATTCCCGCACGGAACAAATATTTGTTGTTGTAATAGTAGTTGTTCTGGGTCTAGCTAGTTGTTTTTTGTATGTGAGATTATATGTTTGTAAACGCACCCCCGATACAGGAGACATTCCTAGTGTGCGGCAACGTTTTTAAAAAAAGGAAAAAAAAAAGATAGTGGCTCCGATTCCCTTGTTCAAAAACTAAATTAAATTTAAGTTCACTGCATCATTTTCTATCTATTTATGTTCGGCACTATACAACTCTCGGGGAAGTGGATAATGAAACTACATTTGTTTCCTAATCGAGTACAAAAATTTATTTTTCTTCAAGTCTATTGTCCGAGCATCATAATAGCGAGATTCAGAAATCGACACTAAAAGTACAACGCCATCTATCGAGCGGAATGTACAACTTACGCTCAAACAATTTCATTATGAAAAGGACAGAAGATAAAATGTCAGTTTAGACCTGTCAAATTAGTGCGCTCCTGACGTAAACTGGCGTATTTTTAATCGCCATGTTTGTAATCGCGTCTAAACTGTCTATGGAGTATTTTAATTTGACAGGATTAAACTAAAATGTTATCTTCTATCCCTTTCTTAACTAAATGGAAAGAAAAAGACACACTTAACTTAAAATTAGTTTAGTGTTTAAACAAGAGTGTCGGCGCCACTGACCAAGAAACTCTTCGTCCAGTCAATTGCAATGACAATAAAACGTAACTTCAAGCAAAAGCTGTTGTCTCAAATTCTGTACAAAATGGCAAAAGATGAGAAAGAACGTTCACTTCCCAAACTGCGGGGCACATTGGCATTTTAACAGTTCAATAACATTCATTCAAATCAAATCAAATTATTTATTTGCTAGAATGCAGGTAGGTATACAAATATGATTGTCAGACACAAGTTGTCAAACAGTTTCAATCTTATGTCCATCATAGTTAATGTCTAAGTCTTCGGGATCAATGCGTTGGTAAAAATGCATGATATTAGTTTTTTGTATATTTATTTTTAAGTTGTTACCATTAAGCCAATTAACTGTAGCTTTAAGAGCGTCATTAATATCTTTCTCATATTTTCCCTTATTTGTGCATTTAACTAGTGCAGTACTGTCGTCAGCTAATAATATAACTGGATGGTCTACTTGGAGTGGAAGGTCGTTAATGTAGATTAAAAACAGAAGCGGACCGAGGACGCTTCCTTGTGGGACGCCATATTTGATACTTCTGTAAGAAGATCTGAATTTCAATTCGCGTTTGGAACTCAAGCATACATTAGAAATTTCGGCATTGAATGATTCACATTGTTGAACACATAGTTTTCTCGATCTTGGGTAGCAACGGATAAGCAATATCCTTTAGAATTACTTTCATTATGCTTGTGTGATTAGGTTGCTGAACTAAAAAAAACTCAGGCGAAACAATTATTGTTATTCAACCACCATTATGTTCTCA
Source organism: Sesamia nonagrioides (assembly GCA_017933935.1). Lineage (NCBI taxonomy): Eukaryota > Metazoa > Arthropoda > Insecta > Lepidoptera > Noctuidae > Sesamia > Sesamia nonagrioides. The sequence goes on along the minus strand of JADWQK010002025.1, from coordinate 417,313 downwards.
ATCGTGTAAAATACCTAAATAAAAATATACAAAAGCCTCCTGAACTACACACTTGAACTTGACCTTCCATTGATTTTCCGTGACCTTTCAGAAGACAATTAATGATCATGAGGCCGCGCTTTTGTCCTGTTAGTGTTTTGTTATCGTCGACTTCATCGCTTACAAGCGCGGTGAAAAATGCTAAAGCGGTCTTAGTTCGGGATTAGAAAACCTTTTTGAGGTAGCGGAAAATTTGTGACTTGTTTATAAAAACTTGACATTTCGAACGACCTCGAATTACCCCAGTTTTTCATTGTCATGTCAACAGACACTTGGGACTCATAATAGAGTATGAGTGCCAAGTGACATCGTCGTCATGATTAGGTATGAGTATACGATAAATATTTTATCAAAGACATTTTTTTTTTTTTTTTAAATAGCACCGTACACTACAAATTTCTACTGTACCGTCGTTGTATGTGAACAACTACTTGTAGGTCATACAAATATTTGTTCTGTGCGGGAATAAAACCCGCGACACGCAGCGTAGCAGTCGATCGCTCTGCCACTGCGTCAACCGTGTCGTCAAATATATACAATACTAGCGGCTGCCAGCGACTTTCGTTTGCGTAGAGTTAGTTATGCTCCACTCCTATTGGTTACAGCGTAATGTTATGTAGCCTAAAGCCTTCCTGGTTTAATAGGCTATCCAACGCACAAAGAATTTTTCAAATTGGACCAGTTAATCTGTAGTTCCTGAGGTTAACGCGTTCAAACAAAAAAACAAACTCTTCAGCTTTATATATTAGTATAGATATTCCGTGAAACAAATACATGGAATCTCTTTGTACATAATGACAAAAAAGAAGTGAACAGATATCTAATGATTTTACATATTTCATTGAATACCATTGACAAAATAAAACAAAGACGTTTGATTGCGAATGTTCAACAATATTCATTGCTTTATTCAAGTGTTGAGCAGACAAATTTCTAGAACATAACAAGCAATATCTATCAAAATTATTCAGCTTAATATTGATATTGTGTTACGTAATTATGGTGCAGGGATATAGTGATGTAGTTTGACAAAATAAGAACAGTAAGGTAATTTTGATTACTCTATCGGCTCTTGACCTCAACCACGCCTGGAAACCTCAAAGTTGGAACAAAGTCAAAAAATCAAAATCAAAAATAATTTATTCAAGTTGGGCTGAGAATCAGCACTTTTTAAACGTTAATATTACATAAGACAACCTAATAATACGATAGTCACCACTCAAGTTAATCTAATTTCAAATGAAAACATTTCTAAACATCGCGACGTAAAAAGATCTTCTCATGAAAATAACAAAAATGCGGAAATTATTCTGATAAAATTATTTCCAAGCCCTCTTCGCAAATGTGTCAATATGACGTCTTGCTCCCATGGCACAGGATAATGGATATGGCTCCAGAGATTTTCACTGAATGTCATATTTATCTAAATGTAAAATTTTTAGGAGTCTGCTGTCGTTGTATGAAATGGAACTATATTTAAGTTCTAAATTCATTCTATTCATCGAATCGGTATATACGATACATACACGAAAATATATACAACGTGTAACATAAAGGGTATCACTGAATGTCATATTTATCTAAATGTAAAATTTTTAGGAGTCTGCTGTCGTTGTATGAAATGGAACTATATTTAAGTTCTAAATTCATTCTAATCGGTATATACGATACATACACGAAAATATATACAACGTGTAACATAAAGGGTATATACATACCAAGGGCATGGCATCTTTAGATGATAACAAATGATATCAGAAGGGTTTCAACTGGAAATAAAATACTCAAAAAATTGATACCAAATTTTCGGTTTCGTGTGTTTCTTAAAATGAAATCATAACGAACGTGGCCCCACACTACATATGTTTAATAACTATTCGTTACACGTCACGTTACTTGCCTAAATCCGATAAATGTCTTCAATAATTCTGTGCACCTAGTATGGTACTAGCCTATCACAGGCGGTGTTTTTCCTCATAACTTCCTAACATAAAGAAATAGGATTATGACAGAGCGTCCGCGCTGCGCCTAACTACTACAGATAACAACAGCGTTGACCGAGGACGGATTCAACCAAAGTAATAAGTAATTTTTACCCGACTACGGCAAAGCAAAAGGAGGGTTATGATTTTGACAGGCTATGTATGTATGTATGTATGTATGTATGTATGTATGTATGTATGTATGTATGTATGTATGTATGTATGTATCATCTGTTCCCTCGTAACTTCTAAACTACTTATTCGAATTCGATAAATGACATATCATTAGAAGCGTCTTAATTGTCTGCTGGTTATAGGCTATATGGAGTTTCACAAAATCTAACGTGGCGCCCTCTAGCGGACAAAATATACAGAGTAAAAAAATAAAGTTAAGATAAATATGCCGTGTTTGGTATCATTTGAAAGGGCTTAACTTGTACATTTTGAATATATATATATTACTAGCATTTGCTTGTGATTTTACCTGTATTCATGGGCTGATTGCATATAATTCACATCTTTTCGTTCATAGATAGCTTCTTTACTACTTATCAGAATAAGACCACTGCAGCACCATTAGAAGGGCCTTGATATTCTGTTGGTTATGAGCTATAAAGCTTGTCACCAAATTTAGTATTACGCCCTCTAGCGGACAAAAAGTTCTATGTTAATACAAAATTAAAATAAATATATCGTATTTAGTATCATCTGAAAGAGCTTCACGAGTACTTTATGTTTGTACATAATCCCTAGTAATGCTTCGTAGAAATTTGAATGTAAACCAGGGTTTGGTAAACGGAGCGATGGGAGTGGTGAAGGCCTTCGAATGGCCTGCTCTTCGGCGCGATCAGTTGGAACAGGAGAACAGCCAAGCGCTGTTCTCATACAATTTGACGACGCATCCATAAAAGCAGATACTAACGGACTTATCAAAATCGAGCCTTGCCTCACTGAATTTGACGGCTTGAGGGGTTCTGGGCAAATTCAGCGTAAAATGCTCCCGCTGATTCTTTCTTGGGGTTGTACTGTACATAAATTACAAGGTTGTACTCTAGATAAAAAAGTTACAGATCTAGGAAAGTCATTGTTTGCTAAAGGACAGGCCTATGTCGCTCTCAGTAGAGTTAAAACCATAGAGGGATTATTTATAAGTGCCTTGGATCATAATAAATTACTTAAAAATCCACATGACAGTCGATCGTTAGCGGAATTAGATAGATTAAGAAATCTTCCCAGGTCCTCTTAATATAAGTTTTTTTTTTTAATAATATAAACTAGCGCTTGACTGCAATCCCGCCTGATGGTAAGCAGTGACGCAATCCTTGATGCCTGCGCACTAGTTTATTAAGCCTATTCACTTAAAAAACTTAGGAATAGCAAGGATGACGGCAGTTGAGCCAGGTGATGCAATGTTAAATCCAAGACCAACACGACCAAACTCCCGACACAACAACATTTGGCGCATCGTACTCGCCACACAACGCAACACAAAGTGCTCAGACGCGTCCTCCGTACGGCTTCACCAGACATCATGCTGGAACACGACGAATCGCTTGGCGGCAAGACTTTGTCTGGTGGGTGGTAACTTCTGCCGGCAGCCGATGTTATGGCCTACCACCGTTAGAAAAACATCCAATCTATTTATACTAACGGCCTCATCCACTAATTCATGACCCATTCGGTGCCATCGACGCAAATGTGCGTCGCTACTATGAAAAACCGGGAGCTTCATACGGGGAAACCGTTGCTATACGCGCTACGCTCCAAGCGCTACGAAATAGTAAAATAGGACATCTCTACATATTACTATACGCCGATACATAAGTCAAAAGTGATGTCGTATGTTAACTACCTAGTTTTTAGTTCGTTAATTTAACTTTTATTAATATTATGCGCCACAAATACACTTTAACACCAAAATAGTACAAATAATAAAAAGTTAAAAAACTAAAACCCAACTACGACAAAAAACGAAGCTGAAAAAGTATAAAACAAGATTATCAGAATACTGAACTGAACAAAGCTGCTAATATAGTTGCAAGTAAATGGACGCAGTAGACTCTACCAAGATGCCTTCGTTGTAAATTGACAATAATGTCTTACGATACTATTCTGAAGTATGCAATATTCACTATTTAGAGATAAATTTTCATGTTTGGAAAGGCGTAGTCACACGTTACATATACCTACCGTAGCACTTTCATAACGTGTGACTGCGGTTTTCCAAATATGAAAATTTATCTCTAAATAGTGAATATTGCATACTTCAGAATAGTATCGTAAGACATTATTGTCAATTTACAACGAAGGCATCTTGGTAGAGTCTACTGCGTCCATTTACTTGCAACTATATTAGCAGCTTTGTTCAGTTCAGTATTCTGATAATCTTGTTTTATACTTTTTCAGCTTCGTTTTTTGTCGTAGTTGGGTTTTAGTTTTTTAACTTTTTATTATATTCATAGGATAACTGGGAAATAATTAATAAAAAAGGGTATTTCAAACAACTATTTACTAGATCTCGTTCAAAACAATTTTCGTTGGTAGTTTTTATAGTAATACCCCTGTAATGTCAGGCCTCTATTACGCAACTCCGCGGATCTGACAGAGTGCGCCTGGCCGAAATCGCGTTCACTAAAACTACGATAGCTCTGAAATTAAAGAGCGCAGGTCGACACACCGTATGTCACTGAAATCGTTATGAAATAAGCTATAACATTTTCTATAGTTTTGTACAGTTTTATCGTGGAATCTATTGTCGATTCGAAATTCTAAGTTGGGTTAGTTAAAAGTCGTAAAGATGTCATTTTAATAAAATAAATGCATTTTTTTACCAAAGTTATTGTTTTGTTTACATAATAACACGTTATTGTAGAATAATCAAGTAAAATAATAAACATTTCTATTACTTAATTTGCATCTGCAAGCTGAACAAAAATAGTCAAATAGGACACCTGCCGCGTCCGTTGACATAACCGTTTTTTTTTTTTAAATCGGTAACAAACTTTGTTGAATGTTTAGCATGTGATTTTGTATGCCTTTCTTATTCTTTCACCTTACACTTATTCTTTCTGTGTAAGTTAGAGTAAGAAAGGTATACTCTAGACAGGCAATATTTGTTAGAGTTTCCTACCGGACACATGAGTTTTGACAGAAGACCCCTGGAGTTCGTATAACTTCGGGCTTAAAAACCCTTCCAATATCGTTTGATACTATGTAAAGATGTCGTGCCCTTGTTATGTATATACCCTTTATGTTACACCTTGTATAATTTTTTTTTTACATTTTTGTCTCTGTCTGTCTATTTTTTGAATATCTCCTCTGATTTTTGTGTTTAGCAGCAGTGAACGCTGTCGAAAACATAAAGTAAACGAAACGCGACCGTAGAGTATGCGTGCTTCCACTGACCGCCGCACAACGTAGCGAACCTGTTCCTCTCCTCCCTGTTGAACTGGCAAGCTAGCGAGTCATGGCCACGTTCTTTTAACGGTCACAAAATTTAAGTGATTAAAGTAACCCCCGGGAGGAATTTGGGAGTCAAAATTCAAAATTAATAAAGTTAGGGAGTCTGCCAGTGAATTGTGTCGACCTTCGTTTTCTCATGATCTGGTCTGGTGGTCTACGAACTCCGCATCTGAAGGTTGGAGGTAAGTGGTTTGCCACTTTTAGCACCTTAATCAGAGAGATATACTCCGAAGGCATCATTCTATCACATATTTACTTATAGTTTCTAATATATTGCTATCCTAAATACAGTCCACTTGAATCTTGTTTAAAATATTTCGCTTTAGGCACGTTGCCGCCACACTATTTGTTCTGGCTAATCTCTAAAATAGCTGGACCGATTTTGACGGGACTTTTATTGGGAAGTAGTAAGCTGCTAGTAAGGAGTAACTTAGGCTACATTGCTTTGTGCTTTTATCCCCATATTCCCACGGGAGCTATACTTACGCTGGTGCTATCGCGGGGCGCAGCTGGTTGATAATAATAATACCCAGTCTGCTCACAACGAGTTATGTAGTTCTAAGGACGGTACTAGATCAAATTATTGGAATAGCTCATCACACCTGCTTCCTAGAAGGGTTCGGCAGAGTTACACTTGTAGCGGTAACTACAAACCGCCACATGCGAACAACGCGTCAACTGACGTCACACGAATTATACATCTAGGTTTCAGAGTTTACCGTGCAATTAGCATACATACAACTTGCCAATTTCAAGCATTGGGCAAGTGCCAGACATAACACGCGTCTGGTCGGAGGATCCTCCCTTTTCTATGGAGGATGAGCGAACTTTACTCCCTGTTCCTCATACCCTCCACACACTTATACAACGTTATTTTTTGTATATGCGAAACCCGAGACACGTGTCCAGTATTTTTAAGTAAAGAATCTATGTACAAAATTTCAAAAAGATATCATGAAAAATCACAAAGTTATGAGCTTGTTATCTTACCTGGTTATTTCAACAAAAATATGTTTAACGCACCGCTTGCCTGGCCGCGCTGAAGTGGCGCGGCGCGGGCGGGGGGTTGTCTCACGTTCCTAGTACTATGATCTAACGTCAGCTGAACTGTGCGCTCGGTAACCACACTGCAATAATTTCTAAATGTATTTGGGAAAAATATAACATGGTGTAAAAATTACTGGAATCGGTTCAGTTACTTATTCTGAACAAATATATTCAGGTTTCTTATAAAAAAAAATCGTTGTACACACTTCACTCAGTATGCTTAAGCTCTATGTACTTATGTACCTATTTCCATCGATCAGATACGTACCCAGATAATCAGTTGCTACTAAGAAATTTCCATTTGGAAAACTCAACACCAATCGGGTCGAAAAAGTATTGAGTATTGAGAAATGTATTCAAAATATTGGGCTCAGTATTTTTAGCCTGACATTTTTCCTACCTAACCCAGTCAACTGGTTACTCTCCACTCTCGATATAGGAAGAGGCTTCCGTCGACTGGGACCGCAATTAACTCGGACCGCGGTCCCAGTCGCCGGATTCATAAAAACTAAATAATTTTCTTCCGGCGACTGGGACCACTCATAAATGATAACTGAAATCAAATAATGTACAGTCAAACGACAAAGTAATAATTGAGTAAAAATCTTTTTTTCACCGACTCCAAAAAAAGGAGGAGGTTCTCTTTTTTTTATAAGATATAAACTAGCCCTTGACAGCAATCCCGCCTGATGGTGAGCAGTGATGCGATCATTGATGGTAAAGCGCGCTAGTTTATTAAGAGCCTATTCACTCTAGCCTTGAAGACACTCAAATTGTAATGTGACGGAAACAACGTCGCTGGCAAATTGTTCCAGTCCCTCGATTCTCAATTTTTCGTAATCTTTTTTTTACATATGTTCACCGATCAGTCTAAGACCGATGTGCAGAATTTTCTTTTTTTCGAAAGTGTATACTTTCCAGGTGGTCCCATAGTCACCAGGTCAGGATCTGATGATGGAAGACCAGGGAAATCAAGGGGAGCTTTCAAAAATCGCAGAGGCGACTAGTACATTCTGTACCATTGATTATGAAATTAAAGGATTTAAGTTATTTGTATGAAAGATGACGCGGTAATAAGCGGTTTACGATTTACGGGGTATTAAAAAAAACATACTTACTAGATCACTTTCAAAACAATTTTCGTTGGTAGTTTTTATAGTAATGTACATCATATTATGCTTTTTTAGATTTTTCATTTTCTTATTTTAAAAGTTAGAGGGGCACCTTTTTTCACTTTGGAAGCGTCTGTCACGCAAACTATTCGGCTTAAAAATTTTTTTTTAAAAAAAGTCGATATCATTTTTGAAGACCTATCCATAGATACTCCACACGTATGTGTTTGACGAAAAAAAAAAATAATAATCTAATCGTCACTTATTTATTTATTATTATTTTTGCATCAACATCTTAAAGCGGTTCACAGAATACATCTACCTACTAAGTTACAACAGTACCTATAGCTCTTATAAGTCGGAAAAAATGGCTGTGACATACGGACGGACAGACGGACAGACAGACACGACGAATCTATAAGGGTTCCGTTTTTTGCTATTTGGCTGCGGAACCCTAAAAATGGCCGTTATGGCTTCACACAAAATCAGTATTAACTGTGTTAAAATTTAAAAATAATGTTATAATTTTATAACATCCTTCTTTTTTTTTTAAAGTGTCCGGTCAAATATAGCCCTAAAGCAATAGTATTCGTCGATACTCGATACGAACTACGTAAATATTTTGTACGAATAATTTTACGAGTTAGAAAGAAATGGTAATATACTATCATACAATGCTATTTCCTTTGTGTGTGTTTACCTGCATGTGTGAAAATAAAAACGGGCTAGGTCAATTTATAAGCGCATAGGATAAAATAATGAACATCATCTAGAACGAGTCAATGATATTTATATTCATATCAATAATTTAGATGTTTATTCGTTTGACTGTACCGATTTCGGCTTGTATAGTACACTTTTTTTAAGTGACCTATGAGTGGTCCCAGTCGCCGGAAGAAAATTATTTAATTTTTATGTATCCGGCGACTGGGACCGCGGTCCGAGTTAATTGCGGTCCCAGTCGACGGAAGCCTCATAGGAATATTAATTATATTTTTAATGAAATTGTTCTCGTGAACGGTCAAAATTGTAATCGTCAAAAATCAAATTCGGGTTGTATGCCAATAACACGGAAGTCACCGCGCGCGTCCTATTCGCAGAACGGCAGCTATTTTTTTCTGGCATATGTAGAATATTTTTGCTATCGTGGAGGTAGCTTGGAACATGGCAATATTCTCTACCTACAGGGGTAAAAACGAAGGACGTGATGTCATTGTTGAAAGAAATGTGTTTTCAAATAGGTAGCCATTTCCCTATGAGTATGACATTTATTTCGGTGGGAAAAATGATTGTCACTCAGCTTACGACATCGAGTTATAAATATGTATATACAAGATTAAATTTGACGTATTGCTAACGAGGACATAAATATGTATTTGTAAATAACAAATAGAAACTGCAAGTGTTATGTGGCATTTTAGTTTGCAATGTGTTTTTTAGAATTCCGTAGCTCGAAAGGAAAAAAGCAAAACCATTATGCGATCACATTGTTGTCCGCCCGTTATACTAACAAAATCCTTTTTTTCAGGCACGCGTGGAGGTATCAACCTGGAATTTATATCAAATACTCGAGTCTACTGTCAATTATAGCTGTGAAAAAATCAAACTTCTAAACCAACGCAATCAAAAGTTACAGGCTACATCTTTTGCGTAGCAAAAAAATCCTACATCTATTGTAGGATTTTTTTGCTACGCAAAAGATACACAATGCGTGTGAGCGAGAGATCCCGATCCAGTTGATTTCAGAGGAGAAAGAAAGAGACAAAAATAAATTGCAATTGAGACATTGTTTTCACAAGAAAGGGCCCCTAGAGTCAATGAGTGCTTTGCGGCGTGGTGTATTTTGTGATTATTTTAAAAATCCCTTAATAAAAGAACAAAAAAGATTTAAGCTCAGCTATGGTGTCTTGTTCTGTGTGTGAATGTGATGTGACAAAAAGAAATAATCCGAATCAATACACTTTTCACAGGTAAATACGATTTTGTCATCATAAGTTTCCGAAACATATTTTGTCAAATTTATGCAATTATATCGATGAGAAAAAAGTAATTTCAATGTATTACTTATTCCCATTGTTGTATGTAAGTATATTTTGTAATTATAAATAGGATTTATGAAAATATTGTGTAAAAATTAAAATTGTTTGTTTACGCTAGTGCTTGACAAAGCGGTTACGTCACAAGTATCGATAAAATGTAACTTAGTTTTAAAGACACCGTAACTGGATTACCATACTACATATTTAACAAAATTATATCTAGAAATTACTAAAGGAAGAAAGTACTGGAACTCACTAGCGCCTGGTTTTTAATTTCTTTTTACTAAATAATAGTTAATAAGATTTTCTTTAGTTTTTATTCTTTCAATATATAATAACAATTATATTGAAAGTGGTCGTAGTTATTTCTAGTAAATTTTGCTTCAGTTCTGCGTAGTGACCACTTACTTATAGCTTACTGTACCGACTTAGTATTGTATAAACTAATACGTTTTTTTTTCTAAATGAACAGATAGCTGTGCTGCTGGGAGTTTTTTTCCGCCACTTCTTCCCAGCGAAAGCACTAGGGACTGTCGATGGGTGGGCGTTTTGGGGGACTGTCTTATGCAATCATCATCATCAACCTCTTTTTTATCATCCCACTACTGGGCACAGGTCTCCTCTCATACAGAGAAGGATTGAGCGTAATCACCACGCTTGCTCAATGCGGGTTGGCGATTTCAGACTTAAGGTCCAGGTTTCTTCAAGATGTTTTCCTTCACCTTCAGTCATTGGCATCCAAGATATACTTAGAAAGTACATATAACATTAGAAAAGTTACATTGGTACTTGCCTGACCTGGAATCGAACCAGCGCACTCATACTTGAGAGGCTGGTGTTTTAACCACTAGGCCACTACGACATATATACGACTCGACACGACATATATTCTTATGTAATATTGACGTTCAAAAAGTGCTGATTCTCAGCCTAATTTGAATAAATGACTTTTGATTTTGATTGTATATAATAGTATCATGTTTTTACTTATTTACATTTCTATTTTAATGATGTTTTAATAATTTTTTTGCTTTACTGGTTTTTTGGTGTAGTTAGTTACTATATGGTCAATAATTTCATTGTTGTAGTATTTTCTTGTGTTCATTACTATACATAGTATTGTATAAAGTCATGTGTATTTTTTTTTAATAAACAGACAGCTGTGCTTCTGGGGAGTTTGTTCCGTCACTTCTTCCCAGCGAAAGCACTAGGAAGTGGCAAAAGGCGGACGTTTTAAGGGACTGTCTTATTTAATATTGACGTTCAAGTGCTGATTCTCAGCCTAATTTGAATAAAATATTTTTGATTTGTTTTTGATTGGAAGTCGTGGTGGCCGAGTGGTTAAAACACCAGCCTCTCAAGTATGAGTGCGCGGGTTTGATTCTAGGTCAGGCAAGTACCAATGTAACCTTTCTAAAGTTATATGTACTTTCTAAGTATATCTTGGACACCAATGACTAAAGGTGAAGGAAAACATCTTGAGGAAACCTGGACTTTGGGTCTGAAATCGCCAACCCGCATTGAGCAAGCGTGGTGATTACGCTCAATCCTTTTCTGTATGAGAGGAGACCTGTGCCCAGCAGTGGGACGATAAATAGGTTGATGATGATGATTTTTGATTTTGGAATAAATAATTAATTAAAAATAAAGTGCTTTTATTCCTGTACTACAATTTAAATCAGTATTGCGCCTGAAATAACTTGTAAATATCTGAAACTAGCGGAAAATGGTTTTTATTATATAAATAATCGATAATGAAATATTTATCGTAAGCCATCCTGGACAACACTAGTTTTCACTCAAACATTGTCATTTACGCACACATGTGTATATATTTTTATCCGACTACGGCAAAGCAAAAGGAGGGTTATGATTTTGACAGGCTATGTATGTATGTATGTATGTATGTATGTATGTATGTATGTATGTATGTATGTATGTTCATCTGTTCCCTCGTAACTTCTAAACTACTTATTCGAATTCGATAAATGACATATCATAAGAAGCGTCTTAATTGTCTGCTGGTTATAGGCTATATGGAGTTTCACAAAATCTAACGTGGCGCCCTCTAGCGGACAAAATATACAGAGTAAAAAAATAAAGTTAAGATAAATATGCTGTGTTTGGTATCATTTGAAAGGGCTTAACTTGTACATTTTAAATATGTATATATTACTAGCATTTGCTTGTGACTTTACCTGTATTCATGGGCTGATTGCATATAATTCACATCTTTTCGTTCATAGATAGCTTCTTTACTACTTATCAGAATAAGACCACTGCAGAACCATTAGAAGGGCCTTGATATTCTGTTGGTTACGAGCTATAAATCTTGTCACCAAATTTAGTATTACGCCCTCTAGCGGACAAAAAGTTCTATGTTAATACAAAATTAAAATAAATATACCGTATTTGGTATCATCTAAAAGAGCTTCACGAGTACTTTATGTTTGGACATAATCCCTAATAATGCTTCGTAGAAATTTGAATGTAAACCAGGGTTTGGTAAACGGAGCGATGGGAGTGGTGAAGGCCTTCGAATGGCCTGCTCTTCGGCACGATCAGTTGGAACAGGAGAACAGCCAAGCGCTGTTCTCATACAATTTCACGACGCATCCATAAAAGCAGATACTAACGGACTTATCAAAATCGAGCCTTGCCTCACTGAATTTGACGGCTTGAGGGGTTCTGGGCAAATTCAGCGTAAAATGCTCCCGCTGATTCTTTCTTGGGGTTGTACTGTACATAAATTACAAGGTTGTACTCTAGACAAAAAAGTTACAGATCTAGGAAAGTCATTGTTTGCTAAAGGACAGGCCTATGTCGCTCCCAGTAGAGTTAAAACCATAGAGGGATTATTTATAAGTGCCTTGGATCATAATAAATTACTTAAAAATCCACATGACAGTCGATCGTTAGCAGAATTAGATAGATTAAGAAATCTTCCCAGGTCCTCTTAATATAAGTTTTTTTTTTTTTAATAATTATAAACTAGCGCTTGACTGCAATCCCGCCTGATGGTAAGCAGTGACGCAATCGTTGATGGTAAAGCGCACTAGTTTATTAAGCCTATTAACTTAAAAAACTTAGGAATAGCAAGGATGACGGCAGTTGAGCCAGGTGATGCAATGTTAAATACAAGACCAACACGACCAACCATGCTGCGCCAGAGGGAGATTGATCTGGAGACTCTCCACGACCAAACTCCCGACACAACAACATTTGGCGCATCGTACTCGCCCCACAACGCAACACAAAGTGCTCAGACGCGTCCTCCGTACGGCTTCACCAGACATCATGCTGGAACACGACGAATCGCTTGGCGGCAAGACTTTGTCTGGTGGGTGGTAACTCCTGCCGGCAGCCGATGTTATGGCCTACCACCGTTAGAAAAACATCCAATCTATTTATACTAACGGCCTCATCCACTAATTCATGACCCATTCGGTGCCATCGACGCAAATGTGCGTCGCTACTACGAAAAAACCGGGAGCTTCATGCGGGAAAACCGTTGCTATACGCGCTACGCTCCAAGCGCTACGAAATAGTAAAATAGGACATCTCTACATATTACTATACGCCGATTCATAAGTCAAAAGAGATGTCGTATGTTAACTACCTAGTTTTTAGTTCGTCAATTTAACTTTTATTAATATTATGCGCCACAAATACACTTTAACACCAAAATAGTACAAATAATAAAAAGTTAAAAAACTAAAACCCAAATACGACAAAAAACGACGCTAAAAAAGTATAAAACAAGATTTTCAGAATACTGAACTGAACAAAGTTGCTAATATAGTTGCAAGTAAATGGACACAAATTTTTGGACAAAATTTTCATGTTTGGAAAGGCGTAGTCACACGTTACATATACCTACCGTAGCACTTTCATAACGTGTGACTGCGGTTTTCCAAACATGAAAATTTATCTCTAAATAGTGAATATTGCATACTTCAGAATAGTATCGTAAGACAATATTGTCAATTTACAACGAAGGCATCTTGGTAGAGTCTACTGTGTCCATTTACTTGCAACTATATTAGCAACTTTGTTCAGTTCAGTATTCTGAAAATCTTGTTTTATACTTTTACAGCGTCGTTTTTTGTCGTAGTTGGGTTTTAGTTTTTTAACTTTTTATTATTTGGACACAGTATCGAGTCGTTTATGTGTATCTTTTACTTCCTATATCTATGGTTACAGGCGTATTCGCGTACAATTTTTGACACTCGCGAGGGAATCAAAACCTACTTACACTACTACAACTTACACACTACACACTACTTACAATACCTAACTCCGAATCCTAAAATTTTGTACGAAGCAACGTCTTATATCACAAATAAAGGAAAACGTGTGACAACCGTAAATTGATTGATGTTCATTCTTCGTTTATTAGAATTATTTTTAACAATAATGTTTTTTATACCTACAGATTTTTACGGAATCCTCTGTACCTAAGCGAGTCCGACTCGCAATTAACTGGTATTTTTTTCAAACATTAAATAATTATAATTTCGGTTATTTCCGAAAATTAGGCAGCGTAATTTTCGTAAGTAACCGAAATTTTAATTATTACAAAAAAGCTCAAAACGGACATATTAGTTAGGTACTATAAATTATTCAAAATGGAGGGGTTATTGGATACGTTGTTCAGAGAAATCAGGTATGTAATACTTACAAACGTTGTGCGTGTTTTAAAAGCCGGGCGAGTGAACGTAAATGAAGAAAAAGAACTATGGAATGAGTTGTAGCAATTCACATTCTGTAGGACCCATTCTGTTGTTCGCTAGGTTCTTCCCCATGGCAAAACCCGTAAGTATAAAAAAAATCAAAGCATTTATTGCAAATAAACCAGTTACAGGCACTTTTGAATTGTCAGAGGGTCGGTCATAAATATGTGTACGCAGAGAGCGTCCATTATGGAAAACACACAAAAATCAATTCAGAAATTAAAATACGCCGTGGCAGCTAAGAAATGACCAGTCCCCTCTGACGGCGTCCGTTCATGAACATGACGTATGGATCAGCATCATTCAGCTCAACCATATTGGAGGGAACCTAATGACCCAACAACCCGCCACCACCAGCGAGACAGTTGAGTGAGCATGACATACTCTCAACAGCCAGAGCACAATCAAGTCAATAATATCTATTATGTATATGAAGATGGGTGTTAATGTATTTGTATGTATACATATGTAATGGATACTTAAAATGACGAGAATTGCTCCACACATCCAACACAGGCAAACATAACATCAAATAAGGGGCATATCATCCTTCACGATATGTAAGCAAATGACAGTTTACATTAAGTGCGGTTTCAACAGTCCCCGCACGCCACCGGCTCCCTACCATGTAATAAGATTATAAATGCACACAATCATAGTTCCTGATCTGTATTCGATCACTGCCAACCGAAAGGTTGAACGACTTCCACGCTATTCGATACTGATTTTGCATTATGGCGGTAATACAACGGTTTTACCAAATTGATTAATTTTGTCTGTTAACATAAAAGTGAGTCATTGTTGTCGGCCATGCCTTTCATTCCGACGATATTCAATGGGAATGAATCAATTTGTTTGAACAATGAAATATCGCAAGTAATGTATGTTGGTTGAATAGAACACAGCAAAAGTCTTACGGTTTCATCGGTCTACAAGGCTAAGCTGTAGTAGATAATCGCGAGCGGTTCATAGATGGATCACCATTATTTACAAATCGTGACACATCGGATTGTGATAGCCCATTCGCATTTTCTCCATTAAAATAAACGACATAATTATTTAACAGACAGATAAGAAGCTCCATTAAAAGGCTCTTTAGTTAACTGAGGCCGTTTGAACATGTCTCATGGGAAAAGATGACCTAATGAATGTTTTGAATCGAGGAAGTGATCCTATTGATAGATTTTTTGAATCGGGTGTGAAATAGGTGTGGAGCTCGTCACAATGTGCTGACATCTCTTTGAGGCGCGCGTGAAACACAACGCGCCGTCACGAGGCCACAGCGGTGCTCCGCCCAAGCCGGCCAGAACTCCATCCTGTCCCGCGTGCTTTCTTGGGATTCAAAACTTAAAACCGTATCTAAGACTCCATCTTCTTGGATACCAATGACTGATTACAAGGTGAAGAAAAAAAACCTTGAGGAAACCTGAACTTTAAGTCTGAAATCGCCAACCCGCATTGAGCAGGCGTGGTGATTACGCTCAATCCTTATCTGTATGAGAGGAGGCCCAGCAGTGGGACGATAAAAAGGTTGATTATGAAAATGATGAAAACTCCATCATTTGTCTATTTGTGACCAGGGTATGTCTCACGACCCGTGATAGATAGACTGTTGAAATTTTCAGAATTTGCGTATTTCTGTTAAAACAACTATTGAAAACAGACCTTTTTATTTTATATAGAACGACTTGGACGGATTTGTTGCTTTTAAGATTTGTTTTTTTTTTCTGTTGTGTTTAGTTTACTTTGTGTGAAAGAAATGACATTTGGGCAAGCCTCACAAGTGAATGAGACTACAAAAAACAATAATAAAAAAATAACACAATGAAATAAAAAAATTAACAAATAAACCACAATTCTAATTGAAAAAAAAAATGTAATGAAGAAGACAAAAACAAAACATTAATTACTACACATAGCTAATATTATTAATGCGATAAAAAATAAAAAGTTTCCTTACATAAAACTTTTCTCGGTGGTAGGTCATAATATCGGCTGCCGGCAGAAGTTACCACCCACCAGACAAAGTCTTGCCGCCAAGCGATTCGTCGTGTTCCGGCATGAGGTCTGGTGAAGCCGTACGGAGGACGGGTCTGAGCAATTGTGTTGCGATGTGTGCCGGGTACGATGCGCCAAATGTTGTTGTGTCGGGAGTTTGGTCGTGGAGAGTCTCCAGATCAATCTCCCTCTAGCGCAGCATCGTTTGGTCGTGTTGGTCTTGGGTTTAACATTGCATTACCTCGCTCAACTGCCGTCATCCTTCCTATTCCTAAGTTTTTTAAGTGAATAGGCTTAATAAACTAGTGCGCTTTACCATCAACGATTGCATCACTGCTTACCATAAGGCGGGATTGCAGTCAAGCACTAGTTTATAATTACTTAAAAAAATATTTATATGTAGGGGAAAACCGTCAGGAAGGCGTGGCCAAAGATTCCGGATAATTGAGTTGTCTTCTCATCCGCATGAGCATCCATCGTGGGCGGTATTTCTAGAAAACGTTGAACAATAACTATAGTGTGATGTTCGATTCTTATTATTTAACTGTACATACACTTAGATCACTTTAATATTAAGGGATTACAATGATAATCTCAGATTAAAACAGATAAGAGCCAATAGATTAGAGCGCGTCGGCAGCTGTCAATGATATGACAGTCGCCACCCCTTCAAATCACGCCTACTACTCTATTCGGGGTTACCCGCTCATAATAACAATCATAATTTATCCGAATACTAACCGAATAATCGACTTCAAAAATAGTAGAGTAATCAATCCCGCCTGATGGTAAGCAGTGATACAATCGTTGATGGTATATAAAGCGGGCTAGTTTATTAAGGCCTATTCACTCAAAAAAAATAATTGAATTGGAAGAAAGTTGGCAGTTGAGCGAGGTGATGCTATGTTGGCGATCCGGCCAGTACTCGACGACTGGCTCGGGAGAAGGCACGGCTCCCTGTCGTTCAGGGTGACGCAGGTACTGTCGGAGTACGGCTGCTTCGGCAAGTACCTGCTTCTCTTAGGCAGGGAGCCGGACGCTCGGTGCCACCACTGCGTCCAATGCGGGGAGGACACGGCGCAGCACACGCTCTCCGAGTGTGTAGCTTGGGAGGAGCAGCGCCGTGTCCTCAAAAATGAAGTAGGAGGCGACCTGTCGCTGCTGGCAGTAGTGCGGAAGATGGTCGGTAGCGCAGTGTCGTGGGACACGGTGGTGTCCTTCTGCGAGGACGTGATGTCGCAGAAGGAAGCTGTGGAACGGGAGAGGGAGATCTCAACTCCCTTGCCGGGCCTCAGAAGACGCACCGGGCGTCGAGGAAGGGCGGATAACGCCCTCTTCGGCCCCCCATGAATGGGTCCAGGGGCGAGAGACATGGGGAAGTCCCCGCCCCCTATTTGTTGGACCCCGAGGCGGAGGTGCGCGCTAGTTTCGGCGCGCGCCTCTGAGGCGATGCACGGGATAGTTTAACACCCCACTACCCCGTGAAGGAGACGAGGCCCAGACAGACCGGGCCAGCACGAGAGTGTGGGGCCGTAGAAGAATTTAGAATCCCACGGTCCCACGCGCGCTCGTGATAGAATGAGAATCCTATGAGGATTTCCAACCAGAAAAAAAGGTGATGCAATGTTAAACCCAACAACGCGACCAACGAATGTTGCGCCAGAGGGAGATTGATCTGGAGACCCTTCACAACCAAACTGCCGACACAACAACATTTGGCGTATCGTATCCGGCACATCGCAACACAACTGCTCAGACCCACCTTCCGTACGGCTTCGCCAGACGTCATGCCGGACGACACGACGAATCGCTTGGCGGCAAGAATATGTTTGGTTGGTGGTAACTTCTGCCGGCAGCCGATGTTATGTCCTACTACCGAGATGTTACAATAATGTTTTGTCTTTGTCTTCTTCATTACACTTTTTTATTTTAAAAGTGTTGTGGAAAGCTATAGTGAATGACACTATTCAAATGGTTGTTTGTTCACAACGCGACAATGTAAGATACACATGACTGACCCGCCGAACAAGTGGCGCTCGTGTATTTGAGTGCGATGCTTCACAACGCGACAATGTAAGATATACATGACTGACCCGCCGAACAAGTGACGCTCGTGTATTTGAGTGCGATGCTTCACAACGCGACAATGTAAGATACACATGACTGACCCGCCGAACAAGTGACGCTCGTGTATTTGAGTGCGATGCTTCACAACGCGACAATGTAAGATACACATGACTGACCCGCCGAACAAGTGACGCTCGTGTATTTGAGTGCGATGCTTCACAACGCGACAATGTAAGATACACATGACTGACGTGTCGTGTATTTGAGTGCGATGCTTCACAACGCGACAATGTAAGATATACATGACTGACCCGCCGAACAAGTGACGCTCGTGTATTTGAGTGCGATGCTTCACAACGCGACAATGTAAGATACACATGACTGACCCGCCGAACAAGTGACGCTCGTGTATTTGAGTGCGATGCTTCACAACGCGACAATGTAAGATACACATGACTGACCCGCCGAACAAGTGACGCTCGTGTATTTGAGTGCGATGCTTCAAATACACGAGCGACATACTAGTCGATGACTTACTTCTAAGAAGTATCGTTGCCGACGGGCCTTCGTTTGCATATCAACTCAGAGTTACCAACTGTATAATTTCTTTTCGGTTTCAGAATATTCGTATAATGTGGAAGAAATTGGCTTCTTTTGATGTTGTGAGGAAGTCAGGAAGCCCTTTGAAATCACACATGTTTAATTTGGTTAAAGAAAATACGGAAAACATACAAATATTTGTTTGAGAACACGCGTATTGACGCGCGCCCTCAAAACAACCTCTTCAAAGTACTGTTCCGATACGTCAATATGTACCTATTCTAACATTACTTTGAAGAGGCGTGGTATTGATGGTTGTAAAGAATGAAACACGTTTTAGATAGTAATTTAAAGTACATAAGTTCCGCTAAAGTCGATGTAATATTCAGGGAACGAACCGCCCATACATTACCATTTGATTGAAATCGATTTTCTACGGGAAACTGATACCAGTCTATAAATGGATAGATAATTTATCCAGTCTAAAAGCGGCATGAAATCCGCATGTCCTTGAACGAAAAATCGAAGACATGGGACATCTATTCGCACTGGGCAGGCGTGGTGGATTATAGCCCAGTTTGAAGAAGATGCTTTTGTCCCAGTAGGGGGAAACAAATAGGCTTATCCAAAAACAGTATTTTTACATTCTATTAGCATGTCTTTTAGTAAAAAAAAATGGGTGAACGTTAAGCTTAATCGAATATAAATAATAACCTTTTTCAGGGTGGCTACTGCGTCAATTCGGTTGTATCCTAAAAAATAATTTAATGTCCATCGGATAGATTTATAAAAAATATTGAACAGGTATTTTTTTTTTCATTCAAATACTTAGGAAGATATATTGATTTGAAATGTCGCATGACGTCCCGCCGTGGTATATTTTGTACCACAGCGTGACGTGATTAGCCCCCACTCCGTACCTTTAATACGCTATATCTCAAAAGTTTTTGGTAATTCGGACAAAATAAAAAATACAGGTTTTAATTTTTTTATTATCTATAAGTCGGATTAATTATGTTTTTGATTTTCATACCTTGGATACATCCCATGGAATGGACCAGCAGACTTTTTCTTTTACTTCTTAATATTGACATTAGTCTTATAATAACACTATTGCTGCCTGCGACTTCGTCCGATGCCCAGTATCTAAGGGTGTGCAGATGATAGCACAGTTGTAGAGAAATACCTGCCGGATGCTCGGGCTAGTAGGGAATCAATCCGGTCCGAAAGAGAGGCCATGGTTGAGCGAACGAGTGTCGCACTACAGGCAGTCTCCAAATGGGGCAATGCCAATCTTGTAGAGCATTCAATACCGCCAAAACACCGGCGTGTCTTTTCACCGCCAAAAGGGGCCCGTTCACCTAGGCTCCTACTTTGCGAAATGTGTCCTTGGAGGGTACCGCCCGCGTTCAGCTTTTTGGAGTTGAGATTTCATCGAACCTTAACTTTGGGCGGTTCATTGAGTCCAAGGCCAAGGTGGCTGCCAGGAAACTTGGCGTTATCGCAAAGGTCCTGCAGTACTTCACACCAGGGCAGCTTCTAATGCTGTACAAAGCACAGGTCCGTTCGTGTGTGGAGTACTGCAGCCACATTTGGGATGCTGCTAAGTGTCACCTGGCCAATTTGGATTCAGTGGAGAGGCGTGCAAAGAGGCTGATTGGTGACACTGATTTAACTCGAGATGGTCTCCAAAGCCTAGAGCACAGGCGTAGAGTAGCCAGCCTTTCGGTGTTCTATAGGATGCATTTTGGGGAGTGTGCGAGGGAATTGCATGATTTAATTCCCCCATCTCCGTTCCACTCTTACGTTGTTAACACCACTACGATCCGGACGAAGCGTTTCGCCTCCTCCTTTATACCGCGTACATCAAGGGACTGGAACAATTTGCCAGCGGCGGTGTTTCCGTCGGACTACAATTTAAGTGTCTTCAAGGCTAGAGTGAATAGGCTCTTAATAAACAGGTGCGCTTTAACTTCAACGATTGCGGCACTGTTAACCATCAGGCGGGATTGCGGTCAAGCGCTAGTTTATCCATACTAATATTATAAATGCGAAAGTAACTCTGTCTGTCTGTCTGTCTGTCTGTCTGTCTGTCTGTCTGTCTGTCTGTCTGTCTGTCTGTCTGTCTGTTACGCTTTCCCGCTTAAACCTCTCAACCGATTTTGATGAAATTTGGCACAGTCAATCTTTGGACCCTGAGAAAGAACATAGGCTACCTTTTATCCCGGAAAAATATGATGTTCCCGAGGGAAATCTAAAAAGCGCGATATAACCGAACTCCACGCGGGCGAAGCCGCGGGCGGAAAGCTAGTAATTTATAAAAATAAAATAAAATATTGTTGTTGCATTTCCCATCCATTGCACCCGTTGCATCGCATTGCAAGGCCGAGGTATTATTTCGTTTTTTGCAGTAGCGTTATTTCTGTGTTTTCTTTTTGCCTTTTGATTAGCTTGTATATTTATAGACTTGTATAGTCTATTATCTTTCTCGAGAAATGGACTACCAAGTGCACAAAGGGTGTTTTTTTAATTCGACTGGTCTAAAGATTAGCTCATTCAAACAAACTAAATTGTCATCTTTACTTAAAGCAGTATACAACGTTATGCTACACTAGCTGCGCCACGCAGTTTCACCCGCGTAGGTTTCGATATGCTCCGCTCCTATTTGTCAAAGCGTGATGTTATATAGCTTCCTGGATTAAGGGGCTATCCAACGCAAAAAGAATTTTTCAAATCGGACCAGTAGTTCCTGAGATAAGCGCGTTCAAACAAACAAACAAACTCTTCAGCTATATACGAGTATGTATGTTAGTATAATAGATTACCACTATTAGTACTAGTAGCCAATAATCGTACAAATTATAACAAAATCAAATAATTCGTAATTTGAAAATCAACAATAGGCTTGTCTTTCTTTCAAATCTATTGATGACATGGCATGACCGTCGCTGGCACATTATTCAAGTCCTTTTGCATCACAGCATCTACAACCAATCCACAATCATTGCATCAATGCTTACCACCAGGCGGAATTGCGGTGAAGCACTAGTTTATAATTTTATTTAAAAAAATAGTAGGTTGACTAAGTAACGCGGTTTTTTATTTATCTTTGGTTAACTATCTAAACCGAAGAAGTATGGTTACATTCAATTCCTGCACTCAAGACATGCGGGTACGGCACACAATACATGAGATAAGAACACATTGTAGTGTCAGACAATGTGCGGCCTGTTCTATAGACTCGTGCTAGTCCCACATTCTTTATATACCACTTTATAGACCAGTGTTTTTCAACCTTTTTCATGACACGACCCCTATATTATAAAGAAATAGTTCACGAGAAAACCCTTTATTTTTTTGTCATGTATTTTATTTGGTGATAAATATTCATACATACAAAATGTAGGCCCAAATTAAAAATTATGAAAGGAATCGTTTAAATATGGAAAATGATTTAATTCTCTATGTAGAAAAAACGGATCAACGATGTGATAAATTGGATAATAAAAAACAAGCGCAACCTTCGCATTAAGAGTACTCAAAATTTTATTTTATTTTTAAATGTTAAATTTATATTATATTTTAAGATGGAAGATGGATCTCATATTTATTTTATTTTTTCGTTTATTTGTACGAATGATTATGTCCTTTAGTTAACATTTTCCTTTATAAATATTTTTAAACTTCATTGGTTTTATATATATTGTAGTAGTTTTCCCGACCTCCTGCTAAAAGAAGCTTCGCAACCACTTAGGGAGTCTACGACCAATACGTTGGAAAACACAGTTGTAGACCAACGCTAGTCCTAAAGGCTAACAATAGTAAGGTCAAGACGTGCGGGTGCAAGATATGGACTAATTTCGCTAAGACATTCAATACTCAGTTTGTGCTGGTTCTACTTCCCTCTTATCTATTTATTTAATTAAGGTTCTCCAACAGGTAGACAGATAGGAACATACAAGTAATTAGACTGTCTTATTATATTGTTGTTAAAAACGTGCTGATTTTCAGAGTAATTTGAATAAATTACTTTTGTTTTTAAAATTGTTTCTTAACCAGTAAAGTTCTGGATCACACCGGTGCAGGCACGGCATCATGCGACTTCACCCTCTATTATTACTTCTAAATAAAATCTAGTGTCCTTTGTGACAGTTTTAATCTATTTTGATTAAATACCCTGCAGATAAATGTAATCAAATAAACATTTTCGAATGATAAAAATTGGTTGGCTCCATCGAAACAGAATAAATAAAAATGCCAGATAGAAATTTATAAATGTTTATCGATCCGAAATCCATCTGCACCAGTTTATAAACAAATACCACATGAAAAATACTATTTGTAATTAAAAAGTTAATTGTAAAAACACAGTGTACCGAAATTCTACATTATTTTAAAACGTTACTTGTAGGTTGCATGGAGTTCAACCTGGTCGATACAGTTGTTTATGAGATTCCAAGAGGTACAGGCGAATTTGTACCAGACAATGATCGACGTAGAGATAGAACTAAAGGTATTATGGGTTTGCAAGGTGGTTTATGGGGTACCTACTCTGAAATTCAACCTACATAGCAATTGTGGGTATTCAATGGCATTATTTAGTAGTTCATAGGTATGTTATGTAAAACCCATATCGAAGAGCTCCCTTCGAACTTCTAGGGTGCTTACTTGCAGGGTGCTGCATTTTGGAGCAACTTAGTTTAATAAGTTTTGGTAGTATTGTATTTAGGACAGTGAGTCCTGCAAAATTAATTTGCCTCGGCTGACAAATATCATCATCTTCCTAGCCTTTTTGAGGGGGTCAGGTTCCAGTCTCACCGGAGGTAACTGAATACCAGTATTATGTAATTATGTATAACGTGACCTACACCCTAATGCTGGAAAAGGTACACAAAACTTTCCTTAGATGCCTCTACCAGAGGTTATATAATTTTTTTCCCTTTATGTACCCTACCATCTCTAAGTAATGTTGGGATTTAACTAGTTGGAGGTGAGAAAAGGCTTTGACCAGCTCACTCTAGCATGTGACGAATCGCGACATCGCGGGGACGAATAGACTACCCAGAGCTCCATGGTCTTTTCTGCAGACTATTAATTTGTGACCGACAAATACATTAGTCACCGTCAGAGCAGCACAATCTGTTTGCGCAGCTCCCAGCAAAAACTGAAGCCAGAGCCGGATCCCGTATCGTATACTCTAAGGGTGCTGAATGCCCTAAGGAGGAGGCGGAGCGCGTGAGGCAACGGGAATCGCCCTGAATCAGGGAATCAGGGAGACGCCCTGGTCGGGAGATGACACCAAACTCCCAGCCACCGTAGGCGCGGGCCTGCGGGCTCTGAGCAATGGGCAGCTCGCCGCCCGGTAAGGACCAGGCCCGAGTCGACGGCGCGTCGTGTTTCACGCGCGCCTCAAAGAGATGTCAGCACATCGTGACGGGGTCCACGAAGACCGATGCCTCCTGGGTCAGGGTTGCGGGTTGGTTAAACAAGAAACCGTGGCCCTGGCCGTCCCACAGGCAAGTGAAGAAACACGGGTGGGTTTTAGTCAGTAAGAGTCTGACACGCCCTTCCGCTCTGCCCAGAGCGGGAGAAGTCATTTGATGATTTCCCATCCTAACAAAAAAAAAAAGAAAAAGGGTGCTGAGTGCCCTTCTGACTGCCAACCTTTTCATCGGCAAACAGGTCACATTCAACCTGTTTGCGGATGAATGGAATAAGATTATGCATGTATGTATGTCTGGTGTTCTGTGAAAGAATGAACGCGAGGATCGGCTGTTCTACTTTATTTTTAATTTATATTTTTGTCTCCATGTTATTTAAGGGTGGTAATTAGTGTTGTACGTTTTATTAACTATAAATAAAAATATATATGTATGGAGCGACTCAAAATGGTGGAGAAACATCGTGTGGGACCAGCATGACCTAGAAACAAACAATCTAAGACATGTGATATCTACCAACTTGTAATGGGCACATGACAACCAGTTACTGAGTAATACGATACCCCTTTTTAAGGTTCCGTAGCCAAATGGCAAAAAAGGGAACCCTTATAGCTTCGTCATGTCTGTCTGTCCGTCTGTCCGTCCGTATGTCACAGCCGTTTTCCGAAACTATAAGAGCTATACTGTTGAAACTTGATAGGCAGATGTATTTTGTGAACCGCATTAAGATTTTGATGCAAAAATAAAAAAATAATAATAAATATTGGGGGATGCCCATACTTAGAACTGAAACTCAAAATGTTTTTTTTTTTTCATCAAACACATACGTGTGGGGTATCTATGGATAGGTCTTAAAAATGATATCGAGGTTTCTAAAATATTTTTTGATCTAAACCGAATAGTTTTAAAAAGGTTGTCCCTCCCCCCTCTAACTTCTAAAATAAGAAAATTAAAAATCTAAAAAAAACATATGATGTAAATTACTATAAAAACTACCACGAAAATTGTTTTGAACGAGATCTATAAGTAGTTTTTTTTTAAAATATCTCGTAAACTGTAAACCGCTTATTACCGCGTAATCTTTCATACAAATAACTTAAATCCTTTAATTTCATAAATCAGTCGTACGGAATCCTTTGTACGTGAGTCCGACACGCACTAATCTAGATTTACTGAGGTCAGTTCGTAGATTATAGATATCATCCTATACTGAAACATACTGACATATAATTTCGAGAACCCCACTGCACCCCGAAAAGCAATTAAAACCGCTGGTCCCGGCTGGTATTGGTAGATCTTTGACAGTTGATAGGACTCCCGAAAGCTAACAGCCAATGTTATCAAGGTCCTCCTTGACCCAGTGATTGTATAATGGAGGTCAGTAAAATATGGTAACTGCTGCATCCTGTAAGAGTGGAAGGCGACCCTAACATATTATTATACTAGCTTTCCGCCCGCGGCCTCGCCCGCGTGGAATTCGGTTATATCGCGCTTTTTAAATTTTCCTCAGGAATATCATTTTTTTTTTCATTAAAGGTAGCTTATGTCCTTTCTCAGGGTCTAAAGATTGTCTGTGCCAAATTTTATCAAAATGGGTTGAGAGGTTTAAGCGGGAAAGCGTAACAAGCAGACAGATAGAGTTACTTTCGCATTTATAATATTATAGTATGGATGATATTATAAAAATGTGTTTTTTTATTATTTGTGGACATTAGGCCCCACTGTGTAGCGCAAGTATTTTAACAACCATTGGCAATTATTATATTTATCACAAAGAAAATGAATGTCCTGTTTTCCTCACATAAAATCATTTAGCTAAGCTGAAGTTAGTTATAGATATCATGCCTCTTTAAAAGTCGATGGCCTGAACTGTCAGATAATAATAGGCACACCTTTTATCTAACCTAACCTTTTAACAATGAAACAGGGGTGTGATGGGGGGATGTTCTGTCAAGTACAAAACCTGCAAATACCTACGATAATAGTTACTATTGGTTAGTATATACATACATATATGTATATAAGGTGGGTGGACCATGGATGGCCACTCTAACGAAAAAAAGCTTATAATTCGTTTATTTATTGGATAAATGAAGGAAACAAATTATTAAGTAATACTTTGTTTTATTGTCCACCGTATAAAATCTTTTTTTTTTACCTAACATTAAACAACATTTATGAAATTCAAGTTTTGTAAAGCTCTTCCAAATGGCTTTGCATGGAACACGGCTCCAAACAAGGCCAATATTATACATCTGTCGTTAAACTTAAAAATAGGGTTGTAACATTAAATATATCCGCTTTTACTAAAACTACATAATAAGCTCTATTATTTAAGCGAAGCATTAAATGCTCAATATATTTTTATCATCTATAAAAAACTCTACGAACATTACTTGAACACCATTCTATAACTAAGAATCTATTAATATAAATTATTTAAAAATATTAGTAATGAGTATTATATTGGCTTTAAATAACTTGCCATCACGTTTTATTATGAAATTACAATCTTTTTTTTAATCAAAAATGGCCTTCTTATGGGTCCGTTCTTTGTAAGGCCAAAATTGATAATTATGATTACAACTTTGTCGTAAATTATAATATATAATAGATACTACAAATTACTGTAATTATAACAATTTTTCTTTATTTATAACTAAAAAGTAAGTGTTCATTTGTTCAGGATTTGTGAATGTTCCATAAGGTTCCTTGCACCATAGCAAGGCCAACCGTCCAATTTTTGTTAGGCCTTATAAGGAACCAAAGGCTTTCCTAGGAACACTACCAATATTTTAATCTAAATTAAGGCAAAGCTATGTTTTTTTTCTTTAGTACCATACATATGTACTAATATGACAATACACAATAAAGAAAACATGAAATAATAAGAGGATATTGACTAAAAATTTACAGTTTGCTGTGCGCGCGAATAACAATTGTAACGTCGACGACCGAAGCCTATGAAACGTTGGATCTCACTGCCACAATAACGACACGATCGACACGCCGCCACGTTTGTGGCCTTTAGTTTGTAGGATCTTAGTGTGTAGTAGCAGGAATATGTATTTAAATGTCAATTACTACGATTTTTTAATAGTTGGCCTTCAAAGGAGCATGGCCTTCCATGGTCCACCCACCTTAGTATGTAGGTACGTACGTCCGTATTGTTGGTTCATAATGTTAAGTGTCAAGAATGATGAATACTAGATGTATTGGAGTGCTCTTTCTCAATCTGCTGTCGACCATATTGCTTTAAGATCCACAGGCACATTACTGTGTTGTTATATCATGACTCAGGATATATCTATCAAAGGAATCTGTTGATGACTCTGTCAAATTGCAACTAGTTTTGACCGGCTAACACTACATGACAAGACTTCATGATACGGCGCGAATTGTTCGAAAGATTTACCGTGAGGGCGTGATTTACCGCCTCTAGTGGATAGGCAAGTAAAGGAACACGGGTGTCTTTAGTCAGTAAAAGCACAGTATAAAAACCATACAGTAAGGTCGACGCCTTTGATCTCGTGTAAAATGCCGACATCGTCTAGACAGTAACGCATCGGCCAGGGTTGTCACAAATAAACAATATTTATGAAATTATTTATTTATTGCAGATCAGATCGATAGCTATATTATATTTAATTAATTTCCTATTTTTACTAAGGGAACAACTCCACAGAGATTTAAGTTATTTAGATGGCGTTTTCGTAACCAGTGGAGTCCGCCATCTTGGATTTCAAAAAGGGTGGCTTTTTCGTAACGAGCACCCCGATTATACTCAAAATTGATACTCATATCAAATTATAAAAAAAAATACGTCCGCCATTTTGGATGTCAAAA
Organism: Sesamia nonagrioides; assembly: GCA_017933935.1. Taxonomy (NCBI): domain Eukaryota; kingdom Metazoa; phylum Arthropoda; class Insecta; order Lepidoptera; family Noctuidae; genus Sesamia; species Sesamia nonagrioides. Next base: position 389,007 of record JADWQK010002025.1, on the reverse strand, counting down.
AGGATGGCTTTTTCGTAACAAGCACCCCAATTATACTCAAAATTGACAATCGTATCAAATTATGAAACAAGCAAATAATAAGACAAACACGCGTTAGCCCTTAATGATAGATACCGAGCTACGAACATCGTTTTGTTCGCAGCTCGGGTGCGGCTTACCCGTGTCTCGTCCCTCACACCCCGCACGATTGCTCTGTCTAGACGTCTTCGTTGGACGACTGTATAATTTTTAGACTGTGGTAAAAGTGTCACACGCCCTTCCGCTCCGCCTAAGTAGGAGAGGTAATTTGAAGACTTCCCAGCCGCAAAAAAAAATCAACATAAAGGCTTCACGGCAAGACACGACGCAGTAATATGAATCCGGCTTTAAGTGTACTGAGATAAAAAAAAATCTCATTAAATCATCTATCTGTGATATCTGCCTACTATTTATTTGCCTCTAATGCATCAATTATTACTTACAAATTCTTCTTACAATTGTCTCAGTATTCTATTACTTCATATAGCATTTTACACGCACAGTATAATCAATACAAATAATAGATTGGAATGGAATTTGAACTCCAGCACTGAAAATACCATTCAATACGCAGTTATTTTAGTAGAACCGCCGCCGGGCGCTCTCATATTTCAGGCTTCATTCAAATTTCAACTCAATTAAGTTTTAAAAACTTTGAGTGCCTAGTGAAAATTCTTCGCTGTATTCGCAATGAATTCCATCCACCTAGTTCTTTATGCATCTAAGCTCTGGCCTTCAATTTGCCTACTTTTTGCTCGTCATTCGTTTCAATTTCTTTGGCGTGGTGTTATGATTCTTGATCCCGGAAATGAAACCTAGGTTATACAATATGTAAAGAAAACTCTGTCCGGTCCGAGAAGGTATTCTTAGGTATCGATAACTGATTCTACTAAGGCCTACAAAGTGGAGCTAAAGTTAAAAAAAAATCCCCCTAAAAATAAATATTATTTCGCAAAAGGAGGTAAATTAATACATGTGGGGTAGGCAATACATGCGCGGGCGAAAGGGTGCAGGGCACGCGGTACGCGGTCGCATCATTATTCGCTCATAATAATACCGTCAAAAATGATGTTGTCACTTATTTAAAAAAATACCAAATTTTGGGGAAGCTGGAATTAACAATTCGCGGAGAAAAGATTATTTCAAAAATCATCAGTATTTCTACTCTGATGATTATGTGTAATTTCATATTTTATTTGGTCATGTGTTTACCTAACCTTTATTATCCTTATGGATCGGACGGGGTTTTCTTTACATATTGTATATCTTGTACGGGGATCATAACTTTTAATGAAATTAAAATCTGTTCAATAAACGAAAACGAGGAACCGTATACGTGTGTTAATTTAATATCACCACACATATGACGTTACGTTGTGTCACAGGCTATAAAGTTACGCGCAAGGATGACACGCAAAATCGTGAAGCGTTCCACATTTTTGACGCGGCCGCTGCGCAAGGTGGCGCGGGTTCGATCCCCGCACAGTGCAAATATTTGTATGCATGAATATGAATATTTGCACTGGTCTGGTCGTGCCTCGGAAAGCACGTTAAGCCGTTGGTCCCGGTTGCCATACGAACATCTAGTGGCAGTCGTTACGGGTTGTTGGAGTCCTCAAAAGTCCAACAATTGGTCTAACTGCAATGCTTCGATGTCGCCTTCGGGTTGTGGAGGTCAGACGGCAGTCGCTTCACGGAAAATGTCAAAGTTTAGCCATATCAGCAGTTGGACTGGTAAAGCGGACCCCAGACTTCAAAGCTGAAAAGGCTTCGGATGCGACTGGGATTAACGCTGGGATGATGATGATGGTGATGACAGGCTATAAAGTTACTAGCTACCACTCGCAGTTTTACCCGTATAAGTTACGATCCCGAAGGAACATCGGGATAAAAAGTCATCATTATCATCATTTCAGCCGTAAGACGTCCACTGCTGGGCATAGGCCTCCCCCAAGGTTCTCTACGAAGACCGGTCCTGCTCCTCCCGCATCCAGCGGTTTCCCGCGACCTTTGCCAGGTCGTCGGTCCACCTTGTTGGGGGCCTACCCAAGCTGCGTCTTCCGGTGTGTGGTCGCTAGTCGAGAACCCATCGGCCCCATCGAGCATCGGTCCTACGGACAATGTGCCCAGCCTACTGCCACTTTAGCGTTGCAATTCTTCGGGCTATGTCGGTTACTCTCGTTCTTCTGCGGATCTCCTCAAAAAAAGTGTATAAAAAGTATCCTATGTGTGATCCCTGGTTATATAATATCTGTGTGCCATATTTCACCTAAATCCGTTCAGTAGATTTTGCATAAAAGAGTAACAAACATCCATCCATCTCTACTCACAAACTTTCTCATTTGTAATATTAATAGGATGATATTATATATAATTTTATAAACCTACTACTAGCAATTTAGCAAAAATAGCCTCGTGGAGGGCCAAGAGGCTATTTTTATAAAGTTAATTATAAGCGAAGCGAGGACAGCCCAGATATTAATAAAAATATTTCTTAATTCGCTGAGTGAGTTTTTTTGTCAACTCATTTGAAATTGACTAACGTAAAGAAATAAGAAACGTAAAGGTTCAGCACTTCGGACTTCGTTTTTCTCAATACCATAATTTAGAAGGTTCTGCTGTGATCTGATATATATTTTCTTTTTAGGATTCTATAACCCTATTACAAAAACTCCACTGTCCGTCTGTATGTCTACGTCCGTCTCCGTCTCTATGTTTACTTGTTTTAGTTTATAATATGTCAATAAAAGGTATTAATAACGTAAAAACGGGATCGCTTTTACGCTTAATATTAAATTCTGAACACTAAAAAAAAACATTTCATCATCATCTCAGCGTTTATCCCGGTTGCATCCGCGGCTTTCGCGTTGGAGCCCGGGGTCCGCTTTCTTACTCAATTTCCGCCGTTTCGCGCGATCTTTAGCATCCTGTGGTGTGAGATTGTTGGCAGGCATGTCATCTCTTACAACGTCAAGCCAGCACTTCATTGGTCTACCCCGCTTGTTCCGGCCCGGCGGAGGCGCCATGGCATGACCGTGACGTAAAAAAAATCATCTAAATGACATAAAACCAAACTTCTAGGCAGTGTATTTATAAATTTATAGTTCAAATTAGGTACCTATTATATACATTTGCTGTTCTAAGGTAAGGCATTTATTATCTTGTCTGCTCAATTTGAATTAATTTATGTAAGTATTAAACAATTACATTATTTTCGGTGTCTTCAATAGGGTTTAAGCTAAATATACTAGCAGTATTTCTTTATTTATGTAATAATTTTTTGTACAGATACTTAAACGGAAGATGAGAAATGAAAAGAAAAATACTTTCGGGAAATTTCTCCCCGCGAGATTAATAGAAGGGACATTAAAATACATCAAATAAAACGAACAATATTCTGAAGTAGCCATTATAAATCGATCCTATAATAATCCAACTGCAAAAATACAAGTGATGGGCTTGCAAAGGCAGTTGAATCTAAATAAGAATCGTGTTCAAATGATCACCATTAAACCTATCGCAAAATAATTATAAATAAGACAGTTTCTTTTTTTTGTGCTTGAAATTGGCATTATATAAACTTTTTATTAAATTTCTCTCGGTGGTAGGTCACAACATCAACCGCCGGCATAAGTTACCACCCACCAGACAAAGACATGCCGCCAAGCGATTCGTCGTGTTCCGGCATGATGTCTGGTGAAGCCGTTCGGAGGACGGGTCTGAGCAGTTGTGTTGCGATGTGTGCCGGGTGCGATGCGCCAGATGGTGTTGTGTCGGGAGTTTGTTCGTGGAGGGTAGCGGGATCCGAAGCACGGTTCTCCGCTGGCCGACCGCAGGTAGTTGGGGGCCCAAGTAGTGTGCCAGCCACATACGAAAGGCTGCCCCGCCAACTGCGAAAAATCCCAGGGTGGCCCCATCGTGCCGGTTGGCGACCGGACGAGAGGACCCGATGGCGATCCCTGGGGGGTTCGGGCGTCCCCGCAGTCTCCAGAACAATCTCCCTCTGGCCCAGCATCGTTGGTCGTATTGTTGGGTTTATCGTTGCATCACCTCACTCAACTGCCGTCTTCCTTTCTATTCACTCAGTATATAAACTTAATATGAAAAGTTACAAAAGGAAAAGTAGGTGTGCACAGCGGGCGAACGTCCTCTCGTTCATAGTGCACCTCTCAAACATCCGAGGTTTGCACTCCAATATCGATGCAGTCCATTACCACCTTGAGACTGAAAAGCCCCACCTACTTTTCTTGACGGAGACCCAGATCAGATGACCGACTGACGCGGCGTACCTCGGCTACCCGGGATACTCTTTGGAATGCTCCTGCATTCCAAAGAGTATCCCGGTATGCATTTCCTGCAGCGTGCCGGGGTCTGTGTGTATGTCCGCAATGACATCTGTTGCCGGCGCCTCCGTCACCTCGAAGACCCTCACTTCTCGTCCCTATGGCTGTTGGTTGACACTGGTGTGGACAAAATTGTTTACACCTGTGTCTACCGATCGCACAGCGGTGATCAGGAGACAACTCGTTTATTTGACCACCTCAGTGAGGCTGCTGACAATGCGCTGCATCGGCACCCTGACGCTCAGTTCGTCGCTCTGGGGGACTTCAACGCCTGCCACCAGGACTGGCTCTTCCCATACCAGAGGACCGACCACGCTGGGAGAGAAGCGCGAAACTTTGCGCTTTCTATGGGCCTTTCCTAGCTGGTAGAGCAAGCGACTAGGGTGCCTGATGTAGTTGGGCATACTGCCAACTGTTTGGACCTTCTGCTGACCACTGATCCGGACAGATGTGTTGTAACAGTTTCCTCACCGTTGGGAACTTCAGACCACTGTCTGGTGAAGTCTGTGACGTCCTTCTCCCCACCAGATCACGAGTCTCGTGGTGAACGGCGAATGTGGCGATACAGGTCAGCGGATTGGGATGAGATGCGCCACTTCTTTGCCTCTTATCCTTGGCAGCAGGTCTGCTTCTCCTCTGACAATCCTTCGAGCTGTGCGGACGCTATAACCGATGTGGTGCGTCAAGCTATGGAGTATTTTATCCCATTCAATGACGTGCCCGTCGGTGGCTCGGCTCGCCCATGGTTCAATGCCGATTGTGTCCAAGCTGAACGGCGTAAGCACACGGCATTTCTCGCCTGGGTTGACGCTCGTGACCGCGAAGCTCCGGATCTAAGCTCAAAGAAGAGAGCCTTTAACCGTGCTGCCAAGTCCTACAAGAAGGCGCTCAAGAAGGCTCGCTTCGACCGCATTACCCATATTGGCAACAAGTTATCTGCGCAGCCATCCGGTAGCAGATCTTTTTGGTCCCTTGCCAAATCGGTTGAGGCGAACTTCTGTCGGCCCTCACTGCCTCCGCTGGTTAGGCCTGACGGAACACTGGCTCATACGGCGAGAGAGAAAGCAGGTCTCTTTGCATCTCTCTTTGCCCATAATTCGCGTCTTGATACTGGCAGTGCTACTCCACCTAATTTACCTCATTGCGGAGCTTCAATGCCTGAGGTTCGCATTAGAAACAAGGAGGTTCTGAGAGTACTGTGTCGTCTGGACGTGAATAAGGCTAGTGGTCCGGATGGTATACCAGCGATTGTTCTTAAAGCATGTGCGCCCGAGTTGTCTCCTGTATTGACGCGCTTGTATCGCCTCTCATTTAGGACTGGTATAGTGCCCAAGTCCTGGAAGCTTGCTAACGTGCAGCCTGTGCCCAAGAAGGGTAGTCGTGCCGATCCTGCCAACTATCGGCCGATTTCGATCACCTCCATACTTTGCAAAATTATGGAGCGTGTATTGAACTTGCGCCTCTTGGCATACCTGGAAGGTAACGATCTCCTCAGTGACCGACAGTACGGGTTTCGCCGCAATCGGTCAACTGGGGACCTACTAGTGTATGCCACTCACTTGTGGGGCGAGGCCCTCGAGAAGAATGGGGAAGCGATTGCTGTCTCCCTTGATGTCTCGAAGGCCTTCGACCGGGTTTGGCACGCTGGCCTTTTGAGTAAGCTTCCAGCGTACGGCATTTCCCCTAGCCTGACTGGCTGGGTAAAAGACTTCCTGACTGAACGGTCCCTCCGAGTTGTTGTCGACGGATGCTCTTCTGAGCCCATGTCAACTAATGCCGGTGTTCCTCAGGGGTCTGTTCTCTCTGCAACTCTGTTTCTGCTGCATATTAACGATCTGCTGATGCGCGGTATCTATGGGTATGCTGATGACAGCACAGTTGTAGAGAGATACCTGCCGGATGCTCGGGCTAGTAGGGAATCAATCCGGTCCGAAAGAGAGGCCATGGTTGAGCGAACGAGTGTTGCACTGCAGGCAGTCTCCGAATGGGGCAATGCCAATCTTGTAGCATTCAATGCCGCCAAAACACAGGCGTGTCTTTTCACCGCAAAAGGAGCCCGTTCACCTTGGCCCCTACTTTTCGGAATGTGTCCTTGGAGTGTTCCGACCGCCTTCAGCTTTTGGGAGTTGAGATTTCCTCGAACCTTAACTTTGGGCGGTTCATTGAGTCCAAGGCCAAGGTGGCTGCCAGGAAACTTGGCGTTATCGCAAAGGTCCGGCAGTACTTCACACCTGGGCAGCTTCTAATGTTATACAAAGCACAGGTCCGTTCGTGTGTGGAGTACTGCAGCCACATTTGGGCTGGTGCTGCCAAGTGTCACCTGGCCACTTTGGATTCAGTGGAGAGACGTGCAGAGAGGCTGATTGGTGACCCTGATCTAACTCGAGTTGGTCTCCAAAGCCTAGAGCACAGGCGTAGAGTAGCCAGCCTTTCGGTGTTCTATAGGATGCATTTCGGGGAGTGTGCGAGGGAATTGCATGATTTAATTCCCCATCTCCGTTCCACCAGCGGACGACCCGTCGTACGGCTGGTTTCCACCCTTACGTTGTTAACACCACTACGATCCGGACGAAGCGCTTCGCCTCCTCCTTTATACCGCGTACATCGAGGGACTGGAACAATTTGCCTGCGGCGGTGTTTCCGTCGGACTACAATTTGAGTGTCTTCAAGGCTAGAGTGAATAGGCTCTTAATAAACTAGTGCGCTTTACCATCAACGATTGCGTCACTGCTTACCATCAGGCAGGATTGCGGTCAAGCGCTGGTTTATAATTTGTAAAAAAAAAAAAAAAAAAATAAAATTATGCCAATTTCTTTCCAATACAAATTACATGCAAAAAGGTAAAAAGGGATGCGGTGGGAATCAAGAGTGAACTTCAATTTACCCACTTAATCGTTAATGTATATCAAATCAAATCAAATCATTTATTTCAAATAAACCAGTTACGGGCACTTTTGAATTGTCAGAAGGTCGGATATAATACAGTAAACACGTTACTTTTTTAGTAGCAAGCTATACAGTATGTTAAATAACAGAGGGCGTTCCCTTAAACTCGTTAATATATATCATTAATAGATTAAAATAAAAATATTAGCATAGAAAAATAAGCATAAAAAAATCCGAATAAAAAAAATTCTAATTGGCAATAAATTTGAAACCTCCTGTTTTAAATCAAAATAGCAGTCGTCATGTATAAATAAATTGCGACGTTGCCGTCTTTCATGTTCGCGTGTACAGTGTGTTTCTTTTACATGTCAATTTAAAAATTTTATTGAATATTTTCATATTGGAAAACATTTTAAAACATTTTGTTTTCGAATGGAAATATTTTTTTTAGCATGAATGTATGCTATACTATTTCGGGTTAACGGAAACGCCCTCTGTTAGTTAACATACTGTATAATTTTAAGTAAATAAAATCTTTTTTAAAGGTTCATCCCGATTCGTCCCTGCATCTGCATTCACCTCGTTAGACGGTACAATTCCTTGAAAGCATGTGTTCATTCAGTAGAGCAACGTCAACTTCGGAACATCTAATTACTATCGATCTATTTTCCGAGCCAGCTAGTAGACTTCATCGATACGAAGAATAAATTATTAGAAGAAACTCTTCGCTGTTGACACCAATATTAACTTTCATTTTCTTAAAAATATTTACTTTTACTTCGGATACTCTTTTTTTTTGATAGCTCCGTAATTATGTCAGTTTTATTGGCTTTTTGAGGCAGTTTTTCCTGGGCAAGTGACAAGTGATTGAAGAAGAAAAAAACTAACTTAACCTAAATTGTTTTGTCAACTTAATTATGTAGATACAGCAGTTATTAATTTATCGTCGCTTCGTCGTCAAAACAAACTTACAAAACGTTACAATTTTTTCTGATAAATACAACTTTTTACAAAAACAGAATTTTTACAGTTTTTATATTGTAACTAGCTTTCCGCCCGCGGCTTCGCCCGCGTGGAGTTCGGTTATATGGCGTTTTTAGATTTCCCTCGGGAATATCAATTTTTTCCGGGGTAAAAGGTAGCCTATGTGCTTTCTCGGAGTCTAAAGTTTGTCTGTGCAAATTTCATCAAAATCGGTTGAGAGGTTTAGGCGGGAAAGTGTAACAGACGGACAGACAGACAGAGTTACTTTCGCATTCATAATATTAGTATGGATAAGCACCTATTTCGAATAGAAATACAGTTTTTATACAAAACTGAAGCCCAATTCACGTTTTTTTTCGACTTATTTACAGTCCAAGCTCAGTCAAAATATAGGGAAATTAGAAGTATTTTTGAGAGATTAGACTATGAACGTTGTTATAATTATGAGAATTACATTGACCTCAGTCCCAACCTATCAAAATTTCTTCAAATTTCATTACATTTTGACAAGTTATTAACAATTGTTGGTCGCCGAGATAATACTAGGCACTAGATTTTGAACATTTTAAATTAGTAGAATTGGCCTTTAGATTGTCAATGTTCATATAAGTAATTACGATAATAGCTCTACTAACAACGTAGCCATTAAGCTGTCAGTTTTGTAACTAGAACTTTACAATAGTCGAACTAAAGTTTGAAATTTAAAAATTTGGCCATTGTTTATACCTAAGTCGGAAGATAGACCTTGTTTTGTAATAAACGGATGATAGACTTTAATAATGATGACCTCACTTGGTATTGAACATGGGATCGGTCACATAAAACTATTCTTATAGACACGATTTCAAGACGTTATTCACTGCAACCTAATTTACAGCCTCCGTGGCGTAGCGGTGGCGAACGCAGCCGCTGCCCAAGAATATTTGCACTGGTCTGGTCGTACCTCGGGTAGCACCCTAAGCCGTTGGTCCCGGTTGCCCTACGAACATATAATGGTAGTCGTTACGGGTTGTTGGAGCCCTCAAAACTCCAACAATTGGTCTAACTGCAATGCTTCGATTTCGCCTTCGGGTTGTGGAGGTCAGACGGCAGTCGCTTCACGGAAAATATCGAAGTTTAACCAAAATCAGCAGTTAGACTGGCAAAGCGGACTCCAGACTCCAAAGCTGAAAAAAGCTTCGGATGCGACTGGGATTAACGCTGAGATGATGATGATGATTCACTGCAACTTTAAATATTTACATTTTTAATTTAACACTTATAACATTGCAGTAGGTAAAAATAATTAACAAATATCCTTTCCTAAAGTACTAACAATAAAACTCAAGCACCTCTAGTCAATAAAATCCACCCACCAGACCCAGGCGGCTCCCTAATTAAGTCATCCATCTTTGCATGCACTGTGTACGTTGTACATAATAATATGTTTATACATTATATACCAGTATGAATGTTCAGGTCTCCGCCTGCCAAGAGAGCTCTGAGAATGTTACAGGGTTGCCGCTCGTAGGACAGTTTTTTAATTTAAATATTTGATTTCTGAAGACCTTTAATCTGCCATATTGGAAGTCAATGGCACCGATTTTGATTCCCTTGGTCACAAATTAAATTAATTTTAAGCTCAGTGCATATTTTTATTTCTGGTTCATTAAGAAAGGGACAGAAGATAAAATGTCAGTTCAGATCTGTCAAATTAGTGCGCTCCTGACGTAAACTGGCGTATTTTTAGTCGCCATGTTTTTAATCGCGTCTAAACTGTCTATGGAGTATCTTAATTTGACAGGATTAAACTAAAATGTTATCTTCTATCCTTTTCGTAACGAAATGGAAAGAAACAGATGCAATTAACTTAAAATTAGTTTAGTTTGTGAACAACAGAATCGACGCCATTATATCCAAGCTTTGGTAACCACGATAAGCCGTTGGTCTCGCACATGTTATCTATTCAGTTGTGTGGGATTGCGTACCGTCTAGACTCTGAAAGGAGAGTGACTGCTAATTTATCTGCGCACTCACACATAGAAATTATGTGCAACCTAAAATAAGCTTTTATATTATTCAAAACTTCTATTTTATACTTATCTGTATTCTTTATTGGAGATCCTCAATAGATAAACAAATAAATAATTGACTTAATACATGTAGATGTACCTAATATAACCGACAGTTATGTTTTACCAGTTTTTCTGTACAGAATTATGATTTTTAAATTCCTCTCTTACACTTTTGTTAGGCAACCCTAGCCGAGTGGGATAACGAACTAGGCCGTTACGGTGGTGCATAAAATACCCTTAAAGTATACGAAGATATGAAGCTAAGGCTTTTTCGTGAAGATGTTGAAACTCACACTAGCAGCTGAAGTATTGTGGATTAAGTGAAGTGAATTGTTCCTGAATATACTTTGTATTTCTTATTTTACTTGAGTATTACATTCTATTTATTGATCTAATGGCGTGGTTAGCTGACTTATGGCAAATAGTTTAATTTGATGTTCTGAGTCTCATAATGTTAATTGCTTAGCATGCCTGCTATTGTATGGAAACAAGTTTTTCTAACTGAACTGACAGCTGTGCTGCTAGGGAGTTTATTGCGCCACTTTTTCTTCCCAGAAAGAGCACTAGGAAGTGCTGAGGGGCGCGGTTCTTGAGGCCTGTCTTAGATAATTTTGACGTTCAAAAAGTGCTCATTCTGAAACTAATTTGAATAAATTAGTTTTGATTTTGCATTCTACAGTCTTTAAGACGTATTATTCGTATCAGAGCAGTTGCGTTGCGATGTGTGCCACGACATCAAAAAGGTGACTGGTAGTGGCTGGCGGAGAACTGCTCAGGATCGAGCTTGTTGGCGTGCCATGAAAGAGGCCTATGTCCAGCAATGGACGAGTAGAGGCTGATGATGATGATGTGTGCCGGATATGATGCGCCAAATGTTGTGTCGGGAGTTTGGTCGTGGAGGGTCTCTTGATCAATCTCCCTCTAGCGTAGCATCGTTGGTCGTGTTGTTGAGCTTAACATTCCATCACCTCGCTCAACTGCCATCTTCCTTTCTATTCACTCAGTTTTTTTCTTAGCGAAAAGGCTCTTAATAAACTAGCACGCTTTACCATCCACGATTGCATCACTGCTTACCATCAGGTGGGATTGCGGTCAAGCACTAGTTTATAATTATGAAGAAAAGAGAAAGAACAGAAACTGTTACTGAAAATCATTTTGGTGACCGGTTTTATAAAATCTACTTCGGGCACCACCTCTCACAATGTGAATTTAGATGATTATTTTTTTATGTCAACTTGCCTATTAGACAGCTTGCCAGTAATATATAACTTTCTTACCTAGTAATTTACTAGGAATAAGACAGGTGATCAAGGTAAAAAAATAAAAAGGTAATAAAATGGAAAAAAAAAATGCAAGACATTATCAATCCTGAATTTTCTGTAGGATTGAGGTTATCCTGAAGTGTATTTAGTACACCAATTACATTTGTCCAGGTATATTGTAGCCGTGCTCATAGTAACCGTATAAACAAACACAAACCATGTTCAAAGACCATTCATCATTACATAACATAATGATGTACAAAGCACATGTCATCATTATCCTAATGATAACATGTCAAGCAGTGTGGCACATGTAATTTGTAACTCAATATATTTACCGCTAGGAGGCTCTCGTCAATCGAACACAGCAATTGTGTTCCTCGGGGTCAGCGTAGTACTAGTACCGATTATAATTGTATTCTGGTTGGAATTGAGGAAAGTCGATAACCTTCTACCCTATTGTAACTTTATGGGATACACATTTTCTATTGAAGGTCAATGTAAGACTGCTGTTTGACCCGTCCTTTAGTTTTATAGATTGAATTTCATATTTCTTTTATTATAACAAAACTAGTAAAGTCCATTCTGTATTCAATTTACTAAGAACGAATATAGCAAAGGATTTTCGGTTTTTCGTGTGATGTTTCGATTTACATAGAACCTATCACGCATGAGGGTCATGAAAAGCTTCTAGGGTTTTAGTTCAATTGTACGTACTAGTAGGGTAACCATTTACGTGGCTGTTCCTAACTACTTCTGGGTCGTCTTCCATTAACTTGGCCCCCGATTGTAATGATTAATAAAGAAATTATAGAGAATGTTTTAAATTACCATGAATTTTCATCGGGAATTTAAAAACTAGCATCTAATTCTTAGTAACCTGGATAATTCACTGAATCGAACCCATTTGGCGCAGCCGAACATTTCTGCTAATTAAGATATTAGCAGAAATATCTGCAACGAGTGACATTATTTATTTTATTTTACAGGTTTTGCTGTTAATCTTGTGGTTTGTATTTAATAAAAGTATTTCTTTCTTTATCGAAAGGTCTAGTTAGGGTTCCATACCTAAAAGGTAAAACGAAACCCTATTCATGAGACTTCGCTGTCCGTCCGTCTGTCACCAGGCTGTATCTCATGAACCGTATTAGCTAGACAGTTGAAATTATCAGAGATTATATATTTTTGTTGCCACTATAACAAAAAATACTAAAAGTTAATAAAATATTAAGAGGGGCTCCCATACAACAAACGTGATTTTTTTTTTGCAGTTTTTAAAGATAATGCTATCGAAACCTTAGTGCGCGAGTCCGACTCGCACTTGGCCGGTTTTTCATCAACGCCAAAGATATAATGCGACTTGTCTGCAGAGACGATATGTAAGCCAAGCCGATGCGGCATAATAAAGCACAACCATTTATGACAAAGATAATTCATATAAAATTTAAAACATAACGTGACATGTGTCTTTGTATAGTTTTCGTTTTATTCCGAAAGATAATAATGGATTTACAATGTTGCATATTTTGAGAATAACATCGAAAAGAGAGTGGAGACATTATGGAATCACTCACGGGTACCATACCTGCCAGTCACACGCAATTTTCTCGAAGACGACGCTAGGGTGGAATTTTTAAGGCATGAAATTAGATCTTGCTGGAGCAATTATTGAATAATTCATGCCGGAGTTACGGAACCCTTATAGCAGCATGCTACAACACAACAACACGAGTTGGATTACGTTTTATTTGCTGTTTATTTAATAAATCTCCTGGTATCGTTGAAATAAAACATACCAATAATATTGAATTGAAAGCTACCGTCAATCGACAGAACTTGATAAAGTAAAATCAATTGGTCAATAAGGTTCAATATCGTCTTTAATTAAACTCACCCCAAAGGGATGAGCAACACGGCCATAATTACGGGGCGACCGGGTCATCGCTGATAAGATACTATCAAAGGCTATTTCCGTTAGTTGGTAAAAAATAGGCCTCATTCAGTGCCTACATTTTCTAAAGTTTTTATTACTTCGCTTGTGAAAGAAAATTATAGATGAAAACGCATTCGGAAAAATTGTTTTCATTCTTCTGATGAAATATTTCGTAACTAATTCACAAAGGCGCCACTTTATTTGTACCTAAGGGTACTGTAAATGTTAAATATAAGCATCGTCAGACATACACCGCGCCCACACTTCTCACCTTCTTCCCATGAGGGTAGATAGGCAGAAAGTATAGAACACCATATGCTCCACCACCACACCACCATACGCCACCACCATATGTTCCTTGCATACTTATTTGCTTCTTATACATTCATAGACCTAGCAACACATTACTCAATACTGATATTTAGCTGCTTTCAGTTAGACTGAAAGCTAACACCTACATAGTTATAGGCTAGGTTGATTATGTTATACGGATAATTATTCCTATATAAAAATACTAGCTGCGCCGCGCGGTTTCACCCGAGTAGTTTTCGATATGTTTTTTTCCCGCTCCGTTCTCGTCGGACTACAATTTAAGTGGCTTCAAGGCTAGAGTGAACAAACTAGGCTCGCGCGCTTTACCATCAAAGATTACATCACTGCTTACCATCAGGCGTGATTGCAGTCAAGCACTAGTTTATAATTTACTAGCGGCCGTCAGCGACTTCGTTCGCGTGGAGTTAGTTATGCTCCGGTCCTATTGATTGCAGCGTGATGTTATATAGCTTAAAGCCTTCCTGGATTAATAGGCTATCCAACGCAAAAAGGAATTTTTCAAATCGGTCCAGTAGTTCCTGAGATTAGCGCATTCAAAAAAACAAACAAACTCTTCAGCTTGATATATTAGTATAGATTAGATACATATTTTCCCTCTTAGTCCTCTTGTTTGGTAGACTTATCACTTCTAAACTCAAATCCTTTTATGTTTGTCTTGTTTTTAATACTAATTCACTTTTAGTAACAGAAGTTGCAAGGTAGCACAAAATAGGCTAATTTCTCCCCCACTACACCTCTGCATTTCCCCTTCGAAGAACTCAGGCGTGATGTTACGTGGAAAACTTATTATGCAGTACGTTCCAAGTAAACACCCTCCCATCGATTTTCATTAGCAATTCTTCTTACAATTCAAGGAAAGGCGTATAAATAAATAGTGAAAGCTTGATCTGGTCACGGCCGATGGTAAATTGCTAGCAATAATGTGAAACAAGGTTAAACAGCGATGTTCTTGTACAAACTAGCTAGATCTGACACTAATTGGTACTAGACAAACTTATCCATTCTAAGCGTAAAGGTCAAAATGAAGTTTTATATGGAGTAGATAAAAGTGAATTCGATTTCCACGTAGAGATAAAGTAATTAGATTTTTATTGGAAAACCCTCGGGACACCAAGATCTTACACAGAAGTTCCTTACAAGCCAGGAGACTTAATAAACTTCTAGAAGGAGGTGGGCTGGTTGGTATGACCACCAACAGTGCTATGAAAAATGGTCCACTTGAAGAACTAAGCACGAAAACCGAACCCGTAATATAGCAAATAGTCTTATTGGGTTGTAGAAGCCCGGAGTTCAGCTCAGTGCATGGTTGATAGATAGCAAGAAGCTCTCCCCCTGTTATAAGAGACATAACTAGCAAAATGTGTGTGTTCTATAGGTAGGTAAACCTCGAGGGATGGGTTGGGCGCCGGCATGGCAGCCTCACCTACCGCTTGGTGCAGGTACTGACCGGACATGGGTGCTTCGGTCACTACCTGCACCGTGTCGCCCGTCGGGAGGAGTCGCCGCGGTGTCACCACTGTGACTCTCTCGACGACACGGCCGAGCACACCTTGGTGGAGTGCCCGGCCTGGCGAAACGAGCGCCGCGATCTCGTTGCGGCGCTCGGAGGCGGAAGCCTCTCCCTGGCAACCATGGTGCGAGCCATGGTTGAAAGAGAGAGTGCATGGGAGGCTGCCGCCTCCTTCTGCGAGACCGTCCTCTTGCAGAAGGAGGCAGCGGAGAGGGAGCGGGAAGAGAATGCTCTTGCCGCTCCCATCCGGCGTAGACGGGCGGGGCGAAGAAGGCGGGGGACGAACCCCCGTCTCCTTTAGCCCCCGAGTGTGACCAGCGTGTGTGGGTAGCTCCCGCACGCGCATTGCACTGGTCACCACGTCTGGGGATTATCCATTCCCGGGTAATCCTCCCTAGGCGCGGAAACCGGCCTACATTAGGCCGGTAAGCCCTGAGAGTGACCCGGAGTCAGATCTTCGGGCCGAGCCCGGGTCACTCTCAACGCAGGGCTCGAGGGAACCGAGTGTTTTTACTGGGTATTCCCGGCTCCGGCCGGGCGAGTCCCACATACGCCTGTCGCCTAGCTAGCGGCGGGTACGGTGCGTAACGCATTTTCACTCGTATAAAAAAAAAAAAAAAGGTAGGTAAACCTCTGTCTAACCCGTCGGGAATTGCCGACGTAATGTTAACTAGCATGCTTCAAAATGAGTACCCTGGAAGCTCAGAGAGTGAGCTCTGGGATCTGAGATACGCATGTAAACTGCTCAATAACATCATTGACTACCCACTATTAATATGTATGTTCAATTTCAGAGTACCCCACAGAGCCATCTTGTAAAATTCTATCACCCTTAGCTCCACCTCTTCGCCGTACAGTGTCTGGTAATAATTCGCCTGTACCTAACATGTGCGGGCAAAGATAAACGAAGGCGACCTGAAGATCAATTTGCGTCGAGACTAATTTGGCAGTACTAAACAAATTTTTATCTTCTGTTCCTTTTTTAATAAAATAGAAATAAGAAGAAAGAATGAACTTTAATTAAATTTAGTTTGTGAAGAAGGGGTTCGGCGCTAAGGCCCAAAAATATTATTGAAACCTTGAACATTATCATTATTGTCGTCCTCCGTGACGCAGCGGTCAACATGCCTGCCTGCAACGTGGAGGCCCCGGGTTCGATCCCCGGCCAGGTCATGATAGAAAACGATATTTTCCTGATTGGCCTGGGTCTTGGATATTTATCTATATATGTATGTATCTATTATAAATATAGTATCGTTGAGTTACACATTTATTTTGTACATATTTATTATATCAAAGTCTTTGACCAGTGTGTATTGCCAATGATGACTTATGGAACTGAAACGTGGTCGCTCACAATGAGCCTCAAAATAAGGCTCAGAGTCACACAAAATGCGATGGAAAGAGCTATGCTCGGAGTTTCTCTGCGCGATCGAATCAGGAATGAGGCGATCCGCAGAAGAACCAAAGTCACCGAGATAGTTCTTCGAGTCGCTAAAATTAAGTGGCAGTACGCGGGGCACATTGCTCTTAGAACTGATGGTCGATGTCGTATGGTTCTGGAGTGGCGGCCACGTACCGGAAGACGCAGCCTAGGGGGGCCCCCAAGGTGGACTGATGACCTGGTGAAGGTCGCGGGAAGCCGATAGATGCGGGCAGCACAAGACCGGTCATCATGGAAAGCCTTGGGGGAGGCCTTTGTCCAGCAGTGGACCTCTAAACACTGAAGAAGAACATTGTAGACAATAACGTTTTACAATGTTGCATGAACGCCATATTTTAATCAAGATAGCTTCTTCGTAAACTCGAAATGCTTGCAATAAATACCTAAATGTACGGCAGTAGACACTAACATTGTATTTAATTGATACTGTCATATAAAATACTGCAATATATACTTAAATATACATTGTGCGTAACGGAATTTGTACGGTATCTCTGATTTGAATACCTATAAACAGCTAATCCTGTATCGACCGTAGCTAATGAAGTACCTACTTTAAGACTTCCGCAGACAGACGCGGGGCGTCAGCGCGGTACTGTGAAATCTTTATTCATATTCATTTATGGAATTATTCTACCAGAATTGCGTCGTACTGTCGCCTCGGGCCTATCTGCGTGGAGGGTTAATCATAGTCTACTGCTGAATATTCGTCTCTTATTTTTTTATATTATACCTATTCTTTTTGTGTTTAATTTCCACAAAACGTACTCCTGTTCAATAGAAAATACTTAAAATATTGTAATATACAAAAGTTGAGCATATGCCTCCTCATATAATACAATGACAAAGTAATATGGAAAGTTAATCAAATCAAACTAAAATTTCACATAAACCAACATAGGCGCTTATGAGACATCACAAGCTAGGTGCATGGTTCAAATTTCCTCGGTGATAGGCCATAACATCAACTGCTGGCAGAAGTTACCACCAACCAGACAGTCTTGCCGCCAAGCGATTCGTCGTGCTCCGGCATGATGTCTGGTGAAGCCGTACGGAGGACGGGTCTGAGCAGTTGTGTTGCGATGTGTGCCGGGTACCATGCGCTAAATGTTGTTGTATAGTGAGTTCGGTCGTAGAGGGTCTCCAGATCAATCTCCCTCTGGTGCAGCATCATTGGTCGTGTTATTGGGTTTAACTTTGCATCACCTCGCTCAACTGCCTTCTTCCTTCTTATTTACTCAGTTTTTTTTTTAGTGAATATCCTCTTAGTAAACTAGCGCGCTTTACCATCAACGATTGCATCACTGCTTATCATCAGGCGAGATTGCAGTCAAGCACTAGTTTACTTTAGCAAAAAAAAACTTTGACCTTTACAATGTTTTCAAATAACAATGGGATCAGTTCGAATCATTGTGGTGTCAACAACGTAAGGGTGGAAACTCGCCGTACGACGGGTCGTCCGATGATGGAACGGAGATGGGGGAATTAAGTCATGCGATTCCCTCGTACATTCTCCAAAATGCATCCTATAGAACACCGACAGGCTGGCTACTCTACAATACACTTTTATTGCTAACAATTATTTTTATTGCTTCAATGAATTCCTCTTTTGTCTAAAGCTTACACGAATGGAGTTAAATGAGTTTGCGACCTGAATGTACTATTTATTTTTATTTAATTCTATACTGTAGCGGAGCAATTTTAGGTATATAGGCTAATTCAAAACAAACCTAATCACTATTTCGTCTGGTTAGAGAAACCACGGCCTTGTGTTCATTACCTAGTGAGCTGAGGTGTCGTCGAGCCTTGATCATTAATTTATAAGAAAAAGACCACAGCCAGCTTAAAAGAAATATAAAGTTAGTATTTCTCTCGTTAAACATCCTCTTCTGTTTTAATTTAATTCCGAGAGCATTCTGAAACCCTTTTATAACTTGAAGTAGTAGAAAGTTTGCTTCACTTAATGTTCACATCTCGTACTGTCGATCTTGTTCGTTAGCACTCTTAGTTAGTTTAGTAACTAGACTAAGAAGTATTTTTTAACGTTATTAGCAAGTGCTAGTGTAGCGGACGCGGCCGCTGCGCAAGGTGGCGCGGGTTCGATCCCCGCACAGTGCAAGTATTTGTATGCATGAATATGAATATTTGCACTGGTCGTGCCTCGGAAAGCACGTTAAGCCGTTGGTCCCGGTTGCCATACGAACATCTAGTGGCAGTCGTTAAAGGGTTGTTGGAGCCCTCAAAAAGTCCAACAATTGGTCAGCTGCAATGCTTCGATGTCGCCTTCGGGTTGTGGAGGTCAGACGGCAGTCGCTTCACGGAAAATGTCGAAGTTTAGCCATATCAGCAAGTTGGACTGGTAAAGCGGACCCCAGACTCCGAAGCTGAAAAAGGATTCGGATGCGACTGGGATTAACGCTGGTATGATGATGATGATTAGAAAGTGCTCGATCGCCATCACGCCTGATTGTAAGCAGTGACACAAACGTTGGTGATAACGCGCACTATTTTTTTTAGAACTATATCTTATTCAGAATTGAACCCTGCAGTATCATCCCGTGACAGTCCGCACTCGGTTGATTCTTTAGGAATATTTCCAAATTTTGCGTATGTATCGCGTCGTGTTCTCGCACCAAAAAAGGTTACCTCGTGATTCGACAGCACGGGCAGAGAAGTTTATTCGCTGTCGAGATATTGACCTCACGATCGCCTAGGACGTGATCATTAGTATTAAAGGCAGGTTTTTTACATATGATATTTTAGTTCTTTTGGAATTATCTCTTGATTTACTTGTAAAAATAAGCTTGATTTAATTCAAAATTGTCCATGTAGATGAACCTTGACGACAACCAGATAGGAAAATCTTTGCCTAACGAGGATTAAGTAAAAACACTGAAAATATTGTAGAATCTATACTAATACATATAAAACTGAAGAGTTTGTTGGTTTGTTTGTTTAAACGCGCTAATCTCAGGAACTGCGGGTCTGATCTGAAATAATATTTTTGCGTTGGATAGCCCATTAATCCAGGAAGGCTTTAGGCTATATAACATCACGCTGCGAGCCTGCGACCAATAGGAGCGGAGTATAACAAAAAATGAAAATGTATATTTTGAGGTTAAAATAAAATGTTCAAATAACTACCTCCACGCGAACGAAGTCACGGGCGGTCGCTAGTCAGCTATAAAAAAGGCAAGTGAAACAATTGTAGCTTTTGCCAGACAAAAAAAAGACATATGCGTGTCTATTATTGTCCTAATATACAATAAATTACTGGTTTGCTTATCGATCTCCAAACTGCTATAATTGTGATAGAAAATAATATAGTCTGCTATTAATTTACTCTGAAGCCAAATTTATCTTTTATTTATTTTTATTTTACAGTAATAAAACATATTTTAAATACTAATTTTAAATTCTAAATTAGAAGCTACATAATGATTTTGACATTATTATTAAGATTCTAAAGGCTGTCCAAACAAAGGTCATATTAGATTTAAGGTTAATTATAAGACTGAATTATAATTTTAAGAAGAGGTATGCAATTTAAGTTTAAGAAAAGAGAGTTTAATTTGTTATTTTGTTAAAGTTAATTTAAATTATAATAAACCAATCTTTAAAAAATCTTGTATGATTTATGAAGTAGTCTTTCAGGCGATCATTAGTATTAAGCAATAAAACATAAGGTTAGTACTCTAGGGTTAATTAAAAAAAAAACATTCGGTTAGTGTTCAGTGACTGTTATTGGTAAAATCCTGTCCAGAGAATTTTTTTCTATGACAATAATTTTTCGAGCTCTTCAGAATATAAAATGGAGCTACATTCAATACCATCTACATTCCATTTACATTTAATACCAGTATGTGTAAGCTCCCACATCAAGCTCATTATTCTGTATGGAGATTCAGGTCAAACTACCCGAAACTGTCAGAAATTCCCAATCAACCTTAGGCCTTAATGCTTTAGAGATAAAGTTGAAAACCTAATAAAGAAATCTGACAGATTGTAGTAGCTAGATGTGATGTCGTCTGTACAAATAAAATCAATGTGCATTTCTATTCTTGAATATATCTAATAATAAGCTTCTTCTTCAGCCTATAGATGTCCACTGCTGGACAAAGGCCTCCCCCAAGGCTTTTCACGGCTTTTCAAATCATGCAATTCCCTCGCACACTCCCCAAAATGCATCCTATAGAACACCGAAAGGCTGGCTAATCTACGCCTGTGCTCTAGGCTTTGGAGACGGTCTCGAGTTAAATCAGGGTCACCAATTAGCCTCTTCGCACGCCTCTCCACTGAATCCAAAGTAGCCAGGTGACATTTCGCAGCACCAGCCCAAATGTAGCTGCAGTACTCCACACACGAACGGACCTGTGCTTTACGTCTAAACTGTATATGGAGTATCTTAGTATCCTCTATCCTTTTCTTAATGTAATAGAGAGAAAAAGATGCACTTAACTTAAAATTTGTTTAGTTTGTGAACAAGAAATTTGGCGCCGTTAACTAAATTTGGCGCCGTTAACTAAATTTGTACATTTCCAATAATTTGTAGTCCACAGAGCACAAGATAATGAGCCTGTTTAAAGAACAGTGTGGTAACGTTTAATGATTGATTTATTTTTTTACTTTATCAGCTCGTTAACATCGGCTGCTGGAAATGGTCGATGTACTAATTGATCACTACAGTTGATGATTGACGGCCAGTACGTAAGCATTTCGCCTCGCACACTGATTGGTGATCGATGTAATTTTAATGATACATGTTCACAGGAATAATGATTTTGTGTATTTTATGTTATTGGGAGGCAAATCAGTATCCTTTTTACTTTTATTTGTAGTGTGCAATTTGTTTGTGCGCAACAAAGGGGTCTTTTGCAACGAGTGACTTAATAGAGAGTCATTATATTGAATAAATAATATTTCGCTTATTTATTCACACACACACACACACACAAACACACACATACACACCTCACATACGCACGCACTCATACAACCACAGGCATTTCTATGCCTAAATGGAGACTCCTTGACATTGACAATTTAAAGCAAATTTATATGAAAATTTTAATTATTATTAATTTTATTTTTTACTTTTTTTTTGTCCATCTAAGCGTACCAACGCTTATTAGTTCCAATAATAAAATCAAGTCATGCTAAATTGATCAAATACTACATTTCGCAAAAATGTAACCATTAGTTACTATTTTTTACTATCGGTTGAGTTTAACTTTGGATCGAAATACCGGCCCTTCGGGGTCGAAATACTCGTTCTCATCGCAGCCAAAGACGGAGAGCCCAGAAGACTGGCAGCATTACCACGTTGAATGACAATGCAAATAACGGCAATAGTGGACATTTACATATCAGGCGCATCTCAAGTGTGTGTGCTGATTTGTTTGATGTGCTTGTAGGTTGTAACAACGATACCATATACAACCGACATACAATAACACTTAGCGACTGAGGTAAGTATAATGGAATTTATAGTGGTAGGACCACCCGAACTAGCTACATTACAATAATTTCAAGTCGTTCGTGGTGCGTGTTCCGACAAATCATCTCGAGAAGTTCCTCAAAGAAGAGTTCTGGCCGAAAGGCGCTGTGTACCGCCGGTTTAGTAGCACCAGTCAGCGAAACACGACGCCGACACTTCGTGTAGTGTAATTAATAAAGTTATAGCTATTTATAGTATTTTCTGTTGTTATGTTTTTATGTTATAGTATATGTTTACATGGGCCTTGATGCCTGAAATAAAAAAATAA
Organism: Sesamia nonagrioides; assembly: GCA_017933935.1. Lineage (NCBI taxonomy): Eukaryota > Metazoa > Arthropoda > Insecta > Lepidoptera > Noctuidae > Sesamia > Sesamia nonagrioides. The sequence goes on along the minus strand of JADWQK010002025.1, from coordinate 366,475 downwards.
TAAGAAACGTGTATGGTATTAATGGATGTTCTATGATCGGTAACTCCCAGCTCTCAGTTAGGTACATGCACCTTGTGCCATACCAGTCCTCCTTATCTTGCGACTCGCTTCTAATATTTATGATCTTCACACACTAAGAATCTGCGTTCTTCTAACAGACTTCTCGTACTCCGTCTCATACGACTGACTTTGTTCATTCTTTATTTCATGTTCAATCCATTCTTCTCTGTAATGCGCTTCCTCTTGATATCGGGATGGTCGGTTTGCATTTAAGCGAAAATTGCCGAAATATTTTCTAAACAATAAGGGTTGAGTCTTCTCAACACCTCCCTCCCAAGTTTTGTATGTAAGTAAATATTTTGGTAACAGTGTGTATATATGTGTATATGGCTTTTTTATGTATTTGTTAAAATAGTGTTAAGAAATATTTTTTTCCTTAGAATGTTTTATTCAACTCAATCACCTAGCATTTAATCTCTTCACAACCCATGGTTGCCTGGTAGAGAATGCCAGGCATTAAGTCCGCCTCTGTACATTTCTTTGTGCGATAGTGTGACTATATAAATACACCTACCTGCCGATATATTCTGTATAAACCCTACCGTGAAAAATTAGATGAAGTGAGCTTAGAGAAAGCTGTCAATGGTGTGAATCTCTTATCACTAGTTGAAATGACAACTTACTCCACATCTACTACACCTAAGTTCCCGCATTGCTATGGTTATCGAATCACGCTGCAGAGACGCATAAACAGTCATCATCATCATCAACAATCTTTTTATCATCCCACTCTGTCATACAGAGAAGAATTGAGCGGAATCACCACGCTTGCTCAATGCGGGATTTTCCTCAAGATATTTTCCTTCACCTTTTAATCAGTCTTTGGTGTCCAAGATATACTTAGAAAGTACATATAACTTACTAAAGTTACATTGGTACTTGCCTGACCTGGAGCCTCCTATAATGTATTCAAATTACAACTTGCTCGACTTGTAGTCACAAAAACATCAATAATTAATAATAACACACAGATACACACACAGATACACACACACACACACACACACACACACACAGAGAGAGAGAGAGAGAGAGAGAGAGATAAGCACTATTACATTATAATTCTCATGTCAGTGATGCTGTTATCTTTTGCTTTTTCTAAACACATAGATAGTTTATTTGGTTCCTGACAAAATAGTCGTACGTATATAGGAAAACGCAATTATTTAGTACCGATTAAATAATGTAACGATATGACATTGTCGTAAATAACTGTCCTTCATTTTTGGAGAATAAAATAATTAGCAACGGCTTTTATATGAACCCGGAACTGATAAGGCCGTAGCTGGACCTCAACAGTGCCCCGATGAAGAGAGTGTTCGAATCCCAGGCCGGTACAAACCAAATACACCAAAGAATATTTTTAAATAAAGGTTCCAATTAAAAAAATATCCTTTCTAAATTAAAGGGAACAATGAAAAAATAAAAAATGTCGAGTCTTTTTTCTGCAGAGCGATCATTATTTTTTGTAAAAGGTCCCTTTCCAGTAAACCACGGTAGGCTCTTATCGGTTACTGGACAATGGCTTCTTGGAGGAACGTAAGTGGGTACTCGAATCTGGAACCCACCCTGAACCCATAGTACGTAGCTATGGTATTGACCGGATGTTACAGGTATTTTTATAATATAGGAATTAATACGAGTCTTAAGAATCGCCTAGTCTAGAGAAGTTTTTAAATATAAGTTTTTCTATGAACAAAACATAAATATTCATTTTAATAACTATCAAATCAATTAAAAATACTTACTCATCTGCAAAATTCCAACTGCTTCACGAACGAATTAAAAAGTTCACTCTTTAACAAAAAAATAAAACTGATAAGTCCTCTAATTTCGTCCGCAAAGGAAACTCGACAAAATAAATAGATTCGGACAAATATTTGTTCAACCAACTGAACAAATTTACTGAAGTCACAGTAGCACAAAAAATAATTCAAACTCGAATCAGTCCATACTCGAAAATACCGAGGACGCTAACGTAGCGCGTAGACGTCCGTAACCGACGGTCCTCGTAGAGTCACTGCTACGCCGCGTAGGCCGCTACGAGTTGGCTGACTGGCGCAAAATAGATAAAAGTACAGAAGGCTTACTGTCAACAACCAATGGTTTTGATAAATTGTGTAAGATATTATTGAGAAATAGAACTGGAATGTCTGGTGCAATTGTACTAACTGTAATGTAATATACATACTCACACTTACTTGCATTAAATCCTGTAGGTCAGAATAATAACAATATTTTTTTTATAATTTTATATGTTTTTTATATATTTATATAAATATTTAAAAATGTAAATCATATGTATGTAAAATAAATAAATGAAATAATAATAATAATTTATTGATCACTCCAAGAATTACAAATTTACCTTATTCTATATACAAAATCATGGTAATAAATACACTCCTGAGAATAAGAATTCGATTACAGTTAGGCGCTGTTCTGATTATCTTTCACGACACCAGGGCTCATTACTAATCCACAATCAGCTCATAGACACAGCCCTGAACTTTAACGCTAAGTTTCAACGGCTCAGTGGTATCTCAGTGTTGGAAATTGTACCCACGACGGATGGTAATACTTTTTCCTTCTATACACAATTCTTTTTAATACAATGTAACTCGTAATTTCAACAATTCTACTCTATTCTATTTTTATTAATGGCAAGTGGAGCTGATGTCGACTATTCTGCCAATGTCAAAAGTGGATTGGAGAAGCAAGAGTGTACATAAACAAAAAACAAAAACTTATGTGGTTACATTGGACCTTTTATATCTTGTGAGGTTGTTGGAGAAATGAAACAAACAAAAAGATATCAACCACCGCCGCGCTGGGCTCTGTTTTGCATAGAGTCGCAGCATAATGCTGAGCGACAGTCGTTTTGCGTGGATGTGACGCATGTTACCCGCAACTATTTCTTATTTTTTATGTTTATGTATACTTTTGCGTCATGTTTACTGCAAATAAACGCTTTTTCTTTCTTTTTTCTTTTTTTTATTAGTTATAAACTAGTGCTTGACTGCAATCCCGCCTGATGGTAAACAGTGATGCAATCGTTGATGGTAAAGCGCACTAGCTTATTAAGCCTATTCACTCAAAAAACTGAGTGAATAGGAAGGAAGACGGCAGTTGAGCGAGGTGATGCAATGTTTAACCCAACAACACGACCAACGATGCTGCGCCAGAGGATGATCTGGAGACCCTCCACGACCACACTCCCGACACAACAACATTAGGCACATCGTACCCGGCACACATCGCAACACAACTGCTCAGACCCGTCCTCCGTACGGCTTCACCAGACATCATGCCGGAACACGACGAATCGCTTGGCGGCAAGACTTTTTCTTGTGGGTGGTAACTTATGCCGGCGGCTGATGTTGTTGCCTACCACCGAGAGACTTTCCGACTTCTTTCTTTCTTTCTTCTTCTTCTTCTTTTTTCAAAGTGAGATTCAACCTCAACTCTTGATGAACTTGATCAATGGCCTTTGTGGAATAGATAGTGGATTTTGCCAATAACACGTGTAACAAATTATAGAATTTTTTTGAAAATTTTATTTCACAATAATGGCGGGTATCGCCAATGACAGTTGAAAAAGACGGCTGCGTGAACCGTTTATGAGAGAGGTTTGAGGCAAAGTCATGATGTGGCCACTATGCTACGATATTTCAATGTTCGTTATGAATTAGTTACAGGAGTGTACTTTTTACTACATACATAAATCACGCGTTTTTGTTTAGTAAACGACACTATAAATAATTTTAAAAGTCCAGTGAAAAATGCGCGTGACACTCATCTTAGCTTTCCCCCAAACAAAAAGATATCAACATTAATTATTATATTATGACAGTTTTGACAACGCTGTTTATCACGTTACCATGACAACCTTTCAATCAAATTATTATTGACGGTCTGTTATTTTTTTAGCTGACTAGACGTCCAAACTCCTCCAAAGTTTTGCATTGTTCCTGGCCACTTACGAAAAATAAGCATTGAAAAACTTGGGCCTCTTCAATGCTTCTTTTTTAAAGGCGAAACCTGAACTAACCATGACTCTGCGTGGATTTATAATGAAACCTCGCTGAACGTCTTTAAGTTGAAATTTGAAAACCGTTAGTGACCAGGAAAAATGCATAATAGGGTTGTTTCCTGGGTAAAAAAAATATATTCAATTTAGTCCGTCATTCAGATTATAGAAAACGATACGTACCTATATGGATACGTATATTTTGTTTTATCAAATCAATAAAAATTGACAAATATAAAAGGCATCAAAGATCAGGAGTGGTGGCTGGTGACTTATTGAAAACTCGTGTGACGTCACTGCCCGCTACACTTTTTAGCGATCATTGACGTCACACGAGTTTTCAACGCACTGTGTTGTCTTCAGTATTTGTTTATATGAAAAAAAAAATCCGTGTCTAGTATTTTTTGGAAATCTGACTGACGGACTAATTAGTTTTTTTTAGTCAAATACCCTATTATTGCTGAAGTCAGTCTGTGGATAGATAACTATATCCAGTTACTCTCAGTTGTAATAACTTTTGTAGTTAAATATGATGGAAGACGCAACTGTCGGCCCTTTATTTTAAGAGGTTGCAACATACATAAGCTTCACTCATGGGAAAATTTAAATATATGTCTAGTGCATACAGCTAAAACAGTAACAATAGTACCTACCTAAGTAAAAATAATCTACTACATATCGAGGAAGTTATGGATACTACCTTGTTAGACATGGTCGTTATTTCACGTAACTAGTTACAATAACCAGTGACGCGATGTGTAACTGAATCCCTAGTTACCAATCAAATTAAAAAGTAGTTATTTTCGTAAATTCGTTATTTCATACACACGTTATTCGCAGCCGTATCAAAGATCACACCGGCATAATTTATTGATTTAACTGTATACATTCAAGAAAGTGATTAAATTTAGTTTCGTTTCGTGAGTAACTGTATAGTTGGTAGACGTATAATTATGTGAACAATCAGAGTAGCTGAATGAAAATAACTAGCTACAAAAATAACTCGCTTTATAACAGGTGACGCCGACCAAGTAACTGGTTACGTTACTTTTCTTGAAAAAGGCGTAACGTCCCACACCTACCTTGTAGTTGACTAATAATTTGATCAAACTATACTCAATAATATAGATCTAACTTGTACCCCAATTACCCGGAAAAGTAATTGAGATACCGACATAATTTGCAGGGTAGGCAAACTGAAGTGGAAGAGGTCAAGTTTGTCGAAGTACCGGTGGCCGATGGAGCAGACGAATCTTGGAGTGAGACGCAACCCCCCCCCCCTTCTCCTCCCACCAGGTAACTGTATTGAAAACCTATAGAAGGTGTTGACCCGTAGCATGGACAGGTCCTCTTCAACAGTGTAGTTCTTTCCTCAAAAGGCCATTTAAGACCATGTAGATTGATATCCCACCAGTATGGTAGCGGGTTAAGAATAGTACCAACTCATATCTTCCGGTGGGTGTAGTAAGAGGCGACTAAGGGAACTCTTATCGGGGAAGTGGGCAGCAGCGCCTCTCCTGTGGAATATCTAATTACTGCGATCCGCAACCCGCCTCTGCCAGGCTTAGGGATTAGGGCAATCCACCTCCAAAGCAATGAAAGCCTTGGATGGAGCCAATGGAGGCCTTTGTCCAGCAGTGGCAGAGGAAGAAGTTTGATATCTACATGGTCTTCACTTGAACTGACTAATATTTTGTCTGTACCTTTAATTCGGACTTTCTTCTCATAGTATCAGATAAGAAACACCGACCTGCCATCCTCTGTAAAATCTTTTTATTTTATGTTCTGTAATCTATATGGTATAAATAATAAAGAGTATTCTATGATGGACTTGTAACATTTTTTGTGCAATCCACTTATAGAAATAAAAACATTGAACTGTAAGCAATGGAGATAGGTTGAAATAATCACTTAATTGACTTTTTCAACATGCCTTGCTCAGACTACGAACCACTTATTATGAACCAATTAATCTCCTCTTATTATTTCAACATCGCTGGTCTTCAAAGTCTAATATTGTGTTTCAATTTTGATTAATTCCAGTCATTAAACCTGAGAGCAATTGATTAATTGTGACTGAGAACTATTAGTTGAATATTGAAATTCTAAAATGAGGACAAACGCTTGGCTATTGTTTCTCGTGGTAACTATAATTAAATCTTCTTCAATTACTCTGAAGGGCTGGTGGAATTAGCACTTTACTGCTATAGATGCATGATTTACCTTGTGAAGTTCTAATCAGATGCCATCACTAACACGCTTTATACCGGTTTTTATTTAACTTGCCTTGTGTTGCCAAATCTTACAACAGATTTTTAAAAATTGTTGCCAACCGATTGAGCTGGAACTTTGCATACGCGTCTGGTTTGGATATGAATATACACTTAGCAATAGGAACATCTTTCTAAACTCCGGCGTTTCAAAATTTTGTTCTTAACGGCCGCTGTTTTTTTTTTATGTTTAGTGATGTAGTAGTATTGAAGTATTTGTAGTTATGTATTATCGATGCTACGATTATTTGGCTGAATATTTCGGAATAAATGTACTGTATCTAATAGTGTATAGAGGAGTGTGTCTCCCGCATTCCCCTTAAACTGAAGGGGAAAATATATAAAACCATGATCCGACCTGCTGTCTTGTATGGATCAGAATGTTGGGCTACGAAAGGGATGAATGAAAGGCAATTGCATGCAGCCGAGATGAGAATGCTAAGAGGGATGTGTGGTGTTACACGAATAGATAGAATAAGAAATGAGTACATAAGAGGAAGTCTGAAAGTGGCACCGGTAGCTGAAAAGTTGTGTGGAAACCGGTTGTCATGGTACGGGCATGTGTTACGGAGAAATGAGGAGAATGTCGTGAGGAGAGTTTTAATTATGAATGTTGATGGCTATAAGAGTAGGGGAAGACCAAAGAAACGATGGATGGAATGTGTGAAGGATGATATGGCTAAGAAGGGGTGACTGCCGAGATGGCTTCTGATAGGGATGTATGGAAGAAAAAGACATGTTGCGCCGACCCCAAATAAATTGGGACAAGGGCAGGAGAATGATGATGATGATGATCTAATAGTGTATAGGTATAACTAGTATTTTGGTGGTGGTACCCAGCAAAAGGCATACCTACAATTTCAAATCCTAAAAAGCCAAATAACAGCTACATACCTCTTTGTATTTTTGCAAAAACTTTGTTTAATGAGTATTTTGACCAATAACGATATACACAAACTTATTGTTTGTTTTCATCCAGTTAGCTCGGAGGTTTCAATCCTCAAAAACAAGATTTTGTCAAGACTGTAATAAATATAAACACATTCATTTTTTTTTTTTTTTTCTATAAAGGAGTAATACTTTTTTGTACTAAAAGTCGATATTGTTTATATCAATCAGTTACATTTCAATGACAAGATAAATTTAGACGAGACAAGGACGACAATTTAGTAAAAATCAAAAGCTCTCCCACGTTTTCACTTATATTCATAAATACATATTATAATAAATAAAGATTATTACCATTCAAAAACACCCGTGATTATGATCATATGTGTTTAGTGCGTATTTAATCAGCGGAATGCAGATATCGCGTACAATTCAAAGTGCAAAGAGCTGTAGATTTCGTAAATATTACATTAATAATTTATCATAATTATTAAATATTTTTTTTTTAATAATTTATTATGCTGTGATGGGAAATCATCAAATGACTTCTCCCGCCCTGGGCGGAGCGGAAGGGCGTGTTAGACTTTTACTGACTATAACCCACCCATGTTTCTTCGCTTGCCTGTGAGACGGCCAGGGCGTTTCTTGTATAATCAACCCGCAACCCTGACCCAGGCGGCATCGGTCTTCATGGACCCTATCACGATGTGCTAACATCTCTTTGAGGCGCGCGTAAAAACACGATGCGCAGTCGACTCGAGCCTGGTCCTTACCGGGCGGCGAGCTGCCCACTGCTCACCGCCCGCCGACCCGCGCCTACGGTGGCTGGGTGTTAAGTGTCGTCTCCCGACCAGGGCGTCTCCTGTGGTGGCTAGTGGCGGGAGGGCTTCAAACCTACGATCTACAACTTGCAGATCTCGTCCGATACCACTAGGGTACCTCTGCTCTGCTCTCAAAGTAATACTAGTCTATTTATTATTGACGTGAGAAAATGTTTACATGTATAAACCTACTTACGAATAAACATTTCCAAAAAAATAGAAACGGACTTCAAAAAAACACACAGGTTTTTTGAAGTCGGTTTCCATTTTTTTTTGTAAAAAGTTTTTATTTCATGCTTTTCAGTGTCTTAGTCGAAATTTGAAAACCCAACTACGACAAAAAACGACGCTGAAAAAGTATAAAACAAGATTTTCAGAATACTGAACTGAACAAAGTTGTTTGGAAAGGCGTAGTCACACGTTACATATACCTACCTACCGTAGCACCTTGACAACGTGTGACTACGCCTTTCCAAACATGAAAATTTATCTCTACATAGTGAATATCGCATACTTCAGAATAGTATTGTATGACATTATTGTCAATTTACAACGAAGGCATCTTGGTAGAGTCTACTGTGTCCATTTACTTGCAACTACATTAACAACTTTGTTCAGTTCAGTATTCTGAAAATCTTGTTTTATACTTTTTCAGCGTCGTTTTTTGTCGTAGTTGGGTTTTAGTTTTTTTACTTGTTATTATTTGTACTATTTTGGTGTTAAAGTGTATTTGTGGCGAATAATATTAACAAAAGTTAAACTGATGAACTAAAAACTAGGTACTTGACATATTACATCTACACGCACATATAACAACATAAGCCCGAAGGCACATAGTGCAGAGGACATTTTTATGGGAGCTTTAGCCAGTTGTCAAACCGTTTCCGCCTTCACCGCGTGGAGTTACTCCCAGCTTATGTTGTTTTCATTAGTGCATTACATATTCTATTAATGTTCACACTGTTCTACATTGCATAAAGCGATTCACAGTTCCCGTGATCCGCGCTTTACTCTTATCGCTCATATTTAACATCATTAAAGCATTCTTGTAATTATGTACAAGCATAAAGTACTCGTGAAGCTCTTTCATGTGATACCAAACACGGTATATTTATTTTAATTTTATATTAACATAGAACTTTTTGTCCGCTAGAGGGCGCAATACTAAATTTGATGACAAGCTTTATAGCTCATAACTAACAGAATATCAAGGCCCTTCTAATGGTACTACAGTGGTCTTATTCTGATAAGTAGTAAAGAAGCTATGAACGAAAAGATGTGAATTATATGCAACCAGCCCATGAATACAGGTAAAGTCACAAGCAAATGCTAGCAATATATATATATATATATATATATATATATATATATATATATATATATTATATACGTTACGTTTTGAATATATATATATATATATATATATTCAAAACGTACAAGTTAAGCGCTTTCAAATGATACCAAATACGGCATATTTATCTTAACTTTATTTTTTTACTCTGTGGAGGGGCCAAGTGGCTTCGCGGGGTTTAATATACCTTCCTTCGATCTGGACTGTAATTTGTAAAAGAAAAAAATGGCGTCACTGTCGCGCTGTAAACTCTTAACCTAGGAATGGGTGATGGAATATCATGCACCTTACCTCTCTTCACGACGGGCTGTTCCGTCGTCTCGTGGGAGTTCGATCAGTCCACTCTGTCTTCGACGGTTCTTCACCCTCGCAGTTCGGCATAAGCTCAACACAACACACGCGGTTATCGAGTTCCCCGCTAACAGCTTCGTTTTCTCTTCTTGAAGCCACAAAGACACGTCTCCAGTTGAGCGGTTGGGTACAACTTATAATCGAATGATTATATCGTTCAGCGATAAATTCACACAGTAAATCTATGTGATTGCGGGCTTTGAAACAGCGGATAGGATCACACCGAAATAGCAGTGTGAAACGCGGTGCGCGCCGGCGAGCGGTGCGCGGCGCGGAGATCCAATGGACACTAAACTCTCTTCTTCTAGCATGCTGTTTCGATCAATAATGAAACAGCGCCATCTCACGGGCAGCGGGTGCATGACGTGATGTAGGTTACGGGTACAAGGATTTAGCTAAGAGATACTGCGAGACAGTTCCATTCATAAACGCCAATAGATGGCGCCAACACTCTGTATGTTTTGTCCGCTAGAGGCCGCCACATTAGATTTTGTGAAACTCCATATAGCCTATAACCAGCGGACAATTAAGACGCTTCTAATAATTTGTCATTTGTCGAATTCTGATAAGTAGTTTAGAAGTTACGAGGGAACAGATGAACATACATACATACATACATACATAGCCTGTCAAAATCATAACCCTCCTTTTGCTTTGCCGTAGTCGGGTAAAAATTACTTTTTCACCTCATATCAATGGTAGCCATAACCCATGTTATAATAAGTTCTCATGAATACGAAAAAAATCCTTATCGCAAAAACTACTGGACCGATTTCGATGAAACCTATATTATTCCCTAAGTTGAACAATACATAGTACAACAAAAAAAGAATTACTTAAATCGACTTGTAGTTCCGGAAATATGCGCGCACAAACATAAAAACATACATACATACACTTGAAATTTGGCTTCCATACATACGGGTCGAATTGATAACCTCCTTTTTATTGAAGTTGGTTAAAAAAACAATGTTTTGTTTTGCCATTTATTTGCCTTTCTACTACTGTGAGATAATTGAAGTGACTGATATTACGTTTCGTCAGTTAATGAAGTCACGTGGTTAATTTGTTTGCCTGTAATCTAACTACTTAAACCGTTTCCTCAAAATTACATTCTTCTTCTTCAGGCTATAGATGTCCACTGCTGGACCCCCAAGGCTTTCCACGCCGACCGATCTTGTGCTGCCCGCATCCATCGGCTTCCCACGACCTTCACCAGGTTATCGGTCCACCTTCATGGGGGCCACCCTACGCTGCGTCCGTAGTGTGTGCGTGTTATATGTTACCAGGGCCAAAGGTCGTCGTTGGTGATGGTAGCCGGATCTCTTCCGGAGATTCTTAGCACCCCTTGCTCCGCCGTAACCGAGTCCGCTACCGTAGACTGGAATAGCGGAGCTGCCGGGGACTAGGGGCCTGGGCTGTGTCGTGTGCATCATTGGGGGGGTTTGCCATAATCCCCACGCTTGGCAGGCGGGTTGGGGATCGCAGTGATTTGATATTCCACAGGAGAAGCGCTGCTGCCCGCTTCCCTGGTGAGAGTTCCCTTAGTCGCCTCTTACGACACCCACGGGAGGATATGGGTAGGTGTTATTCTAAGCCCGGCACCACACGGGGCCAAATTACATTATGAATCTTAATTTACTCCTACAGCCAAGAATTAATACAGAAAATTGTACTTCAGTTTTAATAAAAAACATATTTGTTTGCGAACACATGACTAATAAAATGTGAATGATTAATTCATTCAACTGATTTGACATGCGATAACTGAACAAGATTGATTGCCATGAAAATGTAAAATACCTATAATTTATATGCGATCGGAATATCAATAACTTACAAAACAAAAACATGTTTTTAATGTATCCATTCTACCAAACTATCGTGCAACGGAGCGCAAGCTTTGCGTCAAATTAACGGACCATATTCTCAAAACACACTGCGCTCCTAAACACAGATGATTTGATTAGAGATGTTGCGCAGAAATCCGCTAAATTAAAGTGAGAAGAACCAAAGTCACCGATATAACTCTTCGAATCGCTAAAATTAAGTTGCAGTGGGCAGGGCATATTGCTCGTAGAATCGATGGCCGATGGGGCAGTAAGATTCTGGAATGGCGGCCACGTACTGGAAGACGCAGCGTAGGTCCCCAAGAAGGTGGACCGATGACCTGGTAAAGGTCGCGGGAAGCCGATGGATGCGGGCCGCACAAGACCGGTCATCATGAAAAGTCTTGGGGGAGGCCTTTGTCCAGCAGTGGACATCTATAGGCTGAAGAAGAAAGTGAGACTGGGCTGGCCTCTTCCACTTTAGCGGTATCTCCTGTATGCCCAATAATCTGTCGACAGAAATAACTACCTGTGGAAGTCGGAACAGCCGGAAGATGTCACGACAGACCCCGTAGAAGATGACGGGACAACCTAGACAATAGAAACGACCAGTCGTTTATTTCTATAATAATCAACTAAGTTGCTAATAAGTATTACAACTTCTTTTGATAAAAACAAATCTATATACACACAAAACAAATAAAATTGAAGTGACTGTTTGTAATGTCAAAATACATACACACAAACTTATTTATATACATACGCGCGCACACGCACACACGCAAACATATGATTTAAAAAATAATGTTTAGTTTTTGCTAATCACCGAAACAGCTGGACCGATTTTGGCATCAGGCAGGATTGCGGTCAAGCGCTGGTTTATAATTTGTAAAAAAAAAAAAAAAAAAAAACTCACTGTCAAATAACTGATGTTAATGGTGCGGAAAAAAAAACTGCATCAAACCTTCTTATTTTCCGTCGAGTATGCGAATAAAGTCCCAGGTGCTAGTGGTTTTATAATATCAACAACTTTCTGCTAGAAATGAAGTCTGCAATTCTCGGCAGACTTCATTTTCTTCAACCATTTAAATATTTCACTTAAGTTTCATGTACATATTCTCATCTACCCTTTCGTATCCAAAACAATGCAACAGCGTTTTCACATATATTCGTCTGTAATAGGATCATTTATCAGAGCAAGTGAGACATATTTCCAGCCAGGAGACTCCATCTGTTAGTCTAGACAGATCTAGACTGGATTATAGTATGACTATAAAGAGATCCAGATAAATGTAGTGACCGTCCGTTTTTGATAGTATAAAATGATAAAAATGTATGAGGGTGGCAACACTCACTATTGGAAACAACGGATTTAATAGAGAATAGAGAGATAAAATAAATATTCGTTTAATAACACTAATAGACAAAAATTACCATAGTGAAAGTTAAATGGAATTGAATGGGTTATTTTGTATCTACAACTTGTCTGTAAATATCCTGCATTTTTAGAAAATTACGGTCATCCTCAGTTTTTTAACCCCCGACAAAACAATGGGTTGTTATAAGTATGACGTATCTGTGTTTAAATGTGTATGTGTCTGTCTATTGCATCGTAGCTGCCAAACGGATGATCCGATTTTAATGCTGTTTTTTTTTGTTTGAAAGGTATAACAGTCGAAAGTGTTCTTAGCTATGTTTGGTGGAAATCGTTTCAGGTCATCAAGGTCATCAGGTCGTTTGTTATTTGTGATAGGAATGTTACAAGCTCAGTTTGCTTGCAAGCATATGTGGGATCTGACATTTGAAACACTAATGTCTTCTGGAATCACTGAGCTGGTCTGCTATTAGAGCTCGAAGATAGGAGACGTAACCCTGGACCACCATTTAGTAAACCCATCGAGTTTGGGCTCGTTGGATTTGTTGCTGGTTCTCTTCATGTTTCTACTTGACGAGGACCTGATGCTGGAAATGAGATGTGGCGGATGAAAGCCTGGAATGTAACGGATAAACCGATTTATATTTTTGCTGAAAGTCCAGAATGACCAATTTTAATCTTTATTCTTTCTTAATCCCTGCAATTCTCCCAGAGCCAGTTTGTCATGAAGATTTTTAAACAGCTTCCTTTGGTCGAGATCGCATATATCGACCCCATCTGAACTTTTTACGAAGCTTAAAGCCACGTCAGCTTGGCCTTTTGCAGATTTTTTTTGCCCAAATATACTACAGCCTTTTATAGACTTGATATTACAGACTATTTTAAAATAAAACACAATTACCCTTAAATGGCAAGAAAAATAAAAGAAATTAAATGAAAGAATGAAAAATTAAGGAGTTCCTTCACAACCATGAATAAAAAATTAAATTTAAAATTTAAAAAAGTCCCTACCAAAAAAAAACAGTCTTTTTTTAAATTAAAAACGGTAAAAAAAAAATTCTAATTAAAAAAAGAAACTAATATTTACGTTTATTCAGAATTTTCGGGAATACGCGTCCCGTTACTTAACATCCCTTTTGAGTGTCCAGCAGTAGTCAGTTAACATTTTCTGACTCCACTTGCCTTGGTATCTTTTTTCATGTTGGGTATGTCCTGGTGGAACCGCTCGCCGTGTTCGTAGCTAATGGCTCCCAAAGAAGATTCAAATGCTAGTATGTATAAAAAGTGAATCTTGAGCGACATATTGCATTCCATGTTCTTGTAACCCGCTAAGAGGTTGTTGACTAACTCTTCATAGTTTTCGGCCCTGTGTTTTCCAAGAAAATAACGAATAATATTTCAAAAACATGTCTATTTTAAAGCAACCTGTATTTAGAGAACTGCTGCGCAGCAGTTATTTGCCAGGGTCATGGATGCATTTGGTGGTTGGGACATTTCATCAATGAAATTAAAAGATAGCAATATTGTTGAAGAAAAGAGATAGATCCCTTTGTCGGCGAACGGGCGCACGCGCAAGGCGCGTGGTACGCCTTCGTGAATTATTAAACATTTTTTTTTTTTTTTTTTTTTTTCTAGCTAGTGATAGCCGAACCCGTGTCCTTGACATACTTTTGACCAGCTATGTACAGAATTTCATCGAACACCATTTTTGTGAATATTTTTGTGGAAAAGATATCATCGTCCTATTGTTTTATTAATAGTTTTATGTGTTGATTAGGATAGTAACTTGATTATGGTACCACGATAAAGACGCTTTGTATTATTTATTAGTGCTTGTGTAAACTTGTGTCCATAATGGCAACTACACATGCGTTTGAAAATGGCTTTACGTGAATTATCACCTAAAGCCCTTTCCCAATGTGCGGGAAGACATGAAACGCTGTTCATGTCAACCAACATCTCATGGAACAGAAGAAAATTTAAAATAAAAACAGTGACTAGTGATTGGTGCAAAGAATACGCGCCTGCGCCGCCGGATTCATAGATAAAAGCCGTCGAAGAATTATATTATTACCGATTACGAATAAGTACGATGTACGTTTGTGTGGTTGCTAGCCCGCTAAGAAGTTCCGTGCGCGCGAAGCGACGCGTTCCGGCTCCGAGGTTAGTAATTGCGTGAAGGAATTTTCGCAAGTGTGATCCCAATTTTGGTTACTTTTTTGTTATTTACTTTTCTGAACTTTTTTTTCGATTTTCGTGTTATGTTAAAATATATCAAAATTAATATGATTATTGGGCACTATCCCTAACCGTGTGTTAAGTTAATGTCACCATTAGGGCACCACGTTGTATAATAAAACAACTTTTCTTTCACTGTAAGTACAAAAACAGAATATGATGTCAATACAATGAAAATAAATGATTGAGTCGGTAAAAATTCTAAAGGTGGTCATAGAGACAAAAGAGAGATGGCGAACACTTAGTACTGGGTACAACAAAGCTGTTAATGACTAGTTTATTTTTTTACGAGTTAAAATATACTTTGGGTTGTCACTGAGTTTGAGAATTTTGATGAGTTTGTTACAACAAATGATATAAACAGAAATATAAAGTGACACAAGAAACAAACTACGGAGGTTGCACGAAATGCCTACTACACAATGGGCCTTTAGATTGTGGGTTGCGTCCTTTGGGAGCCCAAAATTTGGATATTGCAGATATTTACGTAGTTATAATAGTATGTATTTGATACAAGAATTTATCTAGTGGTTGAGTCTTTTGAGAGGGGAGTTCATTTAATTCCTATAATAGCTTTTATTGATAAAGATAAAAATGTTTTTATCTTAAACAAATATAAGTACAAATCATGGCGGCACATGGTATAAAAACAGCTATACTTCGCCAATTTCAATTTAGTCGCCATGTTTATAATCGCGTCTAAACTGTCTATGGAGTATCTTAATTTGACAGGATTAAAGTAACATGGTATCTTTTATCCTTTTCTTAATGAAATGGAAAGAAAAAGATGCACTGACCTTAAATTTAGTTTAGTTTAGTTCCACAAGGGAATCGGGGCCAGAGTCCTTTTATAGCTAATCACTTATTTATAAGTTGGTAATAAATTTAGTTTAGTTTAGTTTCACAAGGGAATCGGGGCCATAGTCCTTTTATAGCTAATCACTTATTTATAAGTTGGTAATAAATTTAGTTTAGTTTAGTTTCACAAGGGAATCGGGGCCATAGTCATTTTATAGCTAATCACTTATTTATAAGTTGGTAATAAATTTAGTTTAGTTTAGTTTCACAAGGGAATCGGGGCCATAGTCCTTTTATAGCTAATCACTTATTTATAAGTTGGTAATAAATTTAGTTTAGTTTAGTTTCACAAGGGAATCGGGGCCATAGTCCTTTTATAGCTAATCACTTATTTATAAGTTGGTAATAAATTTAGTTTAGTTTAGTTTCATAAGGGAATCGGGGCCATAGTCCTTTTATAGCTAATCACTTATTTATAAGTTGGTAATAAATTTAGTTTAGTTTAGTTTCACAAGGGAATCGGGGCCATAGTCATTTTATAGCTAATCACTTATTTATAAGTTGGTAATAAATTTAGTTTAGTTTAGTTTCACAAGGGAATCGGGGCCATAGTCCTTTTATAGCTAATCACTTATTTATAAGTTGGTAATAAATTTAGTTTAGTTTAGTTTCACAAGGTAATCGGGGCCATAGTCCTTTTATAGCTAATCACTTATTTATAAGTTGGTAATAAATTTAGTTTAGTTTAGTTTCACAAGGGAATCGGGGCCATAGTCCTTTTATAGCTAATCACTTATTTATAAGTTGGTAATAAATTTAGTTTAGTATAGTTTCACAAGGGAATCGCGGCCATAGTCCTTTTATAGCTAATCACTTATTTATAAGTTGGTAATAAATTTAGTTTAGTTTAGTTTCACAAGGGAATCGGGGCCATAGTCCTTTTATAGCTAATCACTTATTTATAAGTTGATAACAAGGAGTATAAATTATTGTTATTCTTTACAACCCTCTAACGAAAGTAACTGACCCCGTTACCCATCCTCTCGAGTAGTTTTAGTTTGTGTAAGGCACCGTCGGTATAACTGTGGGTAGTCAAATCTTTACCACAAATTCATTCATATTAATGTATCTAAGTTGAACTTTGACAAGAATAATATTGTTGGACTGTGATTAATTCATCTTTTGTAGAAACACTTGCAACAAAAAATATCTTGAAACCATCTCTCTTCTGTTCATTTCACACGGCAAATACGCAAGAACATGTTTCGTATGTACTCTCAAAAATATGGTTATTACCTTGCATAATTGTAAACACACTAACTAACCTGTTTAAAAAGTAAAACTGCACACATGTTCGCAGCCTGTAGTGGCTAGGGTTGCTAACCATAATTTATAATAACCTATCCTACTTAATTTTTGTAAATGTCTTTTTACTTTTACATACAACTAAAGTATATGATAATTATTTGTTTCCAACCTTTGCTGTGATGCGTAATTCAAAACACAAACAGGTACCATAGCTATTTAACAGTACTCATAGAATAAGTTAAAAGGGGTGATGGAAACAATATATAACAACGGAACGAAATGTTACATATAGAAATAAAGAAGAAAGAAAAAACGTTTATTTACAGTAAACATGACGCAAAAGTTTACAAAAACACAAAAAATAAGAAATGGTTGAGGGAAACATGCGTCACATCCATGTAAAACAATTTACTTAATAAAAATATCAGATGTAATGTGAATGTAACAGGAGAGTTTGGAAAGAAGAACATAATACTAATGACGAGGCGGTATAGTCTAAAATTTTACACGCCGCAAAGGGCGAAGCAAATTATTAATGTAACGGAAAAGTCGACATTCTGATATTTGCCACAGATGTCACTATTTTTAATATAAGTGACAAATAAAACATCAATAAATTTTAATTAAAAACGAATTGTTTATTTACTAAAATTTAAATTTTATTGTCAAACATGCTTTGAAACAGCACACAAAAATACGTTTTTAAGGCAATAAAATATAAAATTTTATAAGTTTTGATTTTTTTCTTCCAAATACTTTATTTTTTTCCTATTAAACACCATTTTATACTTTTTTTTTTGTTAAAATATTTGGCAACCCTAGTAGTGGCTTATAAACACGGCGCAAAAACTTTTATTTAGTTACTTTCATTTGCAATATTTTTATTTGCTCCACTCCAATTTGCAGGTTCCCCGTGTCCTATTTAAAATGCTTGCAACTAACATTTTCTGGTAGAAAGAATAATTAATAATGTCGAAAGTAATTTAGTTAATGATATAATTTATGGCTCAGTTAAATTAAAACGCTGGATGAACAAAAGTGAGGAAGGGCGGGGGGGCAATTAACCGACGGACGATAATTTGTTACTTTACCCTGCTTGGCGAAATTGAGAGCTTGAGTATATGCGACCCACCGAACAAAAGTTCCTTTAGAATAGTGAAAGTATCCTCGTATATAACCTAACCATTTCATAACAAGGTTTACTTATGTAAACCTTTGAAATACTGATTTCCAACCAATTTTTAAATACGTCCCGGCTTACGACATGTGTAATGCTGGTTTCAAGCCCAAGTAGGCACTTTACCTTGATTAAACTCAAAGTTTGTACCTATTTCATCACCGCTGCTCTCAAAACGGTGAAGGAAAACATCCTGAAGAAACGTGTTGTCCTAGGGTCAAATTTCTAAGACATGTTACATATACCAGACCGCACTAGGCCCTACTACTAGGTATAATGCAGGACTGTCTACCAGCGGTATTTTAGGTTTACATGATGATTTTTCAATATTTTCTCAGCATTATTACATAATAAAATTATCGACTGTTGTTGTATTAGGTACAGAAGTAGATAAGATTGTATAAAAAAATAATAGGCATGATAAAACAATTTTAATTCCTACACAATCAAGTTTAGTTCTCTGCAGGACCACCTCGATAAGGATTTGATCACTCAGAGATACTCCAAGCGTAGCCCTTTCCATTGCTCGCTGAGCGATCATGAATTTATCCGGCGGAGAACTGAAGTTATCAACAAGCTTATTGAATAAGCAAACTGAAATGGCAATGGGCTGGCCATATTAATCGTAGAACCGATTCCAATTGGAGTAGACGTGTTCTTCAGTGTTTAACGTGAATCGGTAAACGTAAGATGGGCCCTCAGGCTAGGTAGAACGACGATCTTCGCAGGATAACTGGATGAAAGTAGCCGAAAATTAAGTTGAATGGCGTGAAATAGGAGAGGCCTATGTCCAGCAGTGGGCTGCTAGGATGTAGGATGATGATTATGATGAAAGTTTAGTTTATGCTACTAAACACAGGTACTTATAACTTTTTCAATCCTAGTAAATCTGAAATAATCTTAACGTTCGTTACAATAAAGTCGATATTCTTTTAACTTGAAATATCTTCAAATTGAACATAAATAACATTTGAAAAGGTATAAATAATAAGACGTTGAAGTGCAGACTCTGGGCTCTGAACCGCCTCCTTCAGGTAACAACATCATTCCTGCTTACTGCCAAGTTAGACATCTTAAATGTACCATACATAAAATAAAACCATACAAACAAAAACCATTAATTCAGTGAACACCTAACGCCCACGAAAATCACTGTATTACAACCAAAGAGATGTGTCCTATGATAAAAAACAATGTAGAAGGTTTGTAATGCCAAGAAAACCACTGGATCGGTCGACTATTTTTTGATAGCGCACTCAAAGCATGATAACGAAGTGCTATTACCAAGCGTACGTTCATGTCTTCATTCGTTGTTTTTTAACTGCAGGTAAGACAATTAACTCAAATGCAAGACATACTGCCCTATGATATTTAGAATGTTCTGCCAGGTATTCAAGTGTAGTTTATAAACCAAAACATGTAGAGAACATACGATGCCCGGCCTATATAATACAATAACGCGTTCAGCATGTTGAGTTGGCTCCCGCGGTTCTATAAGGCACGTTGTACATTTTCAAATGTGTATAGATGCTGACGCATGTAAGTGGCACGGCATCCGGCCCCATCAAAGTCGCGTGCGCAGGTCGATAGGACTCGATCCTGATATTGGCGCACTGAATAGACCTAAAAGCGAGAGCAAAACTCATTGTTTGGAAAACTATTTTCATTTTATGGAATAAATGATAATTATTTCGTTAATTTGATATTAAAATTAATTATTTTTAACATTGTACTTTTATTAACACATCTAGGCTAAGAACGTTG
The DNA here is from genome assembly GCA_017933935.1 of Sesamia nonagrioides. Taxonomy (NCBI): domain Eukaryota; kingdom Metazoa; phylum Arthropoda; class Insecta; order Lepidoptera; family Noctuidae; genus Sesamia; species Sesamia nonagrioides. The sequence continues at coordinate 346,215 of JADWQK010002025.1, read as the reverse complement.
TTACCTACTAACAAATACATACTTATATGGAATTAATTCTGAAATAAAAAGGTTGTAATTACTGTTTTTGCATTTTCGATATTTATGGAGCCCCTCAGGTTCTGGACCTTTGGAGAAAGCGAAGAGCTAAAGGAAACGGTTAGGCATGAATCCACGGGACATAGGTAGTCCTGTTAATATTATAAATACAATAGTTTGTGAGAACGGATGGATATTTCAAAATCTAGCCGCCTAGCGATTCGTCGTGGTCTGATGATGTCTGGCGAAGACGTAAGGAGGACGGGTCTGAAAAGTTGTGTTGCAGTGTATGATGCATGGATACGATGTGCCATAAGTTGTTAGTCGTGGAGGGTCTCCACATCAATCTCCCTCTGACGCAGCATCGTTGGTCATGTTGTTGGGTTTAACATTGCATCATCTCGCTCAACTGCCGTCTTCCTTCCTACTCACTCAGTTTTCTTACGTTAATAGGCTTTTAATAAACTAGCGCGCTTTACCTACCATCAACGATTGCATCACTGCTTACCATCAGGCGGGATTGCAGTCAAGCACTAATTTATAAATTTGAAAAATTGTTACTCTTTAGTTATACATATAGCTCACATTTCAAAACAGCTTATAGAATATTTTCATTCCGACATTTCCGCGAGATTTTGGCTGAAACCGCAGGGAGCTGTTAATTAATAACAAAAAAGTTTAAAGTACTTGTGTTGGCGCGGACGGATTTTTTGAAACCCTTAGTCGGTGAGGGTTTACGCACATGGCATTTTTGTGAGTGATCCTCCTGCATTTACATTTATGATGTTTATATGTATACTATGAACAATATCCTTTCAGTTATTCATTGCCCGAAGCGTGACTATAAAGAGTTACAGTTGTTTTATCGAGCTCTGTTTAAATCGAGATGAGCCATGGCTGTGTCGTTGAGTAATGGTGCGTAAGAAGTGTCTATACGATTTAATTTTGCACGTAGGTACCTACATTGCTGTCTTTCTCTTACGTCTCATTGTTTTGGGTAATAAACTCGTGGATCGTCGTAAACGTCGAATTCGTGGATGACAAAATGACAGAAAATTATTAAAAAATATAATTGACGTATACAACGTTCTATTTTGTATATGCGAAACACGTGTCCAATATTACTTTTAAGTAAAGAATCTATGCACAAAATTTCAAAAACATATCATGAAAAACCACAAAGTTATGGGCTTGTTATTTTGCCTGGTTCTTCTTCTTCTTCAGCCTATAGATGTCCACTGCTGGACAAAGGCCTCCCCAAGGCTTTCCACGCCGACCGGTCTTGTGCTGCCCGCATCCATCGGCTTCCTGCGACCTTCACCAGGTCATCGGTCCACGTTGTTGGGGGCGTCCCTACGCTGCGTCTTCCAGTACGTGGCCGCCACTCCAGAACCTTACTGGCCTATCGGCCATCGGTTCTACAAGCAATGTGCCCTGCCCACTGCCACTTAAGTTTAGCGACTCGCAGAGCTATGTCGGTGACTTTGGTTTTTCTGCTTTGCCTGGTTGTGCCAACAAAAATATGGTCAACGCACCGCTCGCCCGCCCGCACCTGCAGCAGCGTGACGCGGTGCGTTTACCTGTCTCACGCGCCTAGTAGTATGATCTCAGCTGTGTGATCCGTCAACTGTTCCGCGCGCTCGCTAACCACACTGCAACAATTTCTAAATGTATTTGGGAAAAAATATAACATGGTGTAAAAATGATTAGAATCGATTCAGTTGCTTATTCTGAACAAACTATATTATGGTTTCGTATAAACAAAAAATAACGTTATACAATATGTAAAGAAAACCCTGTCCGGTCCGTGAAGGTATTGTTAGGTATCGATAACTGATTCTACTAATGCCTACAAAGACAGGCTACCCTTAAAAAAAATCCCCCTAAAAAAATAAATATTATTTCGCAAAAAGAAGTAATTTAATACATGTGCGGTAAGCAACCCATTCCGCGGGCGGCGGGGGGCAGGGCACACGGCACCTGTGACGTGGTCCCGTCACTATTCGCTTATAATAATACCGGTGTTATCACTTTTTTTAAAAATTACCAAATTTCGGGGAAATTTGAATTATTTCCCGGGAAAAAAGGATTATTTCAAAATTCATTAGAATTGTTACTATGATGATTATATAAAATTTTATATTATATTTGGTCAAGTGTTTACCTAACCTTTATTATCCTTATGGGTCGGACAGGGTTTTCTTTACATATTGAATATACTATCTACATCTACTATTTCCTTTTTCATTCAGCCTTTAATGTTCCCTCTATTGGGAACAGGGACGTTGTGAATTTTCGCATCCGCTTCCGCATTTTCTTAGAAACTTCATCAAACAGAAAATAATCAATAGATACCTTCACAAATTTAGCTATTCTACGGAAAAATATCTGGTCAGATTATTTAGGTATCGGGTAGTGTTACGGAAATAGTAGCTACTAAAACAATAGATAAACAGCAATACAAGGCGGATGCTGTGTGGGTGTTTCATATTAAACTACTAGGTTTATTTGCAATTAACCATGTATAGTTTTCTTTGTATTAGATTGCGGTTTTGACCTAAGAAATACCTACGTGTACCTAATTCTTATTAGGTTTAAGAAATATCTAGCTGTTAGAGCTTAATTCCTAACCTATATGTCTGACTGCCCGTGTGGTACCGGGCATAGAATAGTAGGTATTAACCCAAATCCTCCCGTGGGTGTCGTAAGAGGTGACTAAGGGAACTCTCACCAGGGAAGCGGGCCGCAGCGCTTCTCCTGTGGAATAGCGATTACTGCGATTCCCAACCAGCCTGCTGAGCATGGGGATTATGGCCTTTGTCCAGCAGTGGACTTCTATGGGCTAAAGAAAAAGAAGATGAAGTCTGACTGAGCACAACCTATTGTGCGATTTATAATACGTTACGTTATTGTCAGTAGGTACCAAAGGTATACCGTTGAATTGGGACGACCCGGTAACCCGGAAAGGCAGATGACGAACGCTTAGGTGGTTTTTTAGCCATTAAGAGTCCGGCACAACTCCTCTCGTCCCCGAGCGGAGTATGATAGGCCATGATCATTTTTCCAACTTCGGAAAAAATAAAGGTACCAAAGGTAGTAGGTCAAAATTGACGGCTGCTTATGTAATATTTACAGTTTTTTTTTTTTAATATATAAACTAGCGCTTGACCGCAATCCCGCCTGATGGTAAGCAGTGATGCGATCGTTGATGGTAAAGAGCGCTAGTTTATTAAGAGCCTATTCACTCTAGCCTTGAAGACACTCAAATTGTAGTCCGACGGAAACACCGCCGCTGACAAATTGTTCCAGCCCCACGATGTACGCGGTATAAAAGAGGAAGCGAAACGCTTCGTCCGGATCGTAGTGGTGTTAACAACTAAGGGTGGAAAGTCGTCGTACGACGGGTCGTCCGATGGTGGTGGATGGTAGATTTCTCACGTATCCTTACATTTTACTTGACTTCCCTTGTTATCTTGATGCTGTGATATGAACATGAACGCTCAGGATGGACAGTATCGCCACGTCACAGAAATTATATTTAAACGTTCTTTTAGTAAACATAGTAAATATCTATAGTGGTATCTACTAGGGTTGTTACGGATTTAAACAATTTGACTTACCCGATGCGGATGCGGATGCGGATTATTAGAAGGACACATTTGTGGGTGCGAAAGCGGATTTCAGGATTATAAATATAATGGACAGAGTTGCACCTCTAAATTAGAACTTAGGATATTTTTCATACCGATATGGGGGATAAACCGCGAGGCGGAACTAATGTCAGAATAAAGAGAGGTAAAACAAAACACGATAAAGACTCCATCCCCAACCACACTCATCCCCAGAAGGATATAACTCACCCGAATATAAAACAATAACCCGTGACCTTTTAAATAAAATCTAGGTTAACTGGCGAATTTATCGCCGGTCCTACATAAAAAGGCGCGAGCGCAATAAAGCTGATTGTAGCATGTCGTAGTTAGCTTGTAAGTATATGTAGGTATAGTCTGATCCAAAAGTATGGCTTGGAAGTGTAAACAAAGTCTATTCAGGTAAAATTATTACGCAATCAATCACTTAAGTGAATTCGTAACACATTCATCTGCATTCCGAAGGTTTGAACCTCATATCGCAATAATTACTGTTTGAATGACATTATCAATTTGAATAGACATTGATGAAAATTTAGGGTTTTTAAAACTAAATTTGAACTGAATTTGATGATACCACTACAAATTGGAATCAAAACCAAATGGTAGATACGTTTTCTGATGTGTTTACTTTTTCAAGAGACACTTTTGGAACCGACTTTATTAGGTAGGAGTCGTTGTATCATAGGTACGTTTTGTTATACGACTGCATTTATGAGCGAATCGACTGGCTTCATGTGGGGCGTAACCAGAATACGTGTAGATTGGGAAAAATTGGGTAGGTACAAAGCTAAAAAATCGTAAAGATACATAACTCAGCCCAGTTGTGATAAATAAATAAATATTGAATCAAAAGAAAAGTCAAATTAGGCTAAGAATCAGCACTTTTCGAACATCAAAGTTACCAAATATCAAATTAATCTTCGTTTTTTCAATAATTGTCTTCTACGCTGTCCTTCTCACCGCTATGGTTTTCTTAAGTCTTCATTTCTTGTTCAGGCGGTTTTCCTTTGGAATGATATTCCTCAGAATTTCAGGACTTTGACTAGTCGGTACACTTTTAAAATTAAAGCTCGGGAATACTTACGCAAGAAATTGGCAGATTCATCAAACATAATTATAATTTATTCTTTTTCTCAATCTATATTTTTTATCTCTCTCTACTGTTTATATTTTGTATGTATGTATTTATGTATTTTTTATAATATTTTTTTTTGTGTTTCTCTTTTATATCTTTCCACCTACCATGTTTTGTCTCTGCATCTCCTTAAGGTAGACAGGTAGAAAATGAATAAGGCATTAAGTCCGCCATTGTGCAATGTTTCTTTGTGCATAAAGTTTTTAATAAAATAATAAATAATAACGCCCAAAATGTCCGCTGTTCACCTTTGAAAATTAAAGTGAAATTAAATACATATTGTAATTATGTAGCTCCTCGAATCTCATGACTAGACAACCCTGATCCTAGAAAATCCTTTATTCGCGGAATTACCTACAGGAGGGCTACGTGTAGGTAATTCTCTGAATAAAGGATTTTATTACAATTTACCTGAGTAGGTTGTGTTGTTAGTAGTTAAGTAACTATAACTAAGTTGTACCTAACTAAATTAGTAATAAACAGGGCGGCAATTAGGTAATTCACATTAATTCGAACCACGTAGGTATTCTAGACTACGTGAACATACACAATTAAAAGAATTTACAATTAACATTCTAGCTGTGTTGTGGGACCTTTTCCGTTTCAGTATTTAACAGTTTAAACCTAATTTGTGATTATTTGGTTACAATATCATAAAATTTGCATTGAATTGTGGATAGGTGCCATCGGCCCGCGCGTGTGCTTTATTATTATCAAAGGACTATTAGTAAACTTTCTCGTTACCTAGGTACTTTTCGTAAATACAGGTAATTTTAGTATAACAAAATATGTTTTATTTTCAGTAAAACTTAATATTTTCGGTGTGTAGATACATGATGAACATCATACGACACCTGTCAGAGAACACGCCTCGTGTATTTTTAAAGGAAACTTTTAGAATGTTCTAGAAGCTTTGGAACGGTTGCTAAAAGGTTCTCGTTATACACTTCTGGATCTGGACACATCTATTGGTCCACCTTAGAGTTTAGGTTTCGATGGTCCCTACCGAAATATGATTGCTAGATTGAACAAAAACTATTGATGCAGTTTTACAACCAATCCATTAAAAAAAGCAAAGCAGCATTGTGCGAAACGCTCTCCCTTACGTCGGTAGACCTTCCTTCCATCATTGCCATGTAACTATTATGTTTTTGCTATTTTCGCAACAACTAGCGTAGAGTTATTGCTACACCCCTCTCCCAAATTTTATTTTTTTATGTATATATTATAGGTATATATTTTGGTAATAGTATGTACTTTTGGACACATCTATTTGCATTTTCAGTTTCGTTTGGTCCTAGCTAAAATTTTATATTAGGTCGAGCAAAAAGTTTTTATGCAGTTTTGAACCTGGTACATTCACAATTTCATTCAATAGTCTTTTTTTTAATTTCGAACACAGAATTTAAAGAAACAAAAGACAATTTGGACTTTTGGAGCCTGTTTGTTGATAACAAACAATCGAATAAGGTAAACGGCCCAGTAACCGTTAAGTTATGAACTTCGCTGAATTTGCATGAGCACTAGGCTAAAACTAGAAGACTTACAAAAATATTTTTTACTTGACTGTCCCCCGTGTGGTACCGGGCCTAGAATTGTACCAACCCATATCCTCCCGTGGGTGTCGTAAGAGGCGACTAAGGGAAATCACCAGGGAAGCGGGCAGCAGCGCTTCTCCTGTGTAATATCAAATCACTGCGATCCCCAACCCGCCTGCCAAGCGTGGGGATTATGGCAAACCCCCCCAATGATGCACACGATACAGCCCGGGCCCCTAGTCCCCGGCAGCTCCGCTATTCCAGTCTACGGTAGCGGACTCGGTTACGGCGGAGCAAGGGGTGCTAAGAATCTCCGGCAGAGGTCCGGCTACCATCACAAACGACGACCTTTGGCCCTGGCAACATTTAACACGCGCACACTACGGACCGATGAGAAGATTGTCGAACTGGAGGAAGAACTGGGCCGGTTGCGCTGGGACATTGTGGGGTTATCTGAAGTCCGAAGAGAGGGAGAGGACTCGATAATCCTGAAGTCTGGCAACCTGCTCTATTTCCGGGAAGGCGACCAGCTGTCCCAGGGTGGTGTCAGGTTTATTGTCCACAAGTCCCTCGTGAACAACGTGGTTAAAGTCGGGAGCCTTTCGACTCGGGTGGCGTACCTTGTACTGAAAATAACAAAACGATATTCGTTAAAGGTTATACAGGTCTACGCCCCGACGTCTAAACACTCTGACGATGAGGTGGAGGCCATGTATGACGGACGTCATAAGGACGTCAGTAGAGCCATACATTCCTCCAAAACCCACTACACCGTTGTCATGGGGGACTTTAACGCAAAACTGGGCATGCGAGAGGCGGACGAGACGAAAGTGGGGCAATTTGGAGTTGGAAATCGGAATCCCAGAGGTCAGATACTAATGGATTTCATGGAAAGGGAAGGACTCTTTGCGATGAATTCTTTTTTCAGGAAACCATTGCACCGCAAGTGGACCTGGCTCAGCCCCGATGGTCAGACCAAAAACGAGATAGACTTCATAATGTCAACGAGAAGGCAAGTGTTCAACGATGTCCCCGTGATCCATGCGGTAAAAACCGGGAGTGATCACCGTATTGTTAGAGGCATCTTGAACCTCAACATTAGGCTCGAACGCTCTCGACTTATGAAGTCTACGCTCCGTCCAGCATCAACACAACTCCAAAACCCCGAGAGCTTTCAGATCGAACTACAAAACCGCTTCGAATGCCTCAGTGAATGCGTAGATGTGGACGACTACAACAACAGGTTTGTGGAAATTCTCCAAACGGAAGGGTCTAAGTTCTACAAAACCCTCCGTTCAAAAAGACAGAAGAAGATCTCCGGTCCCACCCGCCGGCTAATGGAAGAAAGACGGGAGGTGATCTTAAAATCCCCTGATGACGCTTCGCGCATCAGATGCCTTAACAGACAGATCTCAAAGTCTCTGACTCGCGATATACGCCAATTTAATACAAATTGTATTAAAGAGGCTATCGAGCGGAACAAAGGCTCCAAAGTGTTCGCACGAGAATTGTCTGTTGGACAGAGTCTACTTGCGAAGCTGAAGACTGGGGATGGTAGGATCGTCACTTCCAAGCCCGAGCTTTTGGGTGAGATCGAGAAATTCTACGGAGAGTTATACACATCAACACACGCACCTGTTGTAAGCCTGGCTAATGATCCTAGAGCCAGACTAGCCCGACACTACACCGACGATATCCCGGACGTCAGCCTGTACGAGATTGGTATGGCCCTGAAACAGCTCAAGAACGATAAGGCGGCTGGAGATGATGGAATTACGGCTGAGCTTCTGAAAGCGGGTGGCAAACCGGTTCTTAAAGCGCTTCAGAAGCTATTTAATTCCGTCATTCTTAAAGGCGAAACGCCTAAGGCGTGGCACAGGAGCGTGGTGGTTTTGTTTTTCAAAAAAGGTGACAATACCCTCCTGAAAAACTACAGACCGATATCCCTCCTGAGCCATGTCTACAAGCTGTTTTCTAGGGTCATCACGAATCGTCTCGCTCGCAGGTTTGACGACTTCCAGCCTCCCGAACAAGCAGGCTTCCGAAAAGGCTTTAGCACCATAGACCACATTCATACGCTGCGGCAAGTTATACAGAAGTCCGAGGAGTATAACAAACCACTATGCTTGGCGTTTGTGGACTATGAGAAGGCCTTCGATTCGGTTGAGACTTGGGCGGTGCTACAGTCTCTCCAGCGGTGCCAAATTGACCATCGATACATTGAGGTGATAAAGTGTTTGTACAAAAACGCCACCATGTCAGTCCGTCTCCAGGATCAGGACTCGAAACCGATCCAACTGCAGCGTGGAGTGAGACAAGGAGATGTCATATCTCCTAAATTGTTCACTGCTGCGTTGGAAGATGTCTTCAAGCTCCTGGACTGGAAAGGACTTGGCATCAACATCAACGGCGAGTACATCACTAATCTCCGTTTCGCAGATGATATCGTGGTCATGGCTGAGACCCTGGAAGACTTGGGCAAAATGCTCAATGACTTCAGCAGAGCTTCCCAACAAGTGGGTCTAAAAATGAACATGGATAAGACGAAGATCATGTCGAACTCTCATGTCGCACCCACTCCAATTGTGGTTGGTTGCTCTGCACTCGAAGTTGTTGACGAGTATATATACCTGGGACAGACAGTCCAACTAGGTAGGTCCAACTTCGAGAAAGAGGTGTCTCGGCGAATCCAGCTCGGTTGGGCAGCGTTCGGGAAGCTACGCTACATCTTCTCGTCGTCCAAGATACCACAGTGTCTCAAGACGAAAGTCTTTGACCAGTGTGTGTTGCCAGTGATGACTTACGGAACTGAAACGTGGTCGCTCACAATGGGCCTCATACGAAGGCTCAGAGTCACACAAAGGGCAATGGAAAGAGCTATGCTAGGAGTTTCTCTGCGTGATCGAATCAGAAATGAGGAGATCCGCAGAAGAACCAAAGTCACCGACATAGCTCTGCGAGTCGCTAAACTCAAGTGGCAGTGGGCAGGGCACATTGCTCGTAGAACCGATGGCCGATGGGGCAGGAAGGTTCTGGAGTGGCGGCCACGTACTGGAAGACGCAGCGTAGGGAGACCCCCAACAAGGTGGACCGATGACCTGGTGAAGGTCGCGGGAAGCCGATGGATGCGGGCAGCACAAGACCGGTCATCGTGGAAAGCCTTGGGGGAGGCCTTTGTCCAGCAGTGGACATCTATAGGCTGAGGAAGAAGAAAGAAGAAGGAAGAAGGAAGACTGTTTAGATAATTTAATATACTTTTAGTATATTATGATTCTACTAAACTAGTGTAAAATTTAATTAACTATAAAACAATAAAACTACAAAAAGGGCCAATTGTACCAGTACCCGGTAGAGTTGTACTAGTTAACGTTAAATTGTCCCGGTAACCGGTAATTTTTGCCGCGAAATTGTACTCTATTGCTTTACGTTAAAGTTCATAGAAATACAATATATTCAAATAAAATATTAATGAAAAACATTAGGGTCCGTATTTAACCAACAAATAAACACGATTTGTTTTAACTTTTTATAATGTATCTTTTATAAAGTACCTATACCTATATAAAAATAAACAAACAAACTCTGTCCGTCGTGGATTGTCATTCCTTCTTCGAGATGTGCCAATAGTCCATCACTTCTTTAAACCACGCCCTTAAACTGCTTTCCTGAACTATAAAGCACGGGTGTACATCAGATTTTGAGACACTTGCTGGCCTACTACAGGCGGCAGCTTCAACCAAACGACCGAGTCTGCCATTATTAAAAGTATTTTCACGCTTATTTTTTTTAATAAATAAACTAACACTATCCAATAACTGCTCCTTAGTGACATCTGAAATTATTTATTTATTTTACCATTTAATATATTAACAAAAAGAAAAAACAGAACAGATAAAAGGCACAGAGATGATTATATCATAAAAAAATCTCTTTCGGCATACCTGCAATATGACAGCGTGTAAAAAGTAGAGGACAGAAGACGTGAACTCTGAAGGAGTAGGAGTAGAAATCGGTAGAGTGGAGAGGCGACTTGAGAAGGTTTTGAAGATGCGACCTTTTGCTTTTTTATCGTGAATAAATCCGATAAAAAAAGTTTCCCCCTTATTTCGTCTGGGAATAAGGGAGGGTTATGTCGGCCTCCTACCATCTAAACGTCCACTATTCCTTCCAGTACCATGAGTCGGGGACCCGGCAGATACTTGTACGTTCGCCCCACACACGTGGGGACCAAGTGCGGCCGATCCCTCGACCACACATCCTTCCGCTAAGCTGCGCATACTGCATGTCACGCTCGAGCGACGATACGGCCCCAATTTCATCGCCCGCATGGTCCTTCTTATGGTGGCCAAAGTCGTGAAGCGCCCTTCGACGCTTGGCTACCCTTCTCCGGCGAGTGGAGTGAGAGTCATGCTCTTTTTCCCTTTCCGCAGCCTCCATTGCATGCACTACCTTCTCGCAAAAAGAGGCCATAGCATCCCCCACGCTCCTTCCTTCGTCGCTTTCGACCATGAACTGTACTACGGCCGGGAGTGAGATATCACCGGCACCAAGTGTCCCGACTATGGCACAGCGCTGTTGGGTCCAAGCTGAGCTTTCCTCCAGCCTAGGTGGCGCTTTGTGCTCAATTATTTAAAAAAAAGTCATATGATGTATTCTCATCCAAAAAAAGTCCACATTGAGCGGAGCGGAAGGGTGAGGGTCTGTTTTAACCCACCCGTGCTCCAGGGTATCTCTTATTATGGCGGCACACTCAAGCAAGCAAGTCAGCTCGAAGGTTTTTACGGCACCAGAACTTTGAAAACATGGAATGAATTAGATCTTTCGAAAAATAATGAAGGTAAATAAATACGCAAAATAATTACCTTTAAATAATAATAATCTCTAGAAAGATTCAATTATGGCAAATCAATCTTTAGTACTTATTAATGATTTTTTAACACCTGTTCTGACTGAGACTTGCTCCCAAATCAGAACTCACGTGAGTGACTTAATGAGTTCAAATGAAAGCCGTGCTGGAAATATGGGAAAGTACGGGCGTAAGAATATGTAGATGAGAGTTCCAACTAATGAGGCATAGTCATCAAAAAATAAATAAAAGAAAGACATATGTTAGGACTCGAACTGCATTATGTAAATGAAATAGCCAAGAGCTTTTCGCCCTTGCTTCAGTTTCAGCTAGGAACTACCATTTTCTCCGTGGTACTCCAAACAGTACGGTATACTACCATATATCGTACTGTTTGGAGTACCGTACGGTATATCGTACCAATACTACCATATACCGTACTGTTTGGAGTACCATGGAGCAAATGGTAGGTATACCACGGTGTACGTTGCATGACAAAATACTTGGCCACTATGCTGTTCAATCCCAAAACCATGTTTAAATAATTAAATTACCATCTGCTAAGAAATAAACGTGTTTAATTTTTTGATTTCCAAAACAAATTATTCACATTCTAGTCGCAGTAGGCTTTTTATATACTTCATAGCTGATTCAAGAAAAGCTTGTAACGCAACCAGAACAAAAAGTGGTAAACCATACAAAAAAAAAACACAACCAAATTCACGTGATACCAAAACAAACTAAATGTCTAGTAACTACATCCTTTTGATTCAAAGGAAAATAATGCTTAATTCAAGACAATAAGGACTATAAACGGATTTAAATGCAGCTGTTAAGGCATGCCCCAGTATCCGGCAGAAAATATTTAATATAATTTACAGTTTCAAAGGAAAATGAGATCTATTCCAAAGCAATAAGAATAGAATAACGGGTTTTGGTGCAACGTATGTAACTGGTTTGATAGTGTACTAATATCCGGTAAAAATCGCACATTTTTACCGGGTACTAGGTCAAGTAGGGGTTTGAGTGTACCAATAGATGTAACATGTAAAATTATTTACTTTTCGATGAGATTTACCTCAATTTATAGATTAAATCGTTAAATAATATACACAATTTATTAAAAAAATTAACACTTTTACCTTAATTTTATCCGTTGAAGTATGGCTAGATAATTTCTGCGACCGGGTGGGTTCGTAGTTCACTGACAGAACTTTGTACTTATACATAATTTTACTATACCATACTTTTATTTTCTCACAGTTTTTACATTATTAAACTTTTTGGTGAGTGTCGCCATCAGAATTGTATAAAATAGTACCAAGAATAAATTGCTATTTGCAAATTTTAATTTAGTTTTGCTAGAAAGACGCTAATATTAAAAAACTGACTAGTTAACGGCTACCGGGACATTAACGGAAATAGGTACTCTTACCTTACTAAGAAAACTTGATTTTATTGGTTTACTTGGATTTAATTCTTGAAAAAGTGATTGATATCTTTGGATTTGCAACAAACATTACTTATTCTTAACATTAAGGTGAGATTCTATCAATAATCTATGGATACTTCAACTGAAGTCGCCGCCCACGCTGTGGCACTTATTCAGGCCGGACACAGCCAAAGAAATGTGAGTGCTCAACTTAATTTAAGTCGATCTGCGGTCCGAAATGTTTATCGGAGGTACCTAGAGACTGGCGGCTTTGTTCGTCGCCAAGGAAGGCCATGATCTCGGGTCACAACTGAAAGGCAGGATCGATTTATCGTTAAGACCAGCTTGAGAAATCGTCACCTAACCTCCATTGAGATACAAAACCAACTTCTCGACTTCCACGGAGTATCTATGAGCGCTCGAACTGTTCGGAGGAGGTTAAAAGAACGCGATGTGGTACCACACAAGCCAGCTTATGGGCTCAAACTAACGCGAGCCCACCGAACAGCGCGCCTTCATTTCGCATGCACTCTCATTTAAATTGGACACAGCAAGATTGGAGCCGTGTACTCTTTTCTGAAGAGTCTAAAATTGTGTTATTTATTTATTTATATATTCTTTCACACATGACATGTACAGAGGCGGACTTAATGCCTTAGGCATTCTCTATCAGTTAACCACAGGTGGTGAAGAGATAAGATGGTAGGTGCTTTAGCTTCAAAGAAAATTGTAAAGAAAAAAAAAGCCCTTAACACTATTAAAAAATACTTAAATAAGCTAAATGTACATACCTATATGTGACGACGTCAGCGACGGCTGAGCGGTAAGGTCGTCACCATCTTGGTGTGGTGGAAAGGGCTCCAATTCGTAGGTGGAAATCCACGACGTATTAGCAAATTTTTGATCATAATTTGCGATGCGGTTGACGCAGTGACTGAGTCCTCGAATGCTGTGCTGCATGTCGCGGGTTCGATTCCCATACGGAACAAATATTGATATAGCCTACAGGTACCTAGTTGTTCTGGGTCTGGCTGTTTGTGTGAGTTTAAATGTTTGTAAACGCCCTCAAGATACTTGTATCACAGTTAAAGTTACCCCACACTAGGAATTTCTCTTGAGAAATTCCTAGTGTGGGGCAACTTAAAAAACTATCAATAGATAAGACCTTGATTTACCATGATCGTTATGTTTCTACTATAGACATTTCATAACCTAAATCTATACTAATATAATATATCAAGGTGGAGAGTTTGTTTGTTTGTTTGAAAGCGCTAATCTCAGAACTACTGGTCCGATTTGAAAAATTATTTTTGCGTTAGATAGCCCATTAATCCATTAAGGCTTTAGCCTATATAACATCACGCTGCGACCAATAGAAGCGGAGCATAACTAACTCCACGCGAACGAAGTCGCTGGCGGTCGCTAGTACTTAAGTCATATCGATTCAGCCACTTTCAAGTGTTTCGCTGACCAAAAAACAGTGCTAGTGGATTTTGTAAAACATTTCACTTTCAAAACTTAGGTGAAGTGAAATCACAGAAAAACCTGCACCATTTCATTTTCACCTTTAGATTGTAGGTAGGTAACACAATCTCAAAAACTGTAAAGGACACAAGTTAACCAGTTCAATGGCGCTTTAAGGGTTGTTGAGAAGGAGGTACTCTGGCTGAAGGGTGCAATACTTATTCATCAGCAGCTTCTTTGTAACTGGACCCTTTGTACTTGTTCAAGAGTTCTCTTTTACTTACTTTGTAGATAGGACGGGGCTACCGCAAAATTGTTCGGTCAGCATCTAAATTAGATTGAAACGAAATATTCGACAATGTAGGTACTTTTTGGCATTTTTAATAGTTCTTAAGAAGACCGAGAGAAGTGCTGTTCTATAATTAAATTATTCAACAATGTAGTTTTTGGCATTTCTATTAGATACAGAAATAGAAAAGAAATAAGGAATAGAAAAGTGCTGTTCTTTATTTAAATTAAGTATTCGACAATATACTTTTTGGCATTTTTAATAGTATTTAAGAAGAGAGAGAGAGAAGTACTATTATTTATTTAAAAGTTACTTCGGTTTCAATTTTAATAAAATATTTAGTAGTTAAGAAGAAATAGAAAAGTTCTGTTCTTTATTTAAATTATTCGACAATGTGCTTTTTGGTATTTATAATAGTAGTTAAGAAGAGAGAGAGAGAGGGAGGGAGAAGTACTATTCTTTATTTAAAAGTTACGTCACTAGCCCGCGACTTACGTTTGAGTCATTACGGGTCGTCACTAGCCCGCGACTTACGTTTGAGTCATTACGGGTCGTCACTAGCCCGCGACTTACGTTTGGGTCATTTCGGGTCGTCACTAGCCCGGGACTTACGTTTGAGTCATTACAGGTCGTCACTAGCCCGTGACTTACGAATTGTAGGTTGTACTTGTACGGCCGAACCCCGTTAGGCGCTTTATTTTAAATTAATAAATTATTTCATCACCACTGCTTTCAAAACGGTAAAGAAAAACATCGCGAGGAAACCTGTATGTCCTGGAGGCAAAAACTTCGAAGACATGGGACATCTACCAAATCGCATTAGGCCCGCATGGGAGATTAAGGCCCACTCCCTCTGTCTCAGGAGTGGGAACACTATAGGCTGATGATGTATGCGACATATTATATACTTTAATTCCTACATCATAAAGTTAAGTTTACGCTAAAACTTCAAACATTTTTATGACTTCTTCATGACTGTGGTTAAAATGTTTTTCATGCATTAGGTACTGTGCCCTCCAAATCGAACCCCTATTTATGTAGAGGTGGCTATGCTTACTGTTCTTATAGCATTAAGAATTTATTACACGAACCGATTTAATTCAATATTCTTTGAAGCAATTTCCAGATTATCCTTTTACGAATAAGACAAACATCACGCTAAAGAATGTGACGCGTCCCAAAAAGGTTTTACTTTACATTTCCTTCTCAGGGTTGATTTATTTCCACATTTCCAAGTACCGTATTCTTGGTTCGTTGAGCAGAAACTCGAGATGTATCTTCGAGATATCTGTCGTTGAAGGAATACGTGAATTGTTACTCCTGAGTGGAGTCCCGAATTAGCACTCTTCAATGGTTCACACGTTCGCTGCCAATAGGTAAATACTCTTTTTAGGATACCATCGCTAAAACACAATGGCGTGCATAATGGCCGAGTGATTTGCTTTCTTTTTTTCTGGAAATGGAACCCTGGCGGGTTACGAGACCCTATTATGAAGGCTCCGGTATCCGTCCGTCCGTCACAGCGCTGAACTTTTGAAGCGTAACAGGTAGACAGTTGAAATGTTCATAGTGTGTGTACCTACCTACATACAATATGTAAAGAAAACCCTGTCTGACCCATAAGGATAATAAAGGTTAGGTAAACACTTGACCAAATATAATATAAAATTTTACATAATCATCATAGTAACAATACTAATGAATTTTGAAATAATCCTTTTTTCCCGGGAATTAATTCCAATTTCCCCGAAATTTGGTAATTTTTAAAAAAGTGACAACACTGGTATTATTATATGCGAATAGCGACGCGACCGCGTCACTGGTGCCGCGTGCCCTGCAACCCGCCGCCCGCGGAATGGGGTTGTTTACCGCACATGTATTAAGTTACCTCTTTTTGCGAAATAATATTTATTAGTTTAGGGGGATTTTTTTTTAAGTTTTGTCTGTCTTTGTGGGCATTAGTAGAATCAGTTATCGATACCTAACAATGCCTTCACGGATCGGACAGGGTTTTCTTTACCTATTGTATATTCAAATTTTATTTACGTTTCAAATTGCCATCATTTTAGGTTGATACTGAAATGTCAACTATGTTATACGGCACGGTTGGCGTTGTGGTTAAGCTATTAACTGCTCTGCAGCGTGTCGCGAGTTCAACTCCCTCTCGGAACAAAAAAAAATGTATGACCTACAAGTAGTTATTCCGGGTGTGGCTGTTTGTGTATGTGAGTTTATATTTGTAAACGCACCCACGGTACAGTTGAAAGTCCTAGAGCGGGTCAAGTTTCTTTTTTTTTAATAATTTAACTCTTATCAGGTTTATAAAAGTCTTCAAGGATTTCAAATAATTTCTTAATATTATTAATTGTTATGGAATGTATAATACAGTAGGAATCTTGACTGACACCAAACTATACAGTCCTATTACTCCTAATCTAATTTCTGAAAAATATAACACAGAAATGTAAAGATGTTTATAATCTTTCCCACCTAAGAAACAGGGGTGACCCGCTGTGAATAACTAAAATCCTAATTCAAATATTCAAAATAACATTCTAAATCCTACGCACGCACCAACCCAATTTCGTCCAAAACATTACATGGCAAAACCGTCCTTAAAACTGCTGGCATAAAGTTGATTATCCTGTGTTATAATTGTTTAGGTCACTCCTGACTCGAATGAGCGACTGGCGTGATTCATTTGAAACTATTCAGTTTGAATACTGCTAATTAAGGTTTAATGTAGAATTCAATGAACGGATTAACTAGGATTTGTGAATAAACATGGAATTTCCTAAATAGGCGGGAATTGAAAATGATCTCCTCTGCTTTTGATACACTTGTTGATTTTCCTTTGACAGATATCTCGACCATAGAAGCATTAGGTAATATGTATAGGTCGTCGGACCTATAGATACGACCTCATGCTTCTACTGTCTTGTCTCATCATCAACCTTTTTTTGTCATCCCATAACTGGGCACAGGTCTCCTCTCATACATAGGATTGAGCGTAATCACCACGCTTGCTCAATGTGAGTTGGCGATTTCAGACGTGAAAGTCTAGGTTTTTCATTGGACTCTTAAAATTATTTATAGTGTCGTTTACTAAATAAAAGCGCGTCATTTATGTAGTAATTTTTTATGGTTATATGATGAATTATTTACTGAATGCACTCATTCAGTAAATAATTTATAAAGAACATTGAAATATCCCAGCATAGTGGCCCGATCATGACTTTGCTTCAAACCTCCCTCATAGACGGTATACCCGGCCGTCTTTTGGAACTGTCATTGGCGATATTCGCCATTACTGTAAAACAAAATTTTCAAAGAATTTCTATAATTTTTTGCACGTGTTATTGGCAAAATTCTGGTATCTATTCCAGAGGCCATTGATCAAGAGTTGAGGTTGAATCTCACCTTGAGAAAAAAAGAAAGTAAATAAAGTTTGAAATACAAATACTGACTCAGAGGCTAGAACTAAAATTAGAACGAGAACTAAAGGTAAACCTGGTCTAAAAACGATTAATAATACGAATAGAAGTAAAAGAATTATTTTATTTAGCTTTTGCTCGGGATCCTCTAAAGTGCAACAGAGCAAAACCTACCTGTAAGCATCAGGCTTATTCCGATATCTCCTGGGTCTGCCTCGATGCCGTCGAACGTTTACCGGTACTGGTGGATATTTGGCCCATAACTCGTTCGTTAATCCATACTAATATTATAAATGCGAAAGTAACTCTGTCTGTCTGGCTGTTACGCTTTCCCGCCTAAACCTCTCAACCGATTTTGATGAAATTTGGCACAGACAATCTTTAGACCCTGAGAAAGGACATAAACTACCTTTTGTCCCGGAAAAAATTGATATTCCCGAGGGAAATATAACCGAACTCCACGCGGGCGGAAAGCTAAGACCCTGAGAAAGGACATAAACTACCTTTTATCCCGGAAAAATTTGATATTCCCGAGGGAAATATAAACGAACTCCACGCGGGCGAAGCCGCGGGCGGAAAGCTAGTATTAGTTCTATATTATTTATTTTACTGCTCAGTTGCTCCAATAAGCAACTCATCATCATCATATCAGCGTTAATCCCAGTCGCATCAGCTTTTTTCAGCTTTGGAGTCTGGGGTCTGCTTTACCAGTCTAACTGCTGCTTATGGCTAAAATTCGACATTTCCCGTAGACGGCCGTCTGACCTCCACAACCCGAACGCGATATCGAAGCATTACAGTTAGACCAATAATTAGACTTTTAAGGGCCCCAACAACCCCTAACGACTGCTACTATTCGTATGGCAACCGGGACCAACGGCTTAACGTGCTTACCGAGGCACAACCAGACCAGTGCAAAAATATACTGAATAATATACTGAAGCATACAAATACTTGCACTGCGCGGGTATCGCAGGTAGGCTGTCTAAGCTCCAATAAGCAACTATCGCTTTAAATCAGGGCCTATTTATAAATTTTCTAACAAAGAATGAAAATAATGTTGTTTTTTGGTCTTAATAAAGTTTATTACTAAATATTTACAAATTTACAGCAACTTAAAAAAAACGTATGTTGGCATTGATTTATGGATAACAGAACTTACTTCTATTGACAATATGTGTTCAAAATACTTTAAAAAAATATTTTTCTAAAGGCCTATCATATGATTTCATACAATGTATTGCAACAATACAATAGGTAATTTTCTATTAAAGACTAGCGGACCTGGAAGACGTAGTCCTGTCCGATTGGGTTAAATAGTGGTTTCAAACCATCGAGGAACTAATCAAACATTCAAATCAGTCCAGCCATACACACATACAAAAGATCTATATACAACCATTGATATAATATTAAATAGTTTAATATAGTAATTAGTTTAATATTATATCAATGTATAGAACACATTAATATACATATAACCACCTGCCTCCCTTTGTTATATACTGCCAAGCTCTGTAGTTCAGTACATTTCTAAGTTCACTTCAACTAATCAATTCATTTGCAAATTACATAATTATAATCATACTACCACGCCTATTATCTCATAGGGGTAGACAGATCACATAGTTTCGCGGACATATCTATAGAATTTTCCTACATGCAGTAATTTATACTGTAAAGGAGCATTCTGTAAGTATGACTAGTTTGGGAAAACATATCTAATTGTTCTTCTAGCTTTTCGTATTGTCATGTAAACAGTTAAATGCTTAACAATTTCTTATGAAAAAGGTATGTAATTCTTGTATTACATACATTGTATTGTTTAAGATCATAAATAATTTACCACCCTCAGTCATTTCATTGAAAGTAAAAAAACTAAAATGTTAATAACATTTTTACATAACGTGTTTCCTTTCAGTCTAACATTAGTTATTAACTGACAGTTTCACTATAAAACTTAACCTATTGCACAGTTTTAACTCTTGCCACTTGTCACACAGTTCTGCATGAAGATGTGCATCACTTGAAGCGGCTGACTGCTCAAATTGCTCTGGATTCAATCAGAGTGGATTTCTTCTGCTACTTGTTGCCATTTTGCCACTAAATTCGACACTGATTTGTGTTTCAATCCCATGGACGCTGATATTTTAACCTGAAACAATATAATTTATTATTTTAATGTATTTTTAACACTGAAGGCTGGTTTTATAATTCGTAGTTAAACTCTAGTAGGTGGCCTAGTGATATGTAAAGAAAACCCCGAAAAACGAACGAACGATCTTTTCCTGATTGGCCTGGGTCTTGGATGTTTATCTATATATGTATCTATTATAAATATAGTATCGTTGAAATAGTATCCCATAACACAAGTCTCGAACTTACTTTGGGGCTAGCTCAATCTGTGTGATTTGTCCGTATATATCTATTATTTTATCATAATAAGAATAGTAATGAATTTCGAAATAATCTTTTTTCCAATACTGGCGGCATTTTTTTTGACCGCGTGCCGTGCCCCTCTTCGCCCGCACATTTGTTGCCATGTAAGTTACCTCCTTTTGCGAAATATTTTTTTTTTAAGTTTAGCCAGTTTTTGCAGGCATAATTATATAGAATCAGTTATGGATACCTAACAATACCTTCAAGGATCGGACAGGGTTTTCTTTACATATTGTATAGATTTGTATTAAAGAAGAAACAAAACGCAACTAACCTTAGGCTTCTTCTTAACAACTTTGACCTCCTTTTCTTTATCTCTGTCCTTGTCTCTATACTTGTCCTTAATCTCGACGTGCTCGGGCGAGATGGATACTGAGCGCGAACCCGGCGCTTGCTTTTCAAGCTCTGCTATATCACTGTAGAACGACGCTAGCTCGTCACCAATCTCTTGTTTGGATTCGGCCTGTAACAAAAGATGGAAGCTTTGTAGAGAATCATAGCTCTTTTAGCAATTTTAGACGATGTAATGGTCGGTTAGCTGGGAGACGTAAACCTGGTGGCAGGGATAACGATGCGCATACTTCTACATGAATTGTAATCTGCATTCGCATTTGTGTGCTTAAAATTAGGGTTGTAACGGAGCTTCGCCTCCGCTTCCGTTACTGCGGAAGTTCCGCATGAAATCGTATCTTCGCTTCCGCCTCCGCCTCCGCACAATTTTTAGCGGAGTTATAACGGAGGTTTATTTACGTATTTATGCAATAAATAAATAGTCCGGCCGCGTTTGAGCGCGAAATGGTCAAGACTCAACTAGTACGAGGCGGGAATGCGGCAAGCACTATTTGTTTCTCCTTAATTTTCATTAAAAGAAGGTAATATTTTTTTTACCAAGTATACTACTTTTAATGTACGTATTTAAAATAAAAATTTTGTTTTAATTAACCATAAATTTCAATTTTATCTGTATGTACTTTCACCTCCGCCTCCGCCTCCGTTAACCTCCGCATCCGCGGAGGTGAGACTCGTCGCCTCCGCATCCGCCTCCGCCTCCGCTAACAAGCCTCCGTTACAACCCTACTTAAAATATAAACAATATCCCCTTATTACAAACATGGATTTTATTTAGATCTGCCCCCTTTTTTTATAAATTATAAACTAGCGCTTGACCGCAATTCCGCCTGATGGTAAGCAGTGACGCAATCGTTGATGGTAAAGCGCACTAGTTTATTAAGAGCCTATTCACTCTAGCCTTGAAGACACTCAAATTGTAGTCCGACGGAAACACCGCCGCTGGCAAATTGTTCCAGTCCCGCGATGTATGCGGTATAAAGGAGGAAGCGACACGCTTCGTCCGGATCGTAGTGGTGTTAACAACGTAAGGGTGGAAACTAGTCGTACGACGGGTCGTCCGATGGTGGAACGGAGATGGGGGAATTAAATCATGCAATTCCCTCGCACATTCGTTCCCTAATCGGCGAAAACATTTTTGTCAAATGAGTGCGACTAGTTGGGATCAGTTGGTTCGGGCCGCCCATTGGTCCATTCAGTCCAAACGATCCCAGCTAGTTGCAATCATTTGACAAAAATGTGTTCCTTATAACCTTATAACGGAACCCTAAAAAAAGAATATTACTGCTATCACTCGGAAATCAACTAAAATGTCATTACAATAAGGTTTATATTTGTTAAACTAGAAATAACATAAATTTGAAACATTAGTTTGAATAGACATTAGACCCATAGCAGAAAATCTTCAAGGGGCTTCTTAATAATTATAGGGGCTTTTTTTTCTCGACTATTTTCTTTCAAGCTAAAGCACCTACCATCTTATCTCTTCACCACCTGGGGTTGACTGGTAGAGAACGCCTAAGGCATTAAGTCCGCCCATGTACATGTGATGTGTGCGAAAGAATAAATAAATAAATAAATAAATAAAATCTTTCGTGAATTACAATTAAAATAAGACCCTATAAGATATTTCGTAGATTTCTAGGGACTTACGTTGGCACGCAACGGCGGCAGGTCATCACAGCCGGGCGGCGGGGGGTCGGCCCAGGAGGGGGGAGGAGGTGTCGGCGCGCGGCCCCACGCTTGCGTCGGGGCAGTAATAGCAGGCGGCGGCGGGGTGGGAGAAGGGGGGGACGGCTCGGCGAGGGGGGGAGTGGTCGAAGGGAGTGGTGGGGGTAAGTCCTCCTGGAAAAAAAACAAATCATAATGGTAAGTTATTTTAATTTTTTTTTTAATGTTGCCCCACTATAGAAATTTCTCCTCTGTCGTGGGTGCGTTTATAAAAATACGAATATAAACTCACAACCATACACAAACAACCAGACTACTTGTAGGTTAAACAAATATTTGTTGCGTGTGGCAATCGGGGTCTCCTGTCATAAGTCCCGTCTACACGCTCCGTCTTGCCTGCGCAGTCCAGGCCTGTGCAGTCATGACTGTACAAAAAGCCAGAACATTCGGGACTGCGCGCGCTACCGTCTTGCCGTCCACACACATGGGCTTACATGCGGAAACTGGGCTCGCAAGTAAGAGGGAGCGTATAGACAGAGATACAGAGAAAGATTGAGCGTAATCACCACGCTGCTGGCTCAATGCGGGTTGGCGATTTCAGACTTAAAGTCCTGGTTTCCTCAAGATGTTTTCCTTCACCTTGTAATCAGTTATTGGAGTCCAAGATATGCTTAGAAAGTACATATAGCTTAGAAAAGTTACATTGGTGACCGCAGACTCATACTTGAGAGACTGGTATTTAACCGCTAGACCACCATGACTAATGTGTAATTAGTACATTAGTAGAAAGCATCGTTTACCTTAGATTCAATCCCCGGATGCGGCGGCGTGGTACATATCTCCATGTCGGTGTGTGTGGTGGCGGGGTATTCCCATTGGACCAGCCCGTCCGCCTCGCGCCGGTAGCAGTAGCGACCCTCAGACCTGTGGTGCACAAACAGGGAAGTTCAGGTATGGGCAGTGAAGAGAGGATAGTGGCCCGGTAAGTTTAGATGGAGTGGTGCCCTAAAGTCTTTAGCAATCTGGACGATTTATTAAAGTAAAAAGTTAAGCTGATGGTAGGAAAATATAATCCTAGGCAACAAATGTAAAACATCTTGAAACAAACAAGTTTCTAAAACAACTATTTTATTCAAATTTGTAGATTAATTCAGCAGCAGAGCAGATGATAATTATATCTAGGTAAAATATTGCCCACTACACTGCTTATAAGTTTTTTTCTTTTTTTTTTTTGTGTGTGAAACATTTTTAAGTTCAATAAAAGACAGATAAAAGAGTGACATAACAAAATTGATAAGATAAAACAGTGGGATGACTGACTGCTAGTCCAAAATCACACTGTTATGTATAAACCATAATATCATTATAAACAAAAGTTATTAAAATTTTGAACATAGAAAGTAAACGTGAGTGTCTCAAAATGATCAGATAATCTGCAAGACTTAAGATCACCACAAACCATCTAAAAATATGGGGCAAACTTATCTAATGACAAATAAAACCGTATACTTCAACCCGTGCTCCGGATTTGTGTCCGCCGGACAAAGAACAAAAAAAAAGAAAAAAACAACCATAACATTCCAAAATGGCGGACACAAGGAATCCTCAAAATCCATTACACGGCGGTCTCACCAGCCAGCGTTCTGGAACAGACCAAAGCGTATTATTCTTGAATAAAGTATAAATATCAGCAAAGAGTTTGTCTCTTACCAACTCCTTTGAAGAAGCGATGTCTCCATTGCACAGGCAGCGCCAGTCTTCTGTCTTCTTCACACTTATAGCTAAGATGTTACGTCTTCTTTAATTACATTGTTGGGATTGCAAAATATTAAAGAAACTCGAATTGTTAAACATGAAGTTTTTATTCTTACTTCAAATCATAGATATACACAGGTGATGTAGCAAGTCTTGAAAGTAGTGTCAAATAAAGTTATAGCATTTTTACCTTGAAATTACAATAAGACATATGTAATACTGAATCATCACATTTCATTAATAATATTTTATACAATAAAATATTGAGACCTTCGCGTTTTACAGTTGAATAGGTCAAAACTACATTTGTGAGGAAGAAAACCGTCTGTAAATAAAATTTCATGGAATACAGAGGTCAAGGTCATTGTCATTAGTTGTGAGCTTATACAATAGTTGAATACTTCTAGTTACTGCGGGTGCAAGTGATCACGTCAGGATACAAACAGTCCATTCCCGCACAATAAACACTGTTTAGTCTGCCTTGGCTTGACCGAGACAGTCTTGATCTAGTCAAGTCAGACCAAAACAAACAATCGTTCAAGGTATTTGTTTGCAAAATTAACAATTTTATAAATTAAAAGTATCTCAACGCTGTCGGAAATATAAATCTTTGGAAAGGTGAAAGTCTTTAATTATGAAATGTAGCCGATAGTTTGCTGTGAAATATTCGATTTATCCAATCATTTAGAATTTTTGACCGAAGTAGGTCTTGTTTCATATTTCAAATTATACTCAAGCCTTCAGTTTTAGTCTCTTTTGACCAAAAATCAAGGTAAGAAGGTGTACCTTCTTCGGATTCATTGTAAGAAAAAGGTCCATAGAGTTCTCGCACCATAAAGTTCCAAAAGTTCCGAAAACTGCACTATGAATGGGAGTTTTAAAAGAGGTCGTTGGATGAACAAGGGTTTATCAGACCGGTCTATTCGGAAATAATTCGTGAATAATTTAAGATTTAGCTGACTTTTACTCTAAGTCAAGGTGAAGTTATTACTTTCAAGTAGGCAAATAGATGAATTTACGAAATCCGTAATATAGAAGAGAACAGAGTTTGGTGAACCTGTCGGTTAAACCCTTGTGTATGTCGCACAGGTCGTGGTGGCGCGGCTCGTACCTCTGGAAGGCGGTGCTCCAGCCGGGCGGGGCCGCGCGAGCCTCGTGCGTGGCCAGCTGTCGCGCCGCGCTGTGGGCCCAGCGCCGCCAGTACCACAGCGGGACACCGCCGGCACGGAATGCTGACGCCAGCGTCTGCAAAACACACAATAGTTATTTATTCCACTGTCAAGGAATGATAGCTATTGTAATATTGGCACAATAGATCAGCACGAGTATTACAATAGCTGTTTGCGGCAGTGGCATACAAAACTTTTTCTACGACCTTGAATTAAATGGTAACACTTTTCATATATTGTCCATTTCGCTATTACCACTGATATCACTCATTTTCAAAACATTTTTGTTTATTAAACTATTTGTTTTGTTGTTATAATCCTACAAATGAAAGGTAAAGGCAATTCATCCATTCATTTTTTGATGCCATAGCAAGTGTGGAAATGGTCATTGTAACACAACTTGGCAGGAATGAGTACTATTGAGATATGGTTTATGGTTATGTATTAAGCAAATTACCAAATGGTCGTAGAAAAACACTTTTAGACAACACATATAAATACAACGTTATTTTTTGTTTATACGAAACCATAATATAGTTTGTTCAGAATAAGCAACTGAATCGATTCCAATCATTTTTACACCATGTTATATTTTTTCCCTAATACATTTAGAAATTGTTGCAATGTGGTTACCGAGCGCGCCACGCAGCTTACGATAGAGGTCAACGCACCGCTCGCCCGCCCAATCGGAGCGTGGACCATATTTTTATTGGGACAGCCAAGTAGGATAAGAAGCTCATAACTTTGTGGTTTTTCATGATATCGTTTTGAAATTTTGGACATGATTCTTTACTTAAGAATACTGGACACGGGTTTCGAAATTCGCATTAACAAAAATAATGTTGTATACTATATATCTTGTATTTAGTACAAACCACATCATTGCGATAAAGTTTAGTAAAGTCTGCCTAACCTTTTCCCAGTTTTGCCGACCTATATGAACATCTCAACTCAGTTACTAGATAAGTACCTTACTTATCTTTATATTTAATAGTAGATTAGTAACCGAGGGCTGTAAGGCATCAATTGCAGCCCGAGATAATTAGGCATGCGAGCGCAGCGATGGCGCTTATAGTTCGAGTGTGCAATCTAGGTATACTTACACCCGAGCTAACTACTCTGCTTTGCATCTCGATTGTGAGGTAAGTAGAAAAAAACGGCATTACAAGAATAAAACAATATTTAATGTACTTAAAAGTTTTCTATTTCCGCCTTTTTTCATCTATTTTTTTTTTTTTTTTTTTTTTTCAAAAACGATATTGATCTTCGGCGTTAGATATTTAAAATTGGACTATACTCATACGAAGACAAGGCTGAATAACGAAGCGACCTCTATACTCTATATCATTGGGCTGAATGCATGATGTCTATTGCCAGTATGATGGTTAGACGTACGCGAACTTTTTGAAAAAGTAGTTTTGTTTGAAATTACTTACCGCCCTAGGGCTTTTCTAGCTACATTATTATGCTAAAGCACTAATTGGTCACCTACGAGCCCCATTTGGGGGTAATAAAGACCTACTTCCGAATTTGAGAGGTGTAGAAATAATTAAATCTATTGATAATATTTTTTTTTTTTCCACTGAACAGCATCAGTAAAAATAAACCTAGGAGACATAACAAGTAGCTATAGCCACTTTGCATAAAATAAGGTTTTAACTTGTTTACCTTCATAAAGAGGTTCTTGTATCTACTTAGTAAATCAAAGCACTATTACTCATTTAAAGAAGTATAAAGAAAGCAGCAGAGGGATCTCATACCTTTACACAATTATACAAACACTTACCTGCATCTGTATCAACATCTCTTGTACTGGTGTCAGGACACACGGCTGCAGTTGGTTCAGATACTTCAACTTGGCCTCCAAGAGATCTGTCAGATCATCCAAGTCTTCATCTTTCTTATCTTCATTCAACGTCTCCCCTTTAGTAAACACCAAACCATTTCCATAATTAATCGCGTTCTTTGGACTGTCAACACGATCTACTTCTTTATTGAAGCCTAGACCAGTCCTCTCGCTTGAGAACCCTTCAATGAATTGAGAATATTTAGTAGTGTAAACTGGTTCTTCACCCTTCTTGCGGTCTGTTCGTAAGACAGAGTTTGATATTCTGAGCTTTTTCTTGCCAACATTTTCTAGTCTTTCTTCTGAGTCTAGTAAGTACAAATTTGCTCCTTTCTTTGTGGTGACTTCAATTTTTTTTTCTTCGTTTTCTATATCAAGGGGTGGAGTGGATGGGACTGATGGAGGTGTGGAGGGAAAGTCGTCAATATGTTTAATACTTGGGAACAAAGGTCTTCCTTCAGTAGGCGGTGTTGTATCACCTCTGGGAGAACTCTTACTACTATTTACGCCATTCGACTTTTGTTCATCAAACATATCAACATTATTTACTTTGCTAATTTTTGGTAGTTCTCTTTTCTCGATCTCTTCCAACATATCATCTATATTAGTACTTAGTTTTGAACTAGTTTCTTCTCTTTTTGGTGTGTTGCTACCAGAACTGGGATCTTCTTCAATCATTTTCAGTAACTCTTTTGGTAATTCGCCGCCTAGCTTCTCTAGAATTTTGGCTTTGCTTTTTAGTTTTAGGTAAAGCGTGCCTTCGTCTTGACTGTCGTCATCTTTTTCTGGTTTTTTATCCTTTGTTATGAAAAGTAAACAAAAAATCAAAAATTAAAATTAAGGTCTAAAAATCTTAGCTACAATATAATTACGTTTTGATATGTTGCTAGAAGCACCTCAGATTGAAAACTTTGAACCCATCACATGCTAGATAACATTTCAAAAGTACTGAGAAACCTGATAATCTAACTCAAACTAGTGACATATTTTGTTTTTAAGTACAGAATATGCCAGAAGTACATGAATTAGATCAATAGGCACCTTGTGAAATCATCTACTATGATAAGATATCAAATAGGATTACTTCAAAAGGTTGTGAAACTATAAATTCTCATACCATTGAAAAGTTATTCTTTAGCATTTTCAGATGCTGTGTATCATCATAGGCAATATTCTAAATCAAATTCTTTACTTAATAACTATTAATATTGAGGTTTTTCAAATACCTAAAACATTTGAGATTAAAATACTCAGTTTATTTTAATTAATTTACTTATACATAGTATTGAAAAACACAAGTCACACATACCTCTTTGCGTACATCATTATTAATTTTCTCCTTAGGAGATTTAGATCCATTAACCATCAACTCCGGTGGTAGTTCAGGTCCTATTGGAGCAGAATAGTTAAGGGTAGGAGGTAGTGCAGGTCCATACTCCACAGGCTTAATTTTTGGCTTCTTGTGGGGAACTGTTGGTTTGGTCTGAGTTTTAGGAAGTGGTGGTGTGCTTGGTTTTGTTGGAGTTTCTGCTTCATCATTAGATTCAGAGTCCGAATTGTGGTATGACGTTATCAGTTCTATTTTCCTGGAAAAGATAACAATATAAATGAATACACTTTAAATGTTTAATGTCTGGCATGCTTTAATGTTTTCTATTGAAATTATTTCAAACAAATATCAACTTTATTGCTGTCATAATTAAGTTAATTTTGAAGTGACACTCATTATGTATGTATTGTAAACTGATCTGTATTGAATTGGAAATAAAGTTACATTTCTAATAATTTGTATCTATTTACATATTTGACAATTAATAGCAAATATAGATTACATAAATTATTATGTTCAGTTGCTATATTAGATCATGCAATGGTTCCAATGGTTTCCTACTTTAAAATCATTTATATTTTGTAACTGATTTAGGATATATATAAGCAGCCATATTAGAGTTAGCAATATGGTGGCTTAGTTCTATAACATAGTCAAGTTATACTCACTCTTCCTCATCATCGCTGTGTGCTCGTTTCTTACTGAACCTATTTCCCTTCTCCTTCTGTCCGGTAGCATTCTTGTCTGCTTTTTTGGGAGTCTTGATAGAAGACTTAGTTAAGGTTTTGTTGTTCTGCGTGTTTTGTTTCTCTGCTAAAGCTTGCTGGTACAGCTGCCATTCTTCTGCTGATACTTCGGCTGCACCTGATGATTGGATTAATTAAATGGCGTTGTTATAGGATACATTGTTACATTTTGTCCACTAGCGGCTATTGCATCATTTGAAGAACATTAGTAATCCATTGCTTCATAAAATCAATAAACTGCTCAATAATGTAAATAACACAATGAGTGTTGTAGATCTGTCAAAATGAAATTAATTGCTAGTGTTTTACAGAATTTCCCCGCTGGTATGTATGGAATGATGCCTTTAAGAATTTTTAAGCTAGGTACTACAAATTACTAGACTAGGTACTACAAATTACTTAACTAAGCACAATACCTGTCACTGCAGTTGTCATACTATAGTACAGACAACAGCACATCAAGCTACTGCAATCTGTCAAATTTCTTTATTAGACTTTAGAACTGAAGCTTTAAGGTTCAAGATTGTTCAAGTAGAGTGACCTGCTGTCTTCCGTACATTACAGTTGTACTCTTATAATATTATGTTGCTAAATTACTTTAAATCTTCACTGATGTGAAGAGGTGAAGGTGAAGAAATTTATTTAGGCAACATTTAACTTTCTAAAGATCAATTCATAGGTTGCATATGTATTAGTGATAAGTTTAACCTGCATACCAAGTAATTCCAAAGACCTCCAATCAATTAGAATTGATTTAAACAATATTTACCTGCTAAATTCAACTGCTGCTGAGCTAATTTGAGCGCTAATAGATATTCAGGTGGAGCATCCCATGTCACAGCGTTGGTCAGTTGGTTCCAGTAATATGTGAAGCCACTGCTCTCATCGTAACATGCTGACCAAGCTGTGAAAATAAAACATTATAAATTATTTTATTGGGTAATTATGTATGTAAGTTGATGATGTTGGCATTGCCATCTGAATTGTCTGTGAAGAATTTTTGAAAATAATATACATTGACACATAACATAATTTGGCTTTAAAAATGTAGGTGGAGTCATTCAAAGACGGGAAATCATTTCACAAGTGTAAATTCTTTGTCTTTGTTTTAAAAACGTTGCACTAGGAATTTCTCCCCGTATTTTGGGTGCATTTACAAACATACTATAAAGTGACATACAGCCAGACCCGGAACAACTACTTGTAGGTCATACAAATATTTGTTCCTGGAGCCGACAACATGCAGCATAGCAGTCGACATTTTAACCACTGCACTACTTAACCGTGCAGTTGAATAGAGATCTATCTGCCTTTCACTGAAGTGGGTGCAGAATATTAAATAGTAGATGTGACAATTGACCAAAGTCTCAACTTTAAAGAACACAATATCCGATAGAATTCGCAAACTATTATTCAATTTATTTTTTATAATTTGTAGAGTATTGCTGCTCCACAACTCAAACACAGTTCTATCTTGCTCTCTGTCAGTCACTTATTTCCTTTATTTTACTGTATTTCCTCCTGGAGAAGGGCTTTAAAAACTACCTTGTAGAGTTTTGAGATCGCCCAATGTTCATTCTCAGTTTGTACTTTTATTCATCTTTTTCCCCCATTGCAACTATGAATGAACTATGAGATTCTAACTGTAAGATAGCTATACCTGCTTAATGTTGTTCATCTACAATACAGAAAACAAACATATAAACCACCAAACCTACTTAAACAAAGATAAACAATGCATCAGAAATTATACTCATTTCGTTTCTGATGCATTGTTTATCTTTGTTAATGTAGGTTTAGTGGTTTATATGTTTGACAGCCTCCGTGGCGTAGCGGTAGCGGTCGCGGCCGCTGCGCAAGGTGGCGCGGGTTCGATCCCCGCACAGTGCAAGTATTTGTATGCATGAATATGAATATTTGTACTGGTCTGGTCGTGCCTCGGAAAGCACGTTAAGCCGTTGGTCCCGGTTGCCCTACGAACATCTAGTGGCAGTCGTTACGGGTTGTTGGAGCCCTCAAAAGTCCTACAATTTGTCTAACTGCAATGCTTCGATGTCGCCTTCGGGTTGTGGAGGTCAGACGGCAGTCGCTTCATAGAAAATGTCGAAGTTTAGCCATATCAGCAGTTGGACTGGTAAGACGAACCCCAGACTCCAAAGCTGAAAAGGCTTCGGATGCGACTGGGATTAACGCTGGGATGATGAGTGGTTTATATGTTTGTTTTCTGTATTGTAGATGAACAACATTAAGCAGGTATAGCAACTAAACTAAGCTCAAGATTTACAAACTTCTTTGGACCTTGAATCTATAATAAGATAAACACAGTAATCAATGGCCCCAATTCTTAATTAAAATGCGTTTTGATTAAAATGTCAAATTAGTCAGTGCCTGACGTATATTAATATTATTTTTGGTAGCCATATTTTATTGTGCCTAAACTGTCTCGATATTCTCTTAGTTTCATCCGGACTTCTTCGTGATCTTTTTCTTAAAGAAAAATGTGCACTGAACTCTTTATTTTAAATTAATTTTGTTAACATAGGAATCGGCGCCAATATCTATCTCTTAACAAAAACACAATGCGAGGAAATAAAGGTAACAAAATACTTACAAAAATTTAATTATGAAAAAACTGAATAATATTATTCTATATTACCTGTGATTGATTACTTACCACATTCATACACCTTACATTCATACACACATAATCATATCACATAAATAGAGGGCATACATACTGTTCAGTGTTTATTTTTAATTTGTTTTTGGCAGGTTATAAAAATGATAAGTATAGTAGCATAGTTGATCATCTTATTTTATTGCATATAATATTAGGTATAACAAGAAATTATAGCCTATAGATAATATATTTTGTGTAACATTGTAAACAATTACTGACTCATTAATTTTATACATTACTAGCTTTCCGCCCGCGGCTTCGCCCGCGTGGAGTTCGGTTTTATCGCGCTTTTTAGATTTCTCAGTGTTTCTCTACTATATTATGCATTTATTATACATACAAACCTTCCTTAAGAATCACTCTATCTATTTAAAAAAACCGCGTCAAAATCCGTTGCGTAGTTTTAAAGATCTAAGCATACATACGGACATACAGCGAAAGCGACTTTGTTTTACACTATGTATTGATACACATAAAATTAAATATTATTTAATATAAAACGAGCCCACCAGTATCGGGAACAGGGTCCAAGCTACCAGTGATCAGGGCTCCAGAGTGAGGAACCTCCTGACAATGCAAGCCATGTCCAGAAGTACCACTTTCTGAATTATGGCCTTGATCAAGCTACCATCGAAAGCATCCTCACATGTTGGTTGAGGCTCTTGGCTATTAATATCAGCAGAAATCCATAGGCTATCACGACTATCCGTAACAGCCAATAGATTCCTGCTGATAGAGCACAATGATCGTTTAGTCCAGATCCCACATGTCAACCAACCTCGTGAGCCAAGTCAACAATCATTGCGCGCCGCTCTGATCAATCCAGCACCACCATATCAGGCTTATTGGCAACAATAGTACTGTCGGTGATAATGGCTAGATCCCAGTGCAATTTGATATTTCCATTTTCGAGAATTTGGTTGAGGATATACCTGCACCTACCAGAGCACGACTTACTGATGAAGTATCTTAGCTACAAGGTATGCAAGTACTATCAGTTAGCTAGACAAGAACACCCATAGTTAATAAGATTGATTCCCCTGGATGGTGACGTGCCAGACAGATATCAACCGTGCCATCATTCACAATAAATCTCCAGTAATTGTTCGTCATTGTAACTTTGTACATAATTGCACAAACAAAACTTTCGATTTCTCCAAAGAGGTCACCGAAACGCAGCCACGCTACGAACGCTTGTAAATCTACATCAGGCTCGGAAAAACCGTATGTAAAGCTCCTTGCTCTGCCATTTCATTTCCATACCTGTATGAGATCATCAGTGTCAAGCACTACTGGCTTGCAAAGGTTCTCTTTGCTCAAGGAAAGCGGGGACCACGCATCCATGGTGGTTTCTAGAAAATAAATATATACGGACAAATCACACAGATTGAGCTAGCCCAAAGTAAGTTCGAGACTTGTGTTATGGGATACTAACTCAACGATACTATATTTTATAATAGATACATATAATATAGATAAACATCCAAGACCCAGGCCAATCAGGAAAAGATCGTTTTCCATCATGACCTGGCCGGGGATCGAACCCGGGGCCTGCACGTCGCAGGCAGGCGTCTTGACCGCTGCGCCACGGAGGACGTCAAATATTCCCTAAGATTGCATATCTCGTGATTGTGGGGGTTCTTAGTGTTGAAAAATCCTCATCTGCCACATTTTAGCGAGTTATACAGCCGTATTACCAATGACTGCAGCTGATGCATTCAATTTCCAATCAGCAGCATACAACACCCCTTGTTTCTTTCGCCTGATAGATGACTACTACTTAAGTACTTTTTCAAGCAGCCAAAGAAGTAATCCTTCAACAAATGCATAAGCATTTGTTGAAGGATTACTTCTTTGGCTGCTGAATTTGGCTCAACTTTAAGCATTTGGGTATGTCAGAAACATTAGGCATCAATGTTAATAAGTTGAGCCAAATTCGATAAAGAATAGAGGTAAACAAACCATTGCTAGGCAATGAGTAGTTTACGCCTAAAAGACATGTTATTTTAGTGATTCTATTGAAATATGCTACAATAGGATTTGTTAATAAATAGCTAGCATGTAAAAGTCGATAATCATGTAAATAATAGGAGATTTGTAAAATGTGAATTGTGCTAACCCTAAATTGGTTTGTTTACCTCTATTCTTTATGGAGCTAGACGATGGCATAGGTTGCAGATGGAGAAAGAGTTCAAGGTTTATATAATCTGAGATTTGGTACCAACAGATTAAACAATCTCCCCTCATTTTTTTTCTTTTTTAATAATTATAGACTAGGGCTTGACTGCATTGCCGCCTGATGGTAAGCAGTGATGCAATCGTTGATGATAAAGCATGCTAGTTTATTAAGCTTATTCACATATAAAACCTTAGTGAATAGGAAGGAAGACGGCAGTTGAGCGAGGTAGCGCAATGTTAAACCCAACAATACGACCGACGATGCTGCGCCCGAGGGAGATTGATGTGGAGACCCTCCACGACCAAACTCCCGACACAACAACATTTGTCGCATCGTACCCGGCACACATCGCAACACAACTGCTCAGACCCGTCCTCCATACGATTTTACATGCATGACTGCACTTTTGTCAACACCAAATTCCATCCTGATGACACTACTGAAAATTTCAGTAATTTTCATTAGTTCCATCAGTTGCTAATTATTGGAGACAAAGAGTTTTATATCTTCCATGTACAGGAGGTGAGTTTTAACCTGACCACCTGTCCTCTGGATATTTAGACATCCTGGCTTTATACAACACCAGCACCCTCAGAGACATAGCTATGTATGTGGCACAGAGTTATAGCCCTGTTTATAACCTATCCAATATTTCGACAGATCCTTTCAGGGACAACAAAACAAACATGAGTAGCTCCTTAGTTTTGCAGAAGACATTCTTACACCCATTTTGGGAGACAGAATATCTGATGACAATTGTAATAAGTGAGAGTAAGTACCTACTTGCATAGACAACTTTCCAGCCAGGATAATCCATTAGCAACTTGCTCTAAATTACAACCTTGTAATATTGGAAGTACCATATTTAGGTATATGCCCAACCCAATTCTCAAAAATGGCAATATCACATTATTCTGAGATCATTCTCAAATCATTACTGACAAGTCTAATATTGCCAGTAAGCCAGATATAGTGATGTTGGATCCAACACGCCAGAAGGCTCTCATGAGGCAGCTGGATCAAAGGCTTGCATTAACAACACTCTACATAGTGAATATTGCATACTTCAGAATGGTATTGTATGACATTATTGTCAATTTACAACGAAGGCATCTTAACTATGTCTATTTACTTGCAACTACATTAGCAACTTTGTTCAGTTCAGTACTCTGAAAATCTTGTTTTATACTTTTTCAGCGTCATTTTTTTGTCGTAGTTGGGTTTTAGTTCTTTTACTTTTTATTATTTGTACTATTTTGGTGTTAAAGTGTATTTGTGGCGCATAATATTAACAAAAGTTAAATTGATGAACTAAAAACTAGGTAGGTACTTGACATATTACATCTACACGCACATATAACAACATAAGCCCTAAGGCATATGCTGCAGAGGACATTTTTATGGGAGTTTTAGCATGTTATCAAACTGTTTCCGCCTTCACCGCGTGGAGTTACTCCCAGCTTATATCGTTTTCATTAGTGCGTTACATATTCTATTAATGCTACTGCTCACATTGCATAAAGCGATTCACAGTTCCCGTGATCCGCGCTTTACTCTTATCGCTCATATTTAACATCATTACAGCATTCTTGTAATTATGTACCAGCATAAAGTACTCGTGAAGCTCTTTCATGAGATACCAAACACGGTATATTTATTTTAATTTTATATTAACATAGAACTTTTTGTCCGCTAGAGGGTGCAATACTAAATTTGGTGACAAGCTTTAGAGCTCAAAAGCAACAGAATATCAAGGCCCTTCTAATGGTACTGCAGTGGTTTTATTCTGATAAGTAGTAAAGAAGCTATGAACGAAAAGATGTGAATTATAATTATGCAACCAGCCCATGAATACAGGTAAAGTCACAAGAAAATACTAGCAAAACATATATATTCAAAATGTACAAGTAAAGCGCTTTCAAATGATACCAAACACGGCATATTTATCTTAACTTAATTTTTTTACTCTGTATGTTTTGTCCGCTAGAGGGCGCCACATTAGATTTTGTGAAACCCCATATAGCCTATAACCAGCGGACAATTAAGACGCTTCTAATGATATGTCATTTGTCGAATTCTGATAAGCAGTTTAGAAGTTACGAGGGAACAGATGAACATATGAACATACATACATACATACACAGCCTGTCAAAATCATAACCCTCCTTTTGCTTTGCCGTAGTCAGGTAAAAATAGAAATAATAATAATGGACAATCATTATTATTGTCTTGGTGAAGTCATATGAAGACCAAGTGGATATTGTCTATGACACACTTCACATTTATAAGTTTAAAAAACTCCTTGATAGCTACTCAACCATTAGCAAGGTAACCTGTTAATTAGCTTACTAATGGATTCTTTCCTTAATGACCTTGACCATGTGTTCTTAATGACCATGTTGATCATGTTTATGAGACACTCCCCATGTAGAAGGGTACAACTCTTTGATGGCTACTTAGCCATTAGCTATAAGCTAAGTAATCAATTACAATAACAATTAGAAGACAAAATGAGTAATTGCCTATTCTACATTATAAAACTTTATGTAACATTTTTTAATGTCCTTCCTCAGGAGGCTATCAATTTAATTGCCAAATTATATCATGTTATAGTAAACTACAAATTTTAAGTTGGTTTTAGTTAAGTCTGTTGTTAAGAAAGTCTGGAAAACAGCTTGGTAAACACTATTTCAATATCCAAAGGAATAATAATAATAATAAAATACCATGAGTTGATTAGGAATAAATTCTTGTGATTGTTTATAATTATATACCTTTACAACAACAATCTATTAAAGCATGGTTTTCCTTAAAGCATTTAACTCTTAAGGATATATATAGGTAACGAAATGTGAGACTAATAATAACTTACGGCAATGAGGTATCGGCGCAGGATGCACGGCGCCAGATGCATCCCCTTTAGCAGATGCATATTGATAGTACTGTTCAGGCAATTGTTCTGGAAGACCCTTCCTATAATCTGCTCCTGGCGGTAAAGGCGGGTTACGCGCCCCGTCATCAGATTCTTCATCAGAATCTCCGTAATTGGCTAACAGGCCAGCTAGCGGGTTCGCTTTACTCATAATGACACTACTTCAGTTCCGTACGTAGAAATACACTTTATGTAACTAATTTATATTAATTATTACACTAGAACTAATACCAAATAGTTTTATAATATATCACACGTCTAGTTTATCACAAAAGGCATATACGGTTAAAATATTTTTTGCCCGTTCACTCCGCGTCGCACGTTTGACACTGAATGGTCGCACCGTCGCCATTTTGCGCGAGATTGACATGCCCAGTGTTGCCAACAATCATACTATTTTTCCACCAGATACGACATAAAAACAATCTTTAATTACTCTACGCGTAAATTACCACCGAAAAAAAGTTTTACGTAAAAATAACTATAAAGGTAATTTATTAATTTCCTTTAATAATGCGTTATTAAAACATTAGTAAGTAAATCGACATTCATAGTATTTAATACACATCTGGAGATGAATTTATTCAGAATACTTTCTGAATGAAACCGTCTTCAGAGGTATGCATGGGGATAATAAAAAAAGTTGTGGTTTGGTTGCGACACAATTCTGTTTTGGTTGCGACCCAATTCTGTTTTGGTTGAATTATTTTAGCGCGATTGCCCCCCAGATTTATAAAATTATTTTTAGCCGATTTGTTTTACAACGCTTACTAGTATCAGTCATTGCAACATTTTCCTTTCAACTTAAAATTACGTTATACCCTTAATGTAGGAGTTAAAAATAATAATTTAAATTGAATTTTACTAAACCACTAGAACTAAAAGCAATATTTCGCCACTAACTGGGGGTTAAAACCACCAATTTTAATAGAAATTCCACTTAGTTGGCAACACTGGACATGCCCGTTCCTATACACGTAGAATAGGCTATTTGACAGATTAACAATTTCTATCTTCAATTACTTGGTTGCGGTTAGGAAGTTCACCGAAAGTATAATTTTTCATTTTAAATACGTATTTCATAAGAAACATGCAAATAAAAATTCTAAATTCAAATAAGCCGCCGAAACGCTTTATTCAGCAATACGGCGTCAAGCCTTGTAAGTGAAGTCCAGTGTGACCATATGTGGCAGGATCCTGCCTTTTTGGCAGGTTTAGCCCTTTATTTTACTCTCTGGCACTTTTGTTTGACGTTTTAGAAATCTGGCAGGATTTGGCACTTTCGGCAGTATTAACAATATAGTATAGCCGCTAGCCGCTACAGCCCACAAAAAGAGTAGGATGCAGTATCCAATTCAAATTCAAATAATACTTTATTCAAGTATGCTTAGATACAAGCACTTTCGAATCATGAGTTACAACCAGAGAACAGAGCAATTTGTTGTTAGGAACAATACAAAATAAATAAAACAATAAAAATCCTGAAAAGAAATGTCAAAAGAAAATAATGTTGAATGTATCTAGACAATAATTAAAAAAAAAATAATTTAGAATGTTTCTAAAAGGAAATTCTAATGCCAAAATGTAAAAAATTTAATTATGGTTAAAAAATTAATACCTTAAGAGGTAATGGTTCAAAAACAAGCCAAATGCTGCTTGTGAAAGGATATTCTTGAAAATCAATCTGATAAAATAAAAACGCCGAACAGATTTATTAATGAACATGTCGCCTCTATTTTAGTTGTTAGACAGGGCATTAGTGAATATGGTGACTGCGTTTCATTCCAGCCAACTAAAGAAATGACAAAAGCGATGTTTATAGAAAGTGATCCAGTAGAATACGATGCTAATAGGAATGTGTAATTTAATTCAGTTCACTTTTAGACTTTAAGATCTATTATTTATCCTACTAATATACATATAAAGCTGAAGAGTTTGTTTGTTTGAAAGTGCTAATCTCAGGAATTACTGGTCCGATTTGAAAAATTCTTTTTTCGTTTGATAGCCCATTCATCGAGGAAGGCTTTTGACCATATAGCATCACATTGCAACCAATAGGAGCGGAGCATTTTTTTAAAAAAAGCCTGTGAATCCGTGTGGCACAGCTAGTTTTAAATAAAACTTCAAAAAATAATGTGTTTATTTATTTTAAACTTTTAAATTATATTGGCATTATTTTGGCATTTTGTGCTTTTGATTGTGGCAGGATTTGTCAGTTTTCTTGTCTAAGTGGGGCAGGATCTCTAATTTAAGGTTGGTCACACTGGTGAAGTCACAAGATGATCTAAACGATTTTCGGTTCTGCAGTGGTGTTTGTATTTATCTGTTATTTGTTGTTGTTTATCTAATAAAATGGTTAACAAGTGGTGTGCTGTACCGGGTTGTACAAAAACATCGATGAAACACCTGAGAACACAGAACAACAACTGCAAGTGTTGATGCGCGTATGACGTCATCGTGACATTTCACATTATCCATTCCGGATTGTTTCACAATATGTGCTGCGAGATACAAAAATTCAAACATATTTTTGTGTTTTTGGATATATTAATTGTAATTATTTTTATTAAAACTCATGTAGATAACATAAAAGAACCCTAATTTTATGCATTTATAGCAAATAATCACAAAAAATTCATACTGTCAAATAGCCTATTATTGAAGCATTTCTTTTTTTTTTATAAACTAGTGCTTGCCCGCCTGATGGTAAGCAGTGATGCAATCGTTGATGGTAAAGCGCACAAGTTTATTAAGCCTATTCACTTAAAAAACTAATGAATAGGAAGGATGACGGCAGTTGAGCGAGGTGATGCAATGTTAAACCCAAGACCAACACGACCAAACGAAGCTGCGCTAGAGGGAGATTGATCTGGAGACTCTCCACGACCAAACTCCCGATACAACAACATTTGGCGCATCGTACCCGCCACACATCGCAACACAACTGCTCAGACCCGTCCTCCGTACGGCTTCACCAGACATG
Organism: Sesamia nonagrioides; assembly: GCA_017933935.1. Classification (NCBI taxonomy): domain Eukaryota; kingdom Metazoa; phylum Arthropoda; class Insecta; order Lepidoptera; family Noctuidae; genus Sesamia; species Sesamia nonagrioides. Next base: position 306,328 of record JADWQK010002025.1, on the reverse strand, counting down.
ATGTCGGAACACGACGAATCGCTTGGCGGCAAGGCTTTGTCTGGTGGGTGGTAACGTCTGCCGGCAGCCGATGTTATGGCCTACCACCGAGAAAACACACTTTTTACTTTTCAGCGGTACAGTAATTCAATATATTTTACGATAGATGGCACTAAGTGTTCCTCTGGGTCATCATCATTAACCTTTTATCGTCCTACTGCTGGGCATAGGTCTCCTCTTATACAGAGAAGGATTGAGCGTAATCACTACGCATGCTCAATGCGGGTTCCTTTGGGTAATTATTAATAATTCATTGGGAATCCAGTATGATGAGTCTAAAATGAAATCATATTTTTATTTCATATAACAGGGGCACTAATGAACGTCAGTAGCCAGGTGCACGGTTCCAATGAAGACCATATGACCAAACTGGTGGGCAGAAGCCAGAGGTGTTTTAGCAGACACAGACTAATAATGGAGTTTGCGACTTTTTTGTAGATACAATTATAATAAATCTTATACCGATACATTAAGTTGCATCTACTTAAACTAGACATCGCAGTTACGTACTTTTTGTAGAATAGGTAATATATATAATATACTACATTCATCATCATCATCTCAGCATTTATCCCGCTCTGCTTTCTTGCACATTCTCCTCCATTTCGCGCGATCTTTAGCATCCTGTGGTAAGAGATTGTTGGCACGGATGTCATCTCTTATAACGTCAAGCCAGCACATCTTTGGTTTACCGCGCTCGTTCCGGCCCGGCGGAGGCGCCATGGTAAGACATTTGTTACCCACATAACGTGCCGGTTTTCGTAAGATGTGGCCGTGCCAGAGTAAGCGACCCTCCTGCAGTTTGTCTGCTATGTCACGGACATGAAGACTGCCCCGGTTGCGGGAGTTCCTGATGCGGTCGTTCCGCATAACTCCACACATCCACCGCAGCATATTCATCTCCGTGACATGCAGCTCTTGCTTGTGTCGCTCAACTCTCATGCACAGGCCACGCCTCACTGCCATACAGAAGAACAGGTCTAATGATGATCTTATAGACCTGTCCCTTAAGCCTAACCGGCATTTTGGGGTCACAAATGACACCCGTCACCTTACGTCATTTTGCCCAAGCTGCGGAAATGCGTGCCCTGACGTCCCAATCAATATCGTCGGACGCGTGAAGCACAGACCCCAAGTATTTAAACAGGTCTGTGCACTCGACCATGTCTACGCCTAGCGCACAAACATGGGGTAAAGGTACCTAATAGGTAATAGGTACTACATTATGTTACATTAAGTATCTAAGTTACTACATATAACTTTTGCGGCTTTCTCTATAACGGATTGTTATCTGTTATTGTTTAATAATAGTTGTACCTACATTGCCCCACAAAAATTACTTAAAATAGAAACTAATAAAAAATAAAACTACCCATTTATAATTTATTTTATTTTATTTAATACACAACTATCTTAATTAGGTATGTATAGGCATTTGTATAAAAATATAAATAGCATCTAGTCTACAACTGCTTACTTGTTATTTAGGTAGGTATAAAATAACGTAGGTACTGAGTACTTTCATACAGTTTTATCAGTAAGTCTGGTAACTATTTTCTTTAGTTATTATCGATAAAACTATTAAAATTCTAATTACTTACATGCTCATTGGTCATAAAATATTTACCTATTAATCAGGCATAATATCAACTTACATGGGTATGACACAGAGAAGATAGAACTTACAACAAAGTAGGTTTTATTATCTTGTTAGGTAAAATACATAATATATTGGAGAGAAGTAAATTGAACGTTAATAAAGATAATGTTTGACATGACAACTTCTTTTTTAAACGTTCAGCGCTACTTTTAGGCAAAAGAAGGCTGACGACGAATTAAAAGATAGATCAACACTAGGAACGCTAATAATTGAAGGGTACCAAAATATAAATAGTAATTAATTATTGTTGAGTGGTGTGATATAAGTAGATAAGATTAATTAAGTACCTACCTACAATGAGTGAATTGGTTTAAAATCTAATAGGGCATAAAATGGATTTAAATACATGTATTTAAAATTAAGTTTAGGTAGGTATACTTTTGATTATTTACCTAAGATGATTTGTAATCATAACATAATCAAAACATCTTGTCGGGTATATTTACAATTTTCTTTTTTGAAAATCCTATAATACAAACATAGGTACATTATGTAACAATATGGCTTTTACAACTAAAATATAACACAATGAATAACTTACTAAATTGTAAGTAGAAATAAAAATAATGTAAAATTCATTTCCCCTTTGTAGGTAAACGAGTCAACAATACAAGACCGAGCAACGTATTTATAATATCTTTAATTTATTCTTCGGTGACAGATAACGGACTTAAAATTAGGAGTATATTTAATTTGTTACCGTTTGACAATACAGGGTTCACAAGTACCTTCTTCTAAATAAGCAGGGTGACACTGTGGGCACTTGGGGTTCTCCCCAAAGCTTTGTCTCCCAGGCCTGGCTACCTTGACTTGGAAAGACGTCTCAGCATTGTCACTTTCATAACCTGGGTGAGCATTATCTAAAGGAAACACGTAATCAGGAATGTAGTACGAACTAATATTGTACTCCGTGTGACTTGGTTCAGGAGTGGTCGTCTTTGGTTCAGGTCTGGTCACTCTGCTGAACGGACTGTCTCCTTGTATCGACCGTGTTTGCAGAACATTCGTAGTGTTCGTTTTGTTGCCTTCCTTTGGAGGTGTCAGATCGAAGGCTGGTACCGCCCATTTCCATTCGTAATAAATTGGTGGACCGACTGTTGTTGATGGGATTGAAGCAGAGTCAAGTTTAGGAGGTAATAAAACTTTATCGGGTTCAGGGATTCCTTTGTCGTTAAGACGTGTTGATGCTTTTTCTTCGGCAGCTGCTTTTGGTTTAGTGTTGACGGAGTCAAATCTCGTACCTTCAGAAAATGACTTGTCATTGTCAGTTTCGAATTTATTAAAACTATTACCGAAGTTCTTATGTTTTCGAGGAATTCTATCTTCTTCTGAGGTGGCTGGTTCAGCTGGTAGATGCTCGTTCAGGTCAATTATCTCGGATTTAGACATCGCAGTCTGGTGTACATCAGGGGATGTTGGATCGAATCGTTTTATAAACTTGAAGACTGGGTCTGTAGTAGGTTCTACGCTTGAGTCTCTTGCCTTTGATTCATGAGTAGGAGCTGCAGGCGGAATCAGTTCAATAGATGGTGGCGTGACACTTGGTCTTGGCTGATTTTGTGTTAAATTTAAGCTGGGTGTTGGCCTGAACGTCGCATCAGGTTCTTGTGAAGCTGCCTCATGGATATGGTCAATGTTTGTGAAGGATTCAAAGTTGGGGTTGGGCACCGCCAACGTGTTGGCTTTGACTCTGCTGTGGAATTTGCGACCAGTAGACCAGGAAGTAGGAGGCCGGTAGTTCTGTTTTCCGCTGTCTAAGTCGTTATTGTCGACGTCAGATATAGAGTCAGCGACACCTACGATGCTGTTGCCCGGGTGCACAGGGAACTGGAATCAGAAATATTAATGAATTATAAACATTTTTCGGTAACATGAGGAGATCGTAGTGTTCTATACCTACACGTATGCATTTATAATACTTCATTTAAAATAAGATTAGACATTTAAACAAACTGCTTTACAGTCCGCTCAACCGATTTTGTATATTCCACTCTGTAGTCATAAGCATGACATTGAAAACAAAAATGTGGTTACAATACCCGTGAACCTCTATTATTAACTAAACTGCGCTTTTGCAATAAAAAGCTAGAGAATAAAAAGTAGATATCCGTCTCTTTCTAATAGGGTTTCCCATTGTTTTATCATCATCATCAGCAACCTTTTTATCGTCCCACTGCTGGGCACAAGTCTCCTCTCATTCAGAGAAGGATTGAGCGTAATCATCACGCTTGCTCAATGCGTGTTGGCGATTTCAAACTTAAAGTCCAGGTTTCCTCAAAATGTTTTCCTTCACCTTCTGTCATTGGTCATTGTTTTATGACAGAGAAAAAATAAACACATGAAGGGGTAACAAAAGCCTAGTATTCTCTTTTTTTCCTACACTTGCTACACATTGCTTTTTTGCCACATTGCTTATTTTGTTATGTGTTTGCTGTTACAACAATAAATTTAGATGATTGATTTATATTGCGCTTGATATTTACTAAGTATCTAAACTACCAAATATTTCCAAAGTATTTTTTTTATATTCTGGTATCCCAGTAAAAAGGATGCATGAATCTTCTAGTGCTATCCTATACGGCGTGATCGGACATGCTGCAGTAAAATAAACCTTATTATAATGTCACAAAGTTAAAAATTGTATTCAGAGTGAACTATAGTGCGCGATCCATTTTTACGAAGTAAAATATAAATTAATGACAATACCAACTAATTATACAGCTGTCATTAGTCCCGCCACCAACGTCAAAATCGGTTGATTAGACTGTAAAAAGTTTATTTAAAATATCTAATCTTATTCTAATTAAGTAATAATAATGGAAGCTACGGAAAGATCATTAGTAGGTACATTATGTGGTTTAATTAAATATTATAATGATTTCATTAGGTATACTAATGCTCTACGAGAGGAAGTTAGGAATGCATCGCATTAGCTTACGCACGAATTAATCGTCCAATTAAACCATTATTATAAGTAGGTTTGACCTTAGTCATAGGTATCTAATAAGGAAATATACACTAAGAAATACGATTAGTGTAACCTTTACAAAAAATATTTTAATCTAATTAATAAGGTACCTACCTATTAGAGAATCATTATCAATCTACATACTTAGAAAGTCAAATAACTTTTCGCTATCCGTTCTTGCCACAGAGATATTAATCTTTGTTTCTGATGTCTAATCTATGGTTCTTACCCACACACAAACTTAACACCATAAAAAAAATTGATTGCCTTCTTTGTAAAATGTTAGGAGAGTTCATACATTAAAGAATACGCGTCCACTCGAGAACCTCTTTCGTTTCCTTCCATCTGTTGAAAAGCAACTTCGATATGGATGTAAATTTAGGAAATTATAAATTACTAGCTTTCCGCCCGCGGCTTCGCCCGCGTGGAGTTCGGTTATATCGCGCTTTTTAGATTTCCCTCGGGAACATCAAATTTTCCGGGATAAAAGGTAGCCTATGTTCTTTCTCAGGGTCTAAAGATTGTCTGTGCCAAATTTCATTAAAATCGGTTGAGAGGTTTAGGCGGGAAAGCGTAACAGACAGACAGACAGACAGACAGAGTTACTTTCGCATTTATAATATTAGTATGGATTTACTTTCTGTAAGAGTAATTACCTAATCATCAATCCTGCATTGGGTCCACCTGGTGGATTACGGCCCACTCCCTCTCACAAGAACCTGGAAGGAGGCTTGAGTACCAACAGTGGTAACGTTGTGAACTAATTACGATTTTATGCTTGTGCTAATTTTTTAAACCTTTAAGTAAAATTTACCTAGGTACGGATGATAGCAGGTCAACCTACCCGAAACTGTCAAAAAATTCCAATCAACTTTGAGCCTTAATCTTTTATAGATAATGTTGAAAATACAATAATAAAGTAATCTGACAGATTGTAGTAGCTTGATGTCGTTTGTACTTCTATCTTAAAAAAAGTCATATCTTCATGACATATCATAACCACGAACGTGTGAGTCGGTTCCTATCCTATGCAGAAATAGTTCGCTGCTTACCTACCTACTGTGAAGCCACAGGCGACACCAAGCAATAACTGTGCTAGTGCTATAAAGGTTGTCTGTAAAGGATCGCTCTTAGCGATAAGACCGCCCATTGTGTCACCCTTTGTAATATCTTTATATTTATGTTTCTGTAATCTATATGGTGTATATAATAAAGAGTATTCTATTCTATGCGGCAATAATGGGTAAAGGTAAGCGTTTTTTTTCCCATCTAATCCTCATGGATTTAACCACCCCGGTGTTCCATCTCACACCAACGCCAGGGGTTGCGAGAACGAACAATTCCACGATATAGGATAAATCCCTAGTATGGGGCAAAGTTAACGAATTCTCGAGTTTAAGGAATATTACTACTGAAGCCTGATAGGTACTTGTCGACAGGTCCATGCTATTCTCCTCCTGTATATCCTACAGCTCTGTATAGGACACTTCTCTTTTTTTTAATAAACTCCACTTAAACAGAAATAAGGATAATTTTCATATGTGCAGGCCTCCCAGGTCGTACCGTAGAATTGGGAGGACCCGGTATCACAGAAAGGCAGTTGACGAATGCAGAGGTGGTTTTTAGCCGGTAAGAGTACCTACGGCACACCCCTCAACATCCCCGAGCGGAGCTATCCTCTGCTATCCATGACCATTTTTCCACCATCGGAAAAAAGGTCTCCCAGCTCCCTTGGCGGCGTTTGCCTCTGATATAGATATCATAATAAAAATAAGTCTATACCTTAGTTTCAGCCTCTCTTAGTATGTCGTAGTAGGGATTGTATGGCGGCGCAGACAGGATGTCGGGGCGTGGTGTGCGCAGGCGCATTTCGTCGTCCGAGACGAACGGCTTGTCGCGTTGACCTGGAAACGACGAGAACAATATATTAAAGATTTTGTTAAGGGTAAAATAGGTACCTACATAACATTCATTGAAAATTGTTAATATTATCTTTGAATGATAAACAGAAGTTAGGTATATTATTTACTGGAATAATAAATATGTATTAATTTATTAACATATGGCTGTTTATGAACTGTATTTACATTATGTACTACCATAACTGTCCTAAATTTACAAAATATATCTATAAAACTTTATATATTTGTAACACCAACCGTAGCACAATCTCACCGCTGCAAAACGCATCCCACAAAGAACAAACTAGCTGATATAATTATACATAAAGGTTACAAAAGAAATAATAACATTTATAAGCTCATAAGTAACAAGTATAATGAGTCTGCTAAATATCCATTGTTTGTGTTTGCTAACAAGCTGTTGGTGACCGCAATCTACCTGGAAAACAGTTTATCCCTTTACATTAGCTTTTGTGGTTTTCAACGTAGCGATTGTTTCAGTTGTGCCAGAAAGACACCCGGGACGGACGGGTGAGTAATTTACGATGGCTCTTAATAACCCTATTGCACAATCGGAAGGTTATCGTAATTGGTTTGATATTAGCAATGAGAAAGATAAGTATTGCTAGTCGTCAGGGTCTTGGCATAAGTCATCTTTAACACTCACGAGGAGAAGTGGTAATTATTTCAAAATTGGTTTCTAATCCAGTAACTGCTGAAATAATTATTAATACATTAGGTACGCCTACTTAGTATGTCATTTATTAATCATTAAGTCATTTGCTTAATCTCGATTGAAGATTTTACATGCATCCATTGCCTTTTGCATTAGATATTCTTAAACTAATGGCGTAATTAGGGAAGCCGTGTACAAACAACGACCGAAATAACCGAGCAGGGCTATTAGATAATGCTTTATAGAGATGTAACTAAGAATCAAGGAATTATTAAGTAACACAATGTTTGATGGCAAATCGATCGACCATATTGGTCAAAGAAGCAAGTAGAAGATGCAAGAAGTAGATGGAGCAAAGACGAACCCTGGAGATTGTTTATAGGCAAGTGTTGATGGACGGACGACCGAAGAAGTTACAGTACAGAAGTTGACTGGGACAGTATGGATGCAAAAAACTGAGAATAGTATTGTAGTGTATCCTGGTAGAGCGTAGATATCACTTCTGCGCTGCGTGTAGGAGGTTCGACTTCCGCGTGGAACAAATATTTGCACGTCCTGGGTCCGTGTATCTGAGTTTAAATATTTGTAAACGCTCCCACGATACAGGAGTAATTCCGACAGTGAAACTACGTTTTTACAAATAAAACTGTGCTTCTCGACTATGTAACACAACACACATCATTATTCCTCTAAGTCAAGGGCACGTGTATTTATGCAACATTAAGAGGTTGTCTGCTTCCGCGCACTTTCCGGCGTGTTGTGCGACCTTGCTCTCGTCAATAATTGGGAAACTTGTTGCTTTGACTCTAAATGATGTATATTAACTTTTATGGTCGAATGACGGTCGCATCGGCCATATCACAATACGTCTAAGTAAGTAACAGCATGTGTGTATGATTGATTGAGTGTGATTAATTGTGATTACCTACGTGAACTGATGCAACGCATACCTGCTTCGTCGCATTTGCCGGCGTGCTACGTAGTGTGACCTTGCTTTAATCAACAATAATAAAACTTGTTGCTATGATTCTATAGCGGTACCTACAACGCTACATGCGAACAAAGCGTCATACAGACGTCACGCAAATTCTACATCTCGCATGCAGAGTTTTCTGTGCAACTAGCAGGCATGCAAATTCGCGACATCAACCGAAGGGCAAGTGCCCGCCAGACAATACCAGTCTGGTCGGAAGATCCTCCCTTTTCTATGGAGGATGAGTGAACTTTGCACGCTGTTCCTCGTACCTTCACAATTCTACTAATATGCTATTTTAATACTACCTTTTATGTACTTTCCGTCACTCTTGAGAATACTCTGGTGATTTTCGATTAGATAAACTATTCATTTGGAATCAATTTCTGCGAGTGCTAATTTAATTAGCAAATCCTTTAAAGTTTATTAATGGGCATGGGTGGGCATGGCATGGGTATGTACTAACGAAATATTTATATATTTTTCTCATAATTTTTAATCTAATACTTCGTTTAGGAATACTTTGAACTTGAATACTATGATAAATGTTGCAGATACTAATTAACTTCAATATACCTATCTATGAAACGTTGACCTCTTAATCAAAGGTGCAAAAAGATCTGAATTATAAGCTAACCGCCAATTATTTTCTACCTCGACCTAATAAAAGTAATTTATATGCAAAAATACTTGAATTCACCTGCACTATAAGAAAACTATAATCATGGAAGTAATTAGTACTGTGTCAATCACACGTCACGATCACAGACAAACAGTTGGGTAATAAATATAGAAGATACTTCAAGACAATTAACTACAGTGTGTTAATAACCCTCATCAACTTGTCACTACCAGGTCATCATTCATCACTCTCTATATTATAGAATTACTAGCTGCACCCCGCGGTTTCACCTGGTAATTAGCTGAAATCTGAAAAATAGATAATAACTTATTCTCATGCCTAACGAATGTATTTACGAAATTTCATTGAAATCGGTTCAGCCGTTTCGGAGGAGTATGGGAACGAAAACTGTGACACGAGAATTTTAGATATAAGATGTTAGAAGATCATTATTATAGAGTTTATAATAATGATCTTCGAACATAATTCTAACCATTTTCCAAATTAAGTTTCACAATCCTATAAGTGATTGATTCGACGTTTTCCAGAAAACTTCGGTGGTAGGCAGAAGTTAGCACTCACCAGACAAAGTCTTGCTACCAAGCGATTCGCCGTTTTTCGGTATGATATCTGGTGAAGCTGTACGGATGACGGGTCTGAGAAGTTGTTGCGTTGTGTGCCGGGTACGATGCCCTAAACGTTGTTGTGTCGGGAGTTTGGTCGTGGAGGGCCTCCAGATCAATTTCCCTTTGGCGCAGCATCGTTGGTCGTGTTGTTGGGTTTGAATTGCATCACCTCGCTCAATATCTCAGTTTTTAGTCAATACACTCTTAATAAACTAGCGCGCTTTACCATCAATGATTGCATCACTGCTTACCATCAGGCGGGATTGTGGTCATGTACAAGCTTATAACCGTTACTGTCATAAAACGACAAACTAATTATTTTTGTTGTCACACACACTTTCTGTCTATCCTGACTATGACCACTGAGGTTGTTTCAGTGTTTCTTTTCAGAGGTCTAAGAAAGCCGAAGTCATCAAAGCGAATTAAAATTATTTACTTAGGAATAAAAATTAACTTTTTTGATTGAATTAACAATTTTAAATTTATATTATATGTACGAACAAACAGTCTCCTCAGTCCTGACCTGCGTGGTCCTGACCATATCAAGCATTATTTTGATATGCAGCAGACACACTAATTCACTATCGATCGTGAAAAACTTTAAATTATTCACAACACACTATTTTAAGAGACCTTCAAACCTGAGAACTATATTTAAATTAGTATATATATGAATACTTATAGACATTACTTGAACACTATTCAAATTCAGTACCACTTCGGAATTTAGAACATCTATCATTATTTATACGGACACCTAACTGCCGAAGGTAAAACTTGATCCTTGCTTGATCATGTTTAATTCGAACATTGATACTGAAGATAATTTGATGTGATTGATGGCGCGTGGGCATAGCGGTATAGACGGGTGCGTTATGCTACTTGATTATGACTACAATAGATCCAAACAAGGATGGGTGTAGAGTGAATCTACAGACACTATACATATTAGATATTGTTAAGTTATGTTCATCAAATAACAATTAATTAATTATTTATGGGTGCATTTATGAGATAAATTATTTTGAAGTTTTAAATTGTTGTACATGACAATATCAGCAAATCAGTTTGATTCCACTTCTTATACTATTTGATTTGAAATCACGGCTATACCTGGGTAGGAACCTTAATATTCCACAAACTTAAACTTTCAGCTCAAACCATTTATTTCATATAAACCAATTACAGGCATTTTTGAATGGTCCCTTGCCCGATGAAAGCCAACCCGCGCCGCAGTTGAGCAAGTAAATATCCCGACTATGACCACTGAGGTTGTTTCAGTGTTTTTTTTCAGAGGTAGTACTAAGAAAACCGAAGTCATCAATGCAAATTAAAATTATTTATGATTCAGTCGTCCCTTACTGCCCTTTCCAGCGACGCCCTAAGCCAAGGCTCGTATCCCTCGGGGGGCGCCTTAACGTGCAGTCGCTTAGTATATTCTAAGTGGAGGCTTTAAGTTTACTTAAGTAAGGCATCTACAGGATAGTCCAGTTAAGCAGTGACGACTTCTAACGGTCGGCTTCTAAGTTAACCTTCTCAGGTCGTCACGAAAAATAAAGAAAATATTGAATTGTCAAAAGATCTGTCAGAAAAATAAAGCTAGTTTCAGCAAAGACATTAAAATTATATTTACAATAGACAGGACATCAAGAACAAAATCGTAATCCAATACTTCTGGCAAACTGGTCAAAAGTCGCTCAGTCTAGTTTGCGCGTCAAGACATATTTGTGTCCACCAAAAATAAATATTTTCTAAGGAAATATGTTATGTTGCGCTTTGTATTACTGTACATCTTGTTATGGTAAAACGACTGGACCTAACTTCAAAATCTTTTTCTATGAATTATTTATATTTCGTCTGTATTTCAAATTTAAATAAATTCTTAAATTGTTCTAGAAACTTTTCCATTATTGTAATAAGCGCCCTCTATTGTTGAGTAGTTTTACTATTTTCTTGTAGAGATGTAGTAATGTTGTTTATCGATTTAGTTATCGATAATACTTATTAAGTTGAAAACATTTTGTTATATTTTATTGACATTTCAAATATAGCTAAATAAACTTAAAATATTGCTATATTTCTAGTGTATTTATTATTAACTCTATTTAAACAAAATCATGTCATATTAAAAAACAAAATTGAATGAACAATTACTATTCATTTACCTAGGTTTTTGTTATTTTAGGTTTCCGAATAAAAATAATGTTGTAGGGGAAAAGTGGATACGATTTGTCCAGATAGACCGTAGAGAAGAAAATTGGCTTCCGTCTGCTTCGTCAAAATTTTGCTCAATGCATTTTAAAAGAGAAGACATCTACTTTGGAAAGACTTGTCGATCAAATTGAAAAAAAAAAAGAATCGTTACCTTGTATTAGAAATGAAACAGTAAGTTATTAATTTGTCTTTTCCACTTAAACGTAAAAATTGGGATAAAATTTACTGTTAAGTGGATAAGTACATAAATTATATAACTTATTTATAATGAAATATATTCATAAAATATGTAGGTACGTATACAATATGTTAAGAAAACCCTGTCCGACCCGTAAGGATAATAAAGGTTAGGTAAACACATGATCAAATAACATAATATGAAATTTTACATAATCATCATAGTAACAATACCTACTAGTGAATTTTGAAATAATCTTTTTTTTCCCGCGAATTAATTCCAACTTCCCCAAAATTTGGTACTTTTTAAAAAGTGACAACATTATTTTTGACGGTATAATTCTGAGCGAATAGCGATGCGACCGCGTGCCCTGCCCCCCTTCGCCCGCGCCTGTATGGCCTACCGCACATTTTTTAAGTTACCTCTTTTTGCGAAATAATACTTATTTTTTTAGGGGGATTTTTTTTAAGTTTTGGCCGGCTTTGTAGGCATTAGTAGAATCAGTTATCGATACCTAACAATACCTTCACGGATCGGACAGGGTTTTCTTTACATATTGTATGTAGTACAAAGATTGCGAGCTACTTTGTGATTTTTAGGATTCCGTACCTAAAAGGTAAAACGAACCCTATTCATGAGACTTCACTGTTCGTCTGTCCGTCTGTCACCAGGCTGTATCTCATAAACCGTAATAGCGAGACAGTTGAAATTTCCAGAGATTTCTGTTGCCGCTGTAACAACAAGTACTAAGAATAAAAATAATAAAATATTGAAGGGTCCCTTAAATATATAAATAAGAAACTTGTAAACTCAAAATTACCTATAATTTTTCTGCTTCTTACAATTTTTTTGTTTTTGTTTCAAGCTATCATAATGCGAAAAAACATCGTCGTAGTAACTTATTTGAATATTATCGATAACTTTATATCGAATTGATACAAACCCTACCACAGATTTTTACATTGCCATTTAAAAATATTTGCAAACAAACGTGTAAAAAGAATAATTTAGCTAAAAATGAAATGCAAACGAAAATTGCAAAACAAAATGCGCTTTATGGCGTAAAAAGTCTATTACACTCAAAAATCGCAATAAACTGATTGTTATAATAATTCGTAATCATAACACATCTAAAATGCCAATAGACGGTGTCACGGAAAATTAATAGTAGCGAATAAAATTCTAAAACAGTTTTTGATGTTTGTACAAGACAAGTTTCACTTAATTTGTTTACTTTTCAATAATTATTTACCCGATTTGAACTATACTAGGGTATTAAATCGGATCTGGCAACATAGACCACACTGGACATCTACCGGGCAATAGCTGAATACATTTTATATAAACTTTTTTCGTTTTTACTATGTGATGTCTCCAATTGTCGATCTAATTTTGCTACATTGTACTAGATGGCGGAACTGAGCCATGGGAACACAGTTTTTCTAAGCGATTTTGACAAATGCCCGCTCTATTTTTCTTAAATCTCTTTGAGTTTCAGCAATGAAATCCTAAATCTATGAGTTTCATAGCCCGACTCACGCTCTGCTGACCCCTCTTTTTGAGGATGAATTTGAGGTATACTCCAATCGGGATCAAATCAGATGTTTAAACAAACCTTGTTTGCAGACCATTTGATCGACTTTGGATTTTATTCCGTTGGCATAACGATGGAATTAAAATCAAAAATACTAAATATATTAATTTACAATACCAACTATTTACCGCAGCTACAATGGCAGACTTCCATGGCATGACACATTTGTCAGACCACCAACGCAATGGCAGTCTAAATCGGTTGAACTGACTGTAAATGAGGTTTGTTTTCTGAGATTATCAGCATTTTGAATAATATGATAAGTGCATTGATTCGTTCATTACTATAAGATCTGTGGCATATATGGCAAAGATGGTATCTTTACTTACTCCAACCATGTCTTGGTCTGCAGCCCACCTAACACTTCAACCCACAATTTAACGCAGATCGAAATTTCTACAGCAATGCAGAGTCACATCGCCTTGGCCCAACTGGCCTACTGCAGGCGATATAATAAACTACCTTTTATGTAATATCTGATCATCTAATTTAGAGACGTGTTATAGTACAGGCTATAAACATTTGAATAACAACCACATTTATACTGCTATAAAGCTTGACTGGTGTTCAATGGACTTACAAAAAGTATTGATTGGTATTTAAATTTAAGAATAATAAAATATAAATAACTTAAACCCAAAGCATAAACTTTTGTATTACCTATTTATTGTACAACTTTTATTTAGTTTTGTGATGATGTAATTTCATTTTAGATCAAAGGAGGCAAAATTCTCTACCCCTGTGTTTAGATATGAAACATGAGAATCCCATCTAGGACTAACAAATAATACTGGAAATAGTTCCATTATACCTAACATGACTGAAGGTGAAGGAAACCATCTTGAGGAAACTTTGACTTTAAGTCTGAAATCACCAACCCGCATTGAGAAAGCGTGGTGATTACGCTCAATTCTTCTCTGTATGAGAGGAGACCTGTACCCAGCAGTGGGATGATAAAAAAAGGGTTGATGATGATGATGATACCTAACATAATGTAACATGACTGTGCCGTGTGGTACCAGGCTTAGAATAGTACCAACCCACACCCTCCCGTGGGTGTCGTAAGAGGCGACTAAGGGAACTCTCACCAGGGAAGCGGGCAGCAGCGCTTCTCCTGTGGAATATTAAGTTACTGCGATCCCCAACCCGCCTGCCAAGCATGGGGATTATGACAAACCCCCCCCCAATTCAATGAAAGCCTTGGGGGTTTTTTCTAGCAATGGACGTCTATAGGCTGAAGAAGAATAATGTAACCTCTTGTCCCTTCCTCACTTTTTAGGACGGTAAAAATTGTTGCGCCATCCCTAGAAATGGAATTGCTACTAACTCAGGTCAACCTTCACAAACATATTGTAAAGAATAAATCATGACCAACTCACCTATTAACAGGTTAGCAGTATAATCTCGCTCTGACATGGAACAGTTGACCATGTACCAATGGTCACAGATGAGCATGCGTTGCTGGAACAGCGTCATGTTGGGGCACTTGTAGCTGAACTGACGGCCCAGACCGTCACACATGTGGTACACCTGGAAGCAAAAAAAAATGGAGGTTATACATGAGCAATTATCCATAATATTATAAATGCGAAAGTAACTCTGTCTGTCTGTCTGTCTTTCTGTCTGTCTGTCTGTCTGTCTGTTACGCTTTCCCGCTTAAACCTCTCAACCGATTTTGATGAAATTTGGCACAGACAATCTTTAGACCCTGAGAAAGAACATAGGCTACCTTTTATCCCGGAAAAATTTGATGTTCCCGAGGGAAATCTCAAAAGCTCGATATAACCGAACTCCACGCGGGCGAAGCCGCGGGCGGAGAGCTAGTAGTTATATAATTATGAAGAAGTAATTGAACGGTAGAGGAGTAGAAATTAGAAACCGTAGCTTGGAACTCAAAACGGTAGGGGAAAATTTCCACGATGAATTTAATTTGTACCGATACTTGCATTATTTTAAAAATAGAATTATAAACTAATGCTTGACTGTAATCCCGCCTGATGGTAAGCAGTGATGAAATCGTTGATGGTAAAGCGCACTAGTTTATTAAGAGCTCACTAAAAAAAACTGAGTGAATAGGAATGAAGACGGCAGTTGAGCGAATTAGTGCAATGGTAAACCCAACAACATGACCAACGATGCTGCACCAGAGGGAGATTGATCTGGAGACCCTCCACGACTAAACTCCCGACATAACAACATTTGGCGCATCGTACCCGACATATCGCAACACAACTGCTCAGACCCGACTTCCGTACGGCTTCACCAGACATCATGCCGGAACACGACGAATCGCTTGACGGCAAGACTTTGGTGGGCGGTAACTTCTGCCGAGCAGCCTACCACCTAGAAATAATGCTACCTGAGTAACTAACTAGAGATTTAAAAGTAGATTAAATTTAGATTATTTTCAATGAACAAGTAAAGTAAAAGATATATTGGCTGTTAATACTATGTGGAAGCTATATCATGGGCATCACGAATTAACTAGTTAAGAGAAATCCTTCTTCGCAATCACTTACGCAAATACTAATAAATATTTTGTAAATGGCAATCTGATAGAATTTGGTAATACAAACATCCATTGTAAACAGTGGCGCCAATTATGGACGTTGCCAACAACGCATGATTGTGAGATATATTAATTAGCATCGAGTTATCTTCCCACGTCTTTAATGTTCAGTCCACTTAGCATGTGGTCGCTATAGATATTGAGATAGGTTTATGATGGACATATATGTGATCCGTATGCTTCTCCTGAATAATAAGGAGAGGCCTATTATTATTGAATTAATCCATACTAATATTATAAATGCGAAAGTAACTCTGACTGTCTGTCTGTCTGTTACGCTTTCCCGCATAAACCTCTCAACCGATTTTGATGAAATTTGGCACAGACAATCTTTAGACCCTGTGAAAGGACATAGGCTACATTTTATCCCGGAAAAATTGATATTCCCGAGGGGAATCTAAAAAGCGCGATAGAACTAAAGTTCACGCAGGCGTAGTCGCGAGCGGAAAGCTAGCAATATTATAATTAAACAATCCCTACTTATGATATATGCGAAAGCAACTCTGTCTGTCTGTTAAACTTTTACGTCTAAACCACTGAACTAATTTTATTGAAATTTGGAACAAAGATAGAGTTGACCTTGAGAACTAACATAGGATAGTTTTGATTCCGGACTTTTGAAGAGTTCTCTTGGAAACGCGATATAACCGAACTCCATGCGGGCGGAGCCGCGGGGGAAAGCTAGCCTAACAAAAACTCCAGGAAAAGATTGCAAAACACTTAGTCGTAGTTATGTTAACTATGTTACAATCTTACCGGATACGATTTTTCACATTTCGTCATTCAGTTTTTATTTTTTTTAATGGCTCACATACATTACCCTATGAAATGGACTGCGGGGCAAACCTTTTATGCCTACGAGCCAATTAACTGTTGGTGATTTTAGGTCAAAGCATCAGCATCTTTTATATCTAAGTTTTCCTTCACAGTAACTCATTAAATCAGAGTCTGCGATTTAAAAAAAAACATGTTTGGACTCATTAACGCTACACTAAAAAACTTAGGAAGCGACAATTACGTCTCAATTTAGCTTTATTCGTAACAATACGAGCACACACGGTCAGACGGTCGCTTCCGACAAACTACTCATCAGGAAGTTTATATAAAGCTGTTAAATTCTTTGTGCTACCGTTTGTCGGAACTCGAGACCATGGCCATTTACCTTAATTATTATAAACATACACGTTTTTATTTTTATATAAGACTAGCTTTCCGCCCGCGGCTTCGCCCGCGTGGAGTTCGGTTATATCGCGCTTTTTAGATTTCCCTCGGGAACGAACACTATATTATACATTTATTATACATACAAACCTTCCTTAAGAATCACTCTATCTATTAAAAAAAATCGCGTCAAAATCCGTTGCGTAGTTTTAAAGATCTAAGCATACATACGGACATACAGCGAAAGCGACTTTGTTTTATACTATGTATTGATTTAACTTTGGAATCAGTGGAGATGGAGACGCGTGCGCAAAGGCTAATTGGCGACCCAGATTTAGTTCAAAACTGTCTATAAAGCTTGAAGCACAGGCGAAGAGTAGCCAACCTGCCGGTGTTCTATAGGATACATTTTGCAGAGTGTGTGAGAAAATTTCATGACTTAATTCCTTCATCTCCGTTCCATCATCGAACAACCCGTCGTACGGCGAGTTTCCACCCTTACGTTCTTGACACCACTACCATCCCGACGAAATCTTTCGCCTCGTTTTTTATACCGCGTGCATCAAGGGACAGGAACAATTTGCCAACGGTGGTGTTTCTGATCACAATTGCATCACTGCTTACCATTAGGCGGGGTTGCGGTCTAATTTATAACTATAAAAAATAAATAAATTAAGGAGCTCTATAAGTTGTTACTCTTAGCTATCATAACATCAGTTGCTGAACAAAGGGTGCACGCACGGTTAGCGCAGTGGTTCGATTCCTGCACGGAAGAAAAGATACTCGGAAGAAACTCCTAGTGTGTTGTCGTTTTGTTTAAAAATAAAAGTTTAATTGAGGACTCGTTAAAAACATCCTCTGTAATATCAAGTCTGCTATCTGATAATACAATTCTGATAAGACAGACTGATCACTGTCACGGGTAAAAGGCGAAGTAGAATAGAATAGAATACTCTTTATTATGTACACCATTTATGTAGATTACAGAACATAAATAAAAAGATTTTACAAAGGGTGGCACAATACAATGGGCGGTCTTATCGCTAAGAGTATTAAGTACTGTGTAGACTGGTGACAAACATGATGAAAGTTGTGGAAGTAAATGTGAGTAGCTATAAGAATGGGAAAAAAGTAAGTATAGATACGATGATTGGACGAAAAGGTCGGACATCCAGGAGGAGGCACCCTGGTGCATGCTGTTCGCCGATGACATAGTTCTCGTCGGTGAAGATGGACCTGAGATCCAGAGCAGATTGGAGAAATGGCAACAGAAGCTGGAGAATGTTGGCTTGAAAATCAGCAGAACTAAAACCGAATATATGTTCTGCGATTTCGGCGGTCTCTCCACTTCTGGAGCCATAGCCCTTGATGGCGCACTCCTACCAATCTGCTCCGACTTTCGGTATCTCGGTTCACTCGTGCAAAGCGATGGCGAAATAGATCGGACGGTTAAGCACAGAATTAACACTGGGTGGATGAAACGGCGGCAGGTCACGGGAACAATTTGCGACTCCCGCATTCCCCTTAAACTTAAGGGGAAAATATATAAAACCATGATCCGACCTGCTGTCTTGTATGGATCAGAATGTTGGGCTACGAAAGGGATGAATGAAAGGTAATTGCAAGTTACACGAATGGATAGAATAAGAAATGAGTACATAAGAGGAAGTCTGAAAGTGGCACCGGTAGCTGAAAAGTTGTGTGGAAATCGGTTGTCATGGTACGGGCATGTGTTACGGAGAACTGAGGAGAATGTCGTGAGGAGAGTCTTAATTATGAATGTTGATGGCTATAAGAGTAGGGAAGACCAAAGAAACGATGGATGGAATGTGTGAAGGATGATATGGCTAAGAAGGGGGTGACTGCCGAGATGGTTTCTGATAGGGATGCATGGAAGAAAAAGACATGTTGCGCCGACCCCAAATAAATTGGGATAAGGGCAGGAGAATGATGATGATGATGATTGGACGAAAAGATGATGATATGATTAGAAAGCGGGGTGACATCAGACTTGACGGCTAATCGAAGTAAGGAGGATGGAGACGTGAACACACCCCAAACTAAGGATAGATTGATGATGAATGAGTGATAGGGTCACTACTAGGTACTGAGTACATGGATAAATGTGAAGCACCTCTTTGCCAAAGGTGAGCGAAGTGTTTAAATACTATATCTTTTATTAATAATATGTCTAATTAAGCTAGTATTTTAAAGAATCACCTTAAGGAAGAGCACTGATGTCTGAGACACAGATATTTCTTTATCTAGTTCAGACACGGATTCCTTCAGTAAAAATTAAGAAAATTTGAATGTGGCCTATATATCTGTACAAATGTAACATGTGTTTTGTGTCAAATAAATAAATTATTATTCATCATCCCAGTGTTAATCCCAGTCGCATCCGAAGGCTTTTCAGCTTTGGAGTCTGGGGTTCGCTTTACCAGTCCAACTGCTGATATGGCTAAACTTCGACATTTTCCATGAAGCGACTGCCGTCTGACCTCCACAACCCGAAGGCGACATCGAAGCATTGCAGTTAGACCAATTGTAGGACTTTTGAGGGCTCCAACAACCCGTAACGACTGCCACTAGATGTTCGTAGGGCAACCGGGACCAACGGCTTAACGTGCTTTCCGAGGCACGACCAGACCAGTACAAATATTCATATTCATGCATACAAATACTTGCACTGTGCGGGGATCGCACCCGCGCCACCTTGCGCAGCGGCCGCGTCCGCTACCGCTACGCCACGGAGGGTGTCAAAATAAAAATAAATTATTATTATTAAACACTAACTCAAAGATTTACATGAAACTTAACAAAAACTTTAGACTAGAATTCGTGATCATATGCCAATTGATATAACCGAGCGAGCTGATATAACAATGAATAAACAATATAATGTGAAGTTCAAATGTGTCTAAAATATTTTGGAGATGAGTCATATATCATGTATGAATTCAAACAGACTCCACATACGGAAATTAGTAGAACAATATCGCTAAGAGAAACCACGGACGGTTTTTGTGGCAATTTGTCGGAGTGTTACCGGCAAAAAGTTGAACTTGATAAAAAATAAGACGAGGTCTGATTGAGGGCTTAACTTTGTTTTTATTGAGATTTAATCCACATTTCATGAGTCTTCCGTATAATCTTTTAATGTATAAGGGATAAGTAATAACTAAAATTATTATTTTGGTGTAGCTGTCTTAACTCGTAAACCAAACTGTTGCCGTAAATGAACCACAGTTTTAGTATTTTTAATAATATCGAATTACCAAAAAAAAAAATATAATGTATTCGCAGTATAATAAATCGGTAATAAAAATAATGTTATAATAATCCATACTAATATTATAAATGCGAAAGTAACTCTGTCTGTCTGTCTGTCGGTCTGTCTGTCTGTCTGTCTGTCTGTCTGTCTGTCTGTCTGTCTGTTACGCTTTCCCGCTTAAACCTCTCCGATTTTGATGAAATTTGGCACAGACAATCTTTAGACCCTGAGAAACAACATAGGCTACCTTTTATCCCGGAAAAATTAGATATTCCCGAGAGAAATGTAAAAAGCGCGATATAACCGAACTCCACGCGGGCGAAGCCGCGGGCGGAAAGCTAATTGTATATATTTTTAGTTACAATGAGATCACAAATCATTCTTATAGCGCCGTAAGGCGAGGTGTCGTTTTAAGTTCAGCGAGAAGTGAAACTGAGTCTTTTGGGTCTATGGTTAATTGAGCCCATTCGAAATGAGTCCGCGGGATCACTCGACCCTGTCCCGTTTAGAATGTCAGAAAGTGTGAAAAAAACAGCCACGGAATAAGTGACTGTTTTTTTTCACACTTTCTGACATTCTAAACGGGACAGGGTCGAGTGATCCCGCGGACTCATTTCGAATGGGCTCAATTAACCATAGACCCAAAACACTCAGTTTCACTTCTCGCTGAACTTAAAACGACACCTCGCCTTACGGCGCTATAAGAATGATTTGTGATCTTTAACGGTAATTGACTTATGATTAGTGGCGAATAACCTTTTATAAAAACCAATATACGATGTTATAACAAAACAATAACACTTCCACGAATAAGTATTTTGATATCGATTATCTTTGTAATGTAACACACACACGGGTTCGTTGATAAACAGTCCTCACAGTTTTTTTCCGCAGCCATACAATCATGTCACAGTTTTTTTTTTATATATTTAACGGTTTTACACCCGTGTGGTACCGGGCTTAGAATAGTGCCATCCCATATCCTCCCGTGGGTGTCGTAAGAGGCGACTAAGAGAACTGTCACCAGGGAAGCGGGTAGCAGCGCTTCTCCTGTGGAATATCAAATTACTGCGATCCCCAATCTGCCTACCAAGCGTGGGGAGTATGGCAAACCCCCTAATGTAATGAAAGCCTTGGGGGAGGCTTTGTCCAGCAGCGGACCTCCATAGACTGAAGAAGAATAACGGTTTTGCAATTATTTTAACTAAACCTAGGATACTAATAGTTATACGATAACTAAAAGCCACATTTGAGATAACTACATTAGAATAACTTAAGTGTTTAACATGTAGTTGCATGGTTCGTTTGTAAAGCAACTTTCAAATGTTCTATAATGCTGATTAAAGATAAGGGATGATATTGTTTCAGAAAGTAACATAAAACACTTTGTTCAATCACTATAAACTATTTTTTAAACTAGATGAAGTGTTTCTTATTAGACAACTTTGGAGAAGAAAGGCCGAAACAGATTCCCGGATCACAGTCTCTTTTAAATTATATTAGATCACAGTCTCTTTTAACTGTAGTACGCAGTTCAGTTAGTTACCCACGCGATCAAAACATTAACCTTGTCTAAACATTAACTAATATCCCTCAAGACAAGAAACATGAAGAACACACATGGAAGATTTTAAATACACTAATTATTTCTCGAAAAGTTGCCTTGCATCTCAGGTTGTGAAACAATCCTAATGGTCGACGTGATGGCGCTTCATAAATGTTTTTGTCCACGTTATAATTCGTAGCAATTATTCTTCGTATTCTTAATGTATCATCGGCCATTAGTTGTCGGAGACTAATTGTAAAGTTATGCCGGTGTTTCAAAGTAGGCTGTCAGGTCAATGAGCTAGGCCAATGTGTCAAGATCTGAACGTGAACCTAGCTCTGTAGCTAGATTACTATTTGCTTTGTTTTCGAAATAATGTCAGGTACAGAAATAGATTCGTGATGATTTTCAAAAACGCTGTTATTATGGTTTAGTACCCAAAGGATAAATAACCACTCTGTCACCAGGCTATACCCCTTGAACCGTGACCATGAAGATATAGATTCGTTTTTGCCACCGACTTCCGAAAATAGTTATTTTTCACTTTGTAGTGTTGATTTGGAAGGCGGTTGTTTTTTTGTAAAAAAGTTTTTTCTAATTATTTTACTAGCACTTATTGATGCTATTTATGACGTCTTCCATCGACACATTAAGAAATACCAATGTTTTTTCAAAGCGTCTATATGCTAGCCTTCATTCATATTGTAAACATAATATCACGCATTATAATATCACGGTAGTGTAGGTGTTGAGGTGCACCTTAAGTATATATACATAGATTTTGCCAATAACAGGTATTACATGTGAAAAAACACGCAGCGTTGGAGCTATTCCCTATCTTATTACCTGAAGTCCCTGTGACCTTTTTAACAGCTTCACGACAGTATATAAAAAAATACAAGCATCATAAGAATAGATTGCATCACTGCTGACCATCAAGCGGGATAGCGATCAAGCGTTAGTTTATATAATAAAAGAAAAGAGTATAACAATATAGTAAGGTACAAGAGTCCATCTTTGATTAGAAATGAAACAGCTGGTGAGAGAGACAGGTAAGTATAAAACTAATCCAATATCCGTAGATATCAATAGATTTATGTCAATTTTATCAGTTAAGTCTCATGACAAAGGACCATCAACGGCCATCAATCAGACCACCTAATAACGACGACGACCATGGCCGTTGTAATAACTTAATATGTACTCTTTGCACTGGTTAGGAATTATTGCTACTAAGAGTAATAGACTGACCATGACCATAAGCGGACATCCATCTAAAATCAAACATCAGCTACAACCTTGCACAAACCTATTCCTAAATATTATGTCATCTCAATAGAGTATAGTACAAAAGCCCTAATGAATCTTCTCTGTGCATCGGTCACAATAGTCAATTACCCAGAGGTCACAGCTGTAGCCTTACAGGTTCTACCAGGGTTACAGAAGTCGTTGAGTTCAATGCATCTGATAACTACATATTTCAGTGATTGTGTTTCTTCATGGAGTGCACGAGTGTGTTTTGTTTTATTGGTTTTCGTGATAGATGCTCGACATCTAAATACTGATCGGAGTCTAAACTGAGAATTTAATTTGATAACCTGTTAATAGGTTCTTAATAAACTAGTGCGCTTTACCATCATCGATTGCGTCACTGCTTACCATCAGGCGGGGTTGCGGTCAAACGCTTATTATAATTTATAAAAAAAATGCAACGTTCTGATAGGGATAGTTACCAGCCAGTATCACCCTTATTCTACATTTTCTATGTAATACGTGGCGATGACGCAGCTTACTGCGGCTTCACGTATTTTGGATAATACGTTTATTACTTCTAGACTGAAGTAACTAGTGCAACTAACTATTAATGATTGGGAGATCCATTCATGATCTGGTTTCCAAACAACACTAAAGAGCGACAAACACAATATTTATTCTAAGAACATGCTTTATCTTCTTAACCGGCAGTCAAGTGTAAAACAATGCGATAATTTACGAATTGATATAATTATATTGGCTCACGCAACACGACTGTATAATTTCTTACATTCGTGCCTAATTGTGGCTTTTGTTATGATGTTTTCAGGTTATGGCTTCTGCATCTTTAAGTTTATAACAAATAAATTACATAAATACTCAATTGTAGTAGGTAGCCTCACGATTTTAGTATTTTGATTGACTTGTAATTAAAAGATCGTAATAATTATATTGAATGAAGTGAAAAAGGTATGTAGATAATTGCATTATCGAGGTATTACCAAATATATAAATTTAATACAGAGATTGATTAGTAAATTGCATATTATGACTACGATTAAACTTTGTAAAAATGTATGTAAAAGCTTCATTCTAACCTTTGACTCTGCCATGCATCTTGCTTGCCAAAGAAAAAGGATCAGAGAACTACGGTAAAGTAGCTAAAATATTATTCCGAAATAACTTATTTAATGACTGCATATGCCACGTTAATAGTTAGGTTAAATCTTGTAAAAAGTTTTCAAGCTTTGAAGTTCCACAGGGTAGTGTTTTTGGTCCTACGCTGTTTTTGTAAATTCAATAAAATCGATTAATATACAATATAATATTGTATGAATCAAGTGTTCAGGGCTGGTGTTAACCCTTTTAGGACTATAAGGTTATAAGATCTTATGCAAGTATTTTAGCTAATTGTATTGACTCATTAGGTCTATAATAAACATATTATCAAATTAAAACACATAAAAGTATCTATAGATAGGGACAGCGAAGTCCCTATGATCGATAAGAGATACGTTTCACTCAAAAGATGAAAAAGGTACGTTCAGTTCAAAAACTATGTAATTAACAAAAAGATAAAATAAGTTTCTTAATTACTATTTTATTGCATTTTTTCTTACTGTGACACCGGTATCCCCGTGGTCGTCAAAGGGTTAAGGCTGGATAGCAATATCCTAAACTATTTGTTTCCCAGCTACAACGGTAACTTTCGAGCAAGTCACAATCACCTGTACAATTGTAATTATTTGTAAAGTTTGCTTTTTTGTTTGGCGTGTTTAATTTAGGCGTTACATTCTTATTTAAGTACAACCTTCTCGTTACAGCATACATTGTGAGTACAAAAGAACTTCATAATAATATTAACACGTTTTATCAGTTACTGAAGGTTATGACATAATTGTGTGTACATATGATAATAATATTAGCGTAAAAACTATTATAAATGAATATCTACCCGCCTTGGCCCATTGGGTGACGATGGGCATAAAAACAAAACGGAATAGATAACTTTGTTTTTATGTTTCTTTTGTTCAGATATAGGTCGAGGTATTTTAGTGCATAAAATAGATGATTTGTCATGGTTGTTCACTACAGTTGAATGTTATATATTACTTGGAGCTGCGAAATATACACTACAATGGACTAAACCACAAATAGATAAATTAGTTATAAATTTTAAGCTATTTTATGAATTATAGAAACTGGTCTTAACAATTGCTTAAAATTAACCCAACAAACAGTGGATAACATTTTTGGACTTAATTCCTACAAAGATCTTACCAAACATGTTTATACAACACTGCGTTGATTTTTAATTCATGTATGGATACAAACAATAAAACATCAATTGTGATTTTTTCTCAATGCGATTCCGAATGTGGCGATCCGTAAGCACGCATCACGATTACATCACGATGAACAGCCGTCATATTAACAAAGAAAGGTAATAAATTGAGTACTTTATGATGTACAACATGAGTCGAGATCAAACAATCAAACATTTGTCAGTCACGGTGGTAACAATGGTCAGGTCAAGGTCCAAGTTCTTCCTCATTCCGACATACTAAATGCTCCTACTGTCACGATTGGTACACGGATGTCAGAATGTCAGGTGTGGTTGAAGAGGTCAGTTTGGAAATCCATTGAACATTGAGCTGAAGTTTACCGACACATATTTTGCTAGCGTCTGCCTGTGATTTCCATCCGCGTGGCCATTCAACTATACCATGAAACATGTCCTACATCACTTGCTAGTCGTGTAACTTTGTTTCAGTGAGATTTGCACTTGGATCAGTAAATTGTGTCATAAATTTGATTTCATAAGTTCGTGTTTTTATTTTTGTCTTCTGTAAAAACCTATAGATATTTAATCGATATACCTAAATGATTTTATTTGATTTTATTATAATGTAAATTGTCATTAGTTCCAAAAAATATGAAGTCAGCATTTTAATTAATAAATGATCAAATGAGATTTTTCAAAACTATAAATGCGAAAACTGTAAGACTTTCTTAGACATTCATCCTGAGAATAACAAACAGTGTCTTCTCAGAATTATTCTCTCCTTACAATAGTGCTAAGCTGCTTAAGATAATAATCCAAGTAGAAGTTATATAGAAAAATTAAGCAATTGCAATTGCATACCTCAAACAGTACATAAAAAAAAAAGCTGGCGCAGGGCGAACTTGGCACAGATAATAAAATGCAATTTTTAAAACAAGGATGTGGTAGATGTAAAAAAAATAATATCTAATAAAAAAGTAGTAAATTAAAGTCAGCGAATTTTTGTTCACAGTCGTTTTACAGTTTGCTTCCTTATTCGTTAAACCTGCTAATATTTTGACAAACGACTTTATAAGTTTGTTAATTAAGTAGGTACATAAGTATATTTCAATATATCATTATCATTTTTAACACAAGCAGATTACCTTGCTGTAATTTATGGATATCGTCTAGTAGACCACAATATTAGAATTGTCATATAAATATTAATTAGAAAACTGGTGTGAAGGATAAGTAGAATTGGCTAATAAAATTGATGAAAATCATAGACGGACCATGAAGATTTTACATGTTTGTGAGTTTTTTATATTATTATTATTATTATAAGTTATAAACAAGCGCTTGACCGCAATCCCGCCTGATGGTAAGCAGTGATGCGATCATTGATGGTAAAGCGCGCTAGTTTATTAAGAACCTATTCACTCTAGCCTTGAAGACACTCAAATTGTAATGTGACGGAAACACCGTCGCTGGCAAATTGTTCCAGTCCCTCGATGTACGCGGTATAAAAGAGGAAGCGAAACGCTTCGTCCGGGTCGCAGTGGTATCAACAACGTAAGGGTGGAAACTCGCCGTACGACGGGTCGTCCGATGGTGGAACGGTGATGGGGGAATTAAATCATGCAATTCCCTTGCACACTCACCAGAATGCAACCCATAGAAGACCGAAAGGCTGGCTACTCTACGCCTGTGCTCCAGGCTTTGGAGACCGTTTCGAGTTAAGTCTGGGTCGCCAATCAGCCTCTTCGCACGCCTCTCCACTGAATCCAAAGTATCCAGGTGACATTTCGCAGCACCAGCCCAAATGTGGCTGCAGTACTCCACACACGAGCGGACCTGTGCTTTGTACAACATTAGAAGCTGCCCCGGTGTGAAGTACCGCCGGACCTTTGCGATAACGCCAAGTTTTCTAGCAGCCACCCTGGCCTTGGACTCAATGAACCGCCCAAAGTTAAGGTTCGAGGAAATCTCTACTCCCAAAAGCTGAAGGCGGTTGGTGCACTCCAAGGATACATTCTGAAAAGTAGGAGCCAAGGTGAACGGGCTCCTTTTGGCGGTGAAAAGACACGCCTGTGTTTTGGCGGCATTGAATGCTACAAGATTGGCTTTGCCCCATTCGGAGACTGTCGTAGAATCGTTTACTACCTAACTTAAATGTACTTTGGAGCCATTTTTTTTAAAATAACTGTAGCATATTTTGCCGGGTCTTCAGCAAATGAAACGACCAATGGGAGCCGTGCATATCATTAGTGCCCGAGTTGTTTTACGTGAAATAAAATCTTTTAATTTTGATTTTCAATTCACACACGCAATTTATGGGAAGCTACTAAGTAACTCGCGGTTGTGAAAAGTCTTAGAGGAGGTCATTGTCCAGTAGTGGACCTCTATAGGCTGAGCAAAAAGATGTGCTGTCGTCTATAAATAATTAATATTGGGTATGTAGGCAGTCATTACAGCTTTAATAGGTACACTATTTATTTCAATGGCCCCTATTTTGATTGTTCTGGTACGTTTGAAACAAAGAAAAACATGTGTACAAGAACCACTTCAATTATTTCCAGTTTTATTCTTGAAAGATGCCTATATTAACAATTTGTTATGGGCGTGTTTAATCGATAAATCATCTACTCGATTAAGTCGCGTTCGATTACGAATCGAATAAATTGAAGTCAAAAAATGTCATAATTGTTGTCATTAATTTGATTGATGCGGAAGGCGCCTATTACATTTAACCTATTTTAAGAACAAAAAAAACCATTCTTTTTAAATCTTGAAGTTTCTTTATAGAATAATTAAAAGAGATTTTTTTATTTGGCTTCTTTTAGAATATTTTATTTATCATTCACAATAATAGGTCTGTGAGTCAGGTTTCTACTTTTAACTTCAAACAACACTGGTTGCATACAAATAAACGTAAGTTGTCGTTATTGTATACAGTTGGGTGCTTTTTGTTTTTAACCGAACACAAGATACTGACGGATTACAAGGTGAAGGAAAACATCTTGAGGAAACCTGGACTTTAAATCTGAAATCGCCAACCCGCACTCAGCAAGCGTGGTGTTTTCGCTGAATCCTTCTTTTTATGAGAGGTTGATGATCAACCGAACAGACAGCTGTGTTGCAGACGAATTTGTTCCACCACTTCTTCTTCTCAGCTAAAGCACTAGGAAGTGGCAAAGTGCGACCGTTTTTAGGGACTGTATTATGTAATATTGACGTTCAAAAAGTGCTACCCTCAGTCTAATTTGTATAAATGGCTATTGATTTGATTTATATGCAACCAGTGTTTCTCATTGCATGTGAATCCCACTAAACTTGTATTTCTAAAATAAGTTTTATCCTGAAAATATATTTTAAATGTAGTTAGTGTTGCCAAAATAAAACTGTCAGGTGTCAAACTTTAATCACAGTTTTATTGTAACCTAACTCATTTGGCCGAGGTGCTCTGGTTTTGTCACTGCGACCAATTCAGCACACACGTGATTGGTTAGAGTCTAACCTAAACTAATAGGGGTACCAATAAGTTTGCGCCGTTTTTTAAACACACGAACGAGCATTATCATGTAGGAGAATTATTTCGTCATGTCTGGAGTAGTAATTTCTAGTAGTGATTTCGGTCTTCCACTACGTTATTTTTCTTCACAGTTCCTAAACTTTTGAATCCACTCACAACAATTTGACGATTATTTGGCACAACACTTGACATTATGAAAAAAAAAGGGTGTGTGTCAGCTCCGACGCACGACTGGAGTTTACTCCTTAAGTACGAGAAAAAAAAATATTAAAAAAAAATACAAAAAAAAAATATTATTATTGTTATTTTAAAAATTATTTATAAAATTAATCATAAAAATTAAAAAAGTTTATAAATGCATATTTATGAAAATTTTAACCAATTTTAAAAAAGTTGATAATAATTTTTTTTTATAAACATTTTTTTTTATTAATATAATATTTTTTTTTTAAATATAACATCTTAATAACTAACAAAATATAGTTGTAATAAGATAATTATGCCACTTTTTTAGATTAGAAAGTTGCGCACCAAAGGTGCGCACTAAAATAGTAACGCTTAAAATTCGTTACTTGTTAGTAGGTTTTACCCCTCGGATTTTTCTCATACCGGGCGCCTTAAATATATGAAAATCGATTCTTAAGGAGTAAACTCCAAAAAATGTGATACTGATACAGAGTCACTAAGGTCCGTATTACAGAACGTCACTCAAACTCAAGCTCTATTTAGTCTCGTTTCAAGCCTTTTGATTGGTTGAAACTAGTTTTAAGTAATGCTTAAGCAGAGATCAATGATTGAGTAACGTTCTGTAATACGGTTTGGTACGTTCTGTAATATGTATGTTATTACCAGATGTCCGAACTTACGATATCACATATTTTGATAAATGGCGGAAACTTATTTGTACACGTAATTTAATTAATTGGATATAATTTGGGCCCTTAATTGAAAGGCTGTCGTTTAGTTTAAATACCAGGCGGTGGATTTAACGGCTAACATAACTAGTTAGCTGCGACCAATACATTTTACACTTATAAATAGACACAACTCATATAATAGTCATTGCTGGAAATAAAGTAAAAATTGGAAAACTTAAAATAGAAAATATGGCAGTATGTCAATGCACGAACGACAGTAGCCACCCGAAACTGTTAAATATTCCCAATCAACCTTGAGCCTTAATGCTTTAGTGATAAAGTTGAAAATCTAATAAATACATTTGACAGATTTTATTAGCTTGATGTGCTGTCGTCTGTACCTTGACCCGATCCATAGGGTGTCACTACTATTAGGTATAATTGACATTATTGGGACAAATATTTTGTAAGACTAACACGTTTTACAGTTTTTGCTATATTTCTAATATTTAATGTAAAAGGTTATTGA
Organism: Sesamia nonagrioides; assembly: GCA_017933935.1. Lineage (NCBI taxonomy): Eukaryota > Metazoa > Arthropoda > Insecta > Lepidoptera > Noctuidae > Sesamia > Sesamia nonagrioides. Next base: position 275,889 of record JADWQK010002025.1, on the reverse strand, counting down.
AATCGAGTTGGCGTCAAAAAAGTATTTCATTCACGGTTTTTGCTGTGTACGTTCAACTGTATTTGAGTATCATTAATAGTTTGTTTTTTGGTATAGGTTTATATTAAACCAGCAGCCTAATCGGCGAACACATTTTTGTCAAATGATTGCGACTAGTTGGGATCAGTTGGGATCGTTCGGCCCGCCCATTGGTCCGTTTGGTCCAAGCGATCCCAACTAGTCGCAATCATTTGACAAAAATGTGTTCGCCGATTAGGGGGCTGACTCTACTGAAATAAAATGCTTTAGTCTGGATTTATGGGTAAATATTATTGTCCCCTTTTCTACTATTCTCTTTTTGCATAATTCTTAAAAATACAAATTTAGAGATAAAAAAGTAAAAAATATTTATATAATATATAAGCGTACAGGCTTATAACAACATTAATATACATTTATCACAAAAGAATCAGAGGGCATCATAAAATTCCTAAAAAGGCTAAAGAAGTGGTATTATTTGGTCAAAAAATAAGGTAGCCCTTGGTCACTCATAGAGTCCACCAATAGTCCGTAAAAACTTTATCGAGTCTCTACAATCCATATTTCAGAATATATTATTTTAATTCATTCATCATCATCATTTCAGCCGAAAGACGTCCACTGCTGGACATAGGCCTTCCCCAAGGTTCTCCACGACGACCGGTTCTGCGCCTCCCGCATCCAGCGGTTTCCCGCGACCTTCACCAGGTCGTCGGTCCACCTTGTCGGGGCCCACGCTACGTCTTCCGGTGCGTGGTCGCCACTCGAGAACTCGTCGGCCCCATCGGGCATCGGTCCGACGGGCAATATGTCCAGCCCACTGCCAATTTAGTGACGCAATTCTTCGGGCTATGTCGGTTACTCTCGTTCTTCTGTATTTTAATTATTTGAGTGAAAATATTACGTTATCGTTATAATCTGTGTTTAAAACCCAAAACTGGATAAAATCTCGTTGAATGACAGATTCGATCAGTTAAGACCTACAGGTGTCCATAACACCCATTATGGACCCACTGGCTCAAAGCGGAGATAAAAAGCGGTCAACTGCCGATCAAAACCAGTTTGTCATAAAAGGCATAACGAACATAATCGGAGCTTCATTCACGAAAATGTGAGTTTTACTTTCACTCTTTATTTTAAAGGTGGCACTTTATTCATGAGCGCAGCGGTAGCGAGCAAGTTCATGTTAGTAGCGTAGCGGTAACTGGGGCTTTATACTCCAAAATAATTTGCTGTCCCTTTGAACATATCACTTTATTCTACCGGGTTACGTAAACGTGTTTATTGAAATTTACGTTAGGATCTGCAAATTACTCTTTATGTGTGTGAAATATAAATATGAAGGAACTCTTCGGTAGGAGTTGCTCAGAAAAGATTATATCATTTAAAATTTTCAAGTAGATAGGTTTAGGCAAACTTACCATGATCAATGATGATAGATGTGTCTCTCAATCACTATCTAGGCGTTTCTGCGGTCAATACAGCCTTTTTTGGATTGAACAAAACGAACTGATCACATTCGTCGTTTATTAGACCAAAGCAGCTAAGGATGTTCGAAATTTTAACCAAAATTAAAGTGAAAGGAGATTTTATGGCCACAATGTAATTATTATTTCACTTATTTTTGTACAAAAATAATACGAAAAATATCAAAATAAATATTGATGCTGACCACTAAATAAACTTTCCAGATCTTTCTTCGTTAAATCAAATAACGTCCACAGCAAAAACATTATTCCACAATTAAATGGCACAATAGTAATTTTTGCCTGTAAAAGTATTCTTTTTTGTGTGAACATTGGCAAAGTCTTCAAGTATCTACCAAATCATACATTCAGTTTAGTAGATAATCTAATAAACTCTAACTTGCATTAAGAACCTTTTGGAGATTGCGCTGGATTTAAATTAAGCTAGGAGAACCTGTTGATTTTTTTTTGCTCAAACTCTCTCACGCGCCTTTTTTTCTGGCTACTTTAAATGACAGTCTTGACATTATAATAGAAAAAAAAATCATACACGCTAAATCGTATATTATCGTTTTAATCGTCGGTAAACATTTTATATAAGTATTATCTTCATTATAATCGATAAACGTTAAATCGCTCCGCTAATCATAATGGGTGCTACTTTTTATTGTAAGTACGCAAAAGGTCAAGGTGAACGAACTGGTTCAGTAGATCACTGCCGCTTTGGATTTGATGCGTGTCCTCTGATGGAGCGAGAGGAGACGAGATGTTGTAGTCAATGGGGGCTGGAAATATCCAGTTATTTTGGAGACTTGGCCTTAACAACTAGACGAAAATACTAGAATTAAGTTATTGTCCACTTGCTTAGAGTGGTTATTTTGTTATAGGTGACCTAGGTATAGAATAGACATAGCTTCGAAAAATAAGCTATTTTGAACGTTTGTCCCAATTTTTCCCAAATATATACGTAACCTATATATCATATTTAAAAATAATAATTATGTAATCTACGCTAACTTATTAAAAAAACATAATTATTGAAATTACAAAGGGAAAGCGTTACTAGTACCGCAACGCAAACGCACATTACCGTACGATTACCGTTGTGCGAGTATTACCTTCTGGTAAAGTTCAAGGTGAGGCGAACGGTTCACTCCGATCGTGAATGAGAGTGAATCTTGTGAATTGGTGCAGTGACAGTTTGTGTGGTAATGTTTATTTTCATTCAATTGACTTTAGTTGAGCGCAGTTTGGTTTGCATAATTAGTTCATTTTAAGTACCTACCTTCTTTAGCAAATATGTATTTGTATGCATGAATATGAATATTTGCACTGGTCTGTTCGTGCCTCGGAAAGCATGTTAAGCCGTTGGTCCCGGTTGACATAAGAACTTCTAATAACAGTTGTTACGGGTTGTTGGAGCTCTTAAAAGTCCAACAAGTGCAAAGCTTCGATATCGCCTTCGGGTTGTAGAGGTCAAACGGCAGTTGCTCCACGGAAAATATCGAACTTTTTTTTTAATACTTATAAACTAGCGCTTGATTGCAATCCTGCCTGATGGTAAGCAGTGATGCAATCGTTGATCATAAAGCGCGCTAGTTTATTAAGCCCTTTCACTTAAAAAACCTTAGTGTATAGGAAGGAAGACGGCAGTTGAGCGAGGTGGTGCAATGTTAGACCCAATAACACGACCAACGATGCTGCGCCAGAGGGAGATTGATGTGGAAACCCTCCACGACCAAACTCCCGATACGTTAAACAACAATGTTTGACGCATCGTACCTGGCACACATCGCAACACAATTGTTCAGACCCGTCCTCCGTACGGCTTCACCAGACATCATGCCGGAACACGACGAAGTTTATCCAAAATCAGCAGTTAGACTGGTAAAAAAGGACCGCAGACTCCAAAGTTGAAAAAAGTTTCACATTAAGTACCTTCTTCCTCGTAATGAACTAAAGTGAATCTAAGATGATGATTTGGGTCTTCGCGTCTGATTACAATTTAAGCGTCTTCAAGGTTAGAGTAAATAGGCTCTTAATAAACTAGTGCGTCTTACCATCATCAGTAGTTATGTATTTATTTATGTGTGTATAATTTTGGATATCTATGTATCTGTGTATCTATTTCAGTTTATTGTATTTATAATATTGTCACTAACGACAGACCCATTTGCCCCTACCGCAACATGAACAGAGATTCTCCTGGAAGAGATTGCATTAGCGATAAGGCCGCTCATAGTAGGTATATTTTGTTATGTTGAATGTATTTTTAACCAATGTTTGTTTTCGGTGTGCAATAAATGATTGCATCACTGCTTACCATCAGGCAGGCTCGCGGTCAGGCACTAGTTTATAACGTTTAAAAAAAAGGTTTATCTTATCTAACTAGCATGTGTCCCCCTGCAGCACAGAGACCTCCCGCTCCCTTTTCCACACAATTCTGTCTTTTGCGAGGTCCTTACGGTAGAAGTAAAGCTTGCTCCATAGTTCTTTTATCCCAGTTGTCATCTGACATGCGGCAAACATGTCCGTCCTAGTCCCAATTAAGTTTAGCAAATTTCTAGGCAATGTCCGTTAACTTGGTTTTAGCGCGTAGTTTTGTGTTCTTTATACCGTCAGAAATCCAAGCACCCAGGATGGATACTGCGCTCCAAGGCACGCTGGCAAACCTCGTGTTTAGTCTTATGCTGCACTTCTAGGATTATTTATTTACCTCCACATAATTATATCTTACCTATTTCTTGATATGAACTGAACATACATTACAGTCCTTTCACAGCTAGTTTACCTCTGACAGTAGCAAACCAGCAGGAACCTTATTTTAAAGATCACTTTGTTTTTGACACTCATCAGTGGCAGCTACGCAGCTACGCAGTAGCGGTAGCAGACACGGCCGCTACGCAAGGTGGCGCGGGTTCGAACCCCGCACAGTGCAAATATTTGTATGCATGAATATGAATATTTGCACTGGTCTGGTCGTGCCTCGGAAAGCACGTTAAGCCGTTGGTCCCGGTTGCCATACGAACATCTAGTGGCTGTCGTTAAAGGGTTGTTGGAGCCCTCAAAAAGTCCAACAATTGGTCAGCTGCAATGCTTCGATGTCGCCTTCGGGTTGTAGAGGTCAGACGGCAGTCGCTTCACGGAAAATGTCGAACTTTAGCCATATCAGCAGTTAGACTGGTAAAAGCGGACCTCAAACTCCAAAGCTGAAAAAGCTTCGGATGCGACTGGGATAAATGCTGTGATGATGATGATCAGTGGCAGCTAGCTAAAAGTAACTTTATTTTAACGTAACAAGGATAACTATACTTTTGACGGTGATTCAAAATCAGAGGTAAAACAAAGGAATGGGTTTAAGTGTATATTTAAGGCTACGATGTTGCTAGATTAAACATTAACTTAAAAGATGACCAAACACGAAGGCCCATTAGTTTCCCAAAATGAATTCCACCTTCACTTCAAGTAGTACCTACGAATATGCTTCTTAATGATGATGTGATCAACAAATATCTTACGAGTAATGTTCTATACCCCGTAGGTTTAGGCAGTTAACTAAAGGTAAACAAAAATTGTAACGTTGCTAAATTGAAGAGTACAATTGTAACTGACAATGCCAATTAAAGTAACTGGTATTACGTTAAGTCGGTTTTTAAGTCAAGCGGTTTTTGTTTACTTTTAGGTGACTACTTAAACCGATCGAGTATGAGTATACATAGGATAGGTCCCCCGAGGCATATTGAACAAATCAATTTGTTCAAAATGTTCGAAGCATTAGTTGTATTTATTTTAGGTGTTCTCCGCCTACAACATTAGTTTAAGTAGCCATAAAATACGTTTTGCAATTCAGATTTCATACCTACGCAAAGATATTTGGTAACCAAACTGACATTAGGATTATTATGTACGAAAAAAATTGCTCTCACAGTATATTCAGTACAATCATTGCGAAGGTAAGTGAGTTTAAAAGCTATAGCGTTTTCAAAGTTATTGAAAATAAGATTGTATCGGACCTTGTTCAAGACCAAATATACAGTACCCTCAGTACATCAACTACCCTCGTTTTCCTAAAATAGAAAACAGTGACGAAATTTATTTATAAATACCGAGGTTTCTTCTCGATGATTACAATACTTTTGAAACTAACATCAAGGTTAAGTCGACTTGCATGGGCAGCAACATTTACCCAAATATAGACGATGTTTTAGATGTTCTCCTAAATCAAAACAAGCCTATACATAGAAGTATGAGAGACAGGGTGGAAAGTTCATTGTCCTTCTTGCATCATTTAACCAGACAGGTTTTATGTCTAATGCCTGACGGTTGAAATTTTGGAATGCTACAGTACATAATAATACGGATAACTTTTTTGTTATCGCGTTGGAATTCTTCTTGGACATATACCATCTCCACCGATGGCGTGAGGTGCGGGACTCACATAAGCTTTCACTGTTCCCCCGACACGCGATCCACTGTTCCTCAGCGGATCCCATCTCTGTGTCAATAATGGTGGCGCCCACTCTTATGGTGCGCGTGGAACGTGCCAACTCAGGCCTATAAATTCGGAACTTCGAACGACGGACGCCCCTAGTCTGCCGCCCGCAGGCCACCTCTCATGAAGGTCGAAGATCGTTATGCATCCTTCTTGGACACCCCATGCGTCTCCTACGGGAAAGGAGAGAGGACGCGGCTTCTCTCTCACTCAGCTACCTCCTTAGTAGTGCAGATGTTACATAAAAGACTTGATAAGTAGTTTCCATGTGGTTTTATAGATAGCACCAAAGGGCAAATTTAAGTTCACTCGTTAAAAAATGAAAAAATTATAACCGCTCTTCTCGTACAACTTGGACGCCTCCATCAAGTCATTGTTTCCGCGGTAATGCAACACAAAAACGCGGTGTCACCGGCTCATTTTGTAGCATTGCTAAACTGTTACCACAACAAACACATAACAATGGGTTTGCATATCGCTTATGAGCTTCAAGCGTGAGCCGATGGGAGATAAGATTTATTGGCAAAACAGTGGACAGCCTCAATTGCGAATAATTATGGTGTTGAATTGTAAGTTGCAAGAATTGTGCATACTTGAGATCCGAAAGGTTCGCAGGACCGACTTCAAAAAAAAAGGAGGTGAATTTATTCTAACATCGGTTATGGCTGCCACTGTTGTTATGAGATGAAAAAATAATTTTCGAGTTTCGGTTAAGACATTGAAAAGCATGAAATAAAAACTTTTTACAAAAAAATAGAAAACGACTTCAAAAAAAAAAAGACACTTAAAAGGGAAAAAAAAATTGAAGTCGGTTTTTTACATGCTTTTTATTAGCTTCACTTGTATGTTTGCTTGCTTGTTTGTTTGTCCATTTCTAACTCTTTGGACTACGAGTGAGCGGCTCATTACTGTAAAATGTCCCACCGTTTTCAATACGTTCGTTCGTTCGTTTTTTTTATTAAAAAGAATATCGAACTAAAAAGGAGAAAATAAATTTAGTTTAAAAACTAAAAAAAAACATGTTTTTAAAAAATATCAAACTAAAAGTTAAAAATAATTTTAAAAAAGTGTGAGGTGCTTAATATACAAAAATTATGGCACAAAGCGCCACACGCTTTTTTTAAATTATTTTTAACTTTTTAGTTTAAAATTTTTTTAAAGCATCGTTTTTTAGTTTTTTTAGTTTTTAATCTATTTTTTTTTGTAAAAAGTTTTGTGTGTACCGTATTAAGGTACCGTAAAAGTTGACCTGATAACCAAACACAACTGATTTTCGGTGAAGTTTGTCAACTGTCTCGATCCCTGACAGATAAAAGAAAATGAAATAAAAGGAATACCTAAGCTTTTTCGAATAACGATACTTATGTTGTAGTGTTCACAACAATTATGGCTAATTCCTGAAGATCAAGCCGATAGAAATAAATCAGTCCAACGAATATTTTTTAGCTAGGAATCGAAGTACTTTTAGAAAAGTTAATAATTATGAACGAGTTTCCTCAAGAAACGGATTTTAAGTTTAAACTAATCAAGTTCACAAACTTAGAAGATAAATGCATTAATTGCAGTACTAAAAAGCTTGTTAACATTTCCCGAATAAGGCTAAAACGTTTACTCTCACACACATGGATGTTCGTGGCTGCGCTCGCGCCACCGCTCGGTACGCGCGCCTCTGTATAGGTCAGGGCTGCCACTGGAACCATTTGCTTGTCCCCGTGTCACAGTGGTGCGTGAACCCTATTGTTTTACGTATCTCACTACGTTTTACACCACTATCTGATGTACTTGTTTGGTGATTACAATTAATTAATTGCGGTGATAATGGTACTGTTACAACAACGTTGAGATTGGGTGTGAGAGTTAAAGCAATTCCAAAAGGAAAGAAAGGGGGGAAACAGTTGACATATTTCATTTAAATGGTGACTTGAGTTACTGTACACGAGAGAGTAGAGGAGACATGTGGTACTGTACATGAGGAACAAAGTGTAAAGTTCACTCGTCCTCTATAGAAAAAAGATCCTCCGACCAGACGGGCGGTGTGTCTGGCGGGCACCAACGGTTGATGTTATATGTATGCTAATTGCACGGTAAACTCTGCTTGCGAGATGTAGAATTCGTTTGACGTCATTATTTGTGGCGTTTGTAAGTACCGCTACAACACAATTTCAGCATCTTAGTATAAAGAGAAAATGCAAGTACTGCACTTCTGCAGAAAAAAACGAAGGCATATTTGTTACAAAATAAACAGTTCATTAAAAAAAACCGATACAGTTAATTGTGTCAAATCAAAACAAAAAAAAAACAATAGTTATTTCTATACCTTAACTGAACCATTAAAGTAAGGACAGATTTTATTTCAAAGACGACCCGTCGTACGGCGTGTTTCCACCCTTACGTTGTTAACACTACTACGATCCGGACGAAGCGTTTCGCCTCCTCCTTTACTGGAACAACTTGCCGGCGAAGCTGTTTCCGTCGGACTACAATTTGAGTGTCTTCAAGGCTAGAGTGAATAGGCTTTTAATAAACTAGTACGCCTTACCATCAACGATCGCATCTCTGCTTACCATCAGGCGGGATTGCGGTCAAGCGCTGGTTTATAAATAATTAAAAAAAAAAAAGCTCACCGCACAGTGAATTCCGTCTGCTGTTCATTATAATCTTCAAACGTATTTATAAAGATTATTATCTGGCCGAAGTAATGAGACTGGAAACTGTTCTTTAGGTCACAGTTTGCGTCTGTGTCTGAGCAAGGCACATCGTCCACGACGCTGTGCCCAATGTCCCGAATCTCACTGATATTTATTTTAGAAATATGATATAATTACACTGTCATGCCACAAATTAATTATATTATATTAAGTGAATTATTTTTGATTTTATGTAGTTAATTTATTATGTATTTTTACCAGTATTTTTGTTCCTTTGTTCTTTTCTGTTTATATAAATGGTAACATTTATATAAACAGACAAAAAGAAAAGAGTAAATAGTTCAATAAAGAAATGAAATATGTACTATGCTCGTTTGAAGTAAGATTATACATTTGAACATGCCTTTTTCAGCCCGTTCAACCGATTTTGACTTCTATTCAGTAGGCATAAAGATGACATTAACAGAAAAAAACATGATTTCAATCATAACTACATATTTACTGCGGCTACCATTTGCCTTACCATCAACGCATTTGAAGTTAAATCGGTTTTACGGACTTTTGAAAAGGTTTGTTTAGATATTTAATCATAATAATTCTACCTATTTGAAGTCGCCACAGCGTGCTATCTTCTTTAATACCTTTCTATGCATTAGTTCATATCGGTAGTAACTTCCTTTCCTGTCATAAATTCTTTCACACAGTCTAACCATCTATTTTTTTTTGTCTTTCTCTGATCTTATTCACATTCACACCCAGAACTTTCTTCAGCAAATTTTTTTACACCCAAAACTTTCTTTGTCACATTTTTTTCATTATCATACATGAGCAACGTCGTCTATGATGGGCCTAATAAAACTAACCAGCTATTGTAAATATTCTCGCATGCATATATCGAAAATTTATAAGAATTTTTATTACAATATAGTTTTTTCAAGTTTCTCTAAGGCAAACAATACAAATTGACGTTTCGAACATCATTATCATTAACAACCTTTTTTATCGTCCCACTGCTGGGCACAGGTCTCCTCTCATACAGAGAAGGATTGAGCGTAATCACCGAGCTTGCTCAATGCGGGTTGGCGATTTTAGACTTATAAAGTTTAGGTTTCCTCAAGATGTTTTCCTTCACCTTCAGTCATTGGTGTTCAAGATATACTTAGAAAGTACATATAACTTTAGGAAAGTTACATTGGTCCTGCCTGACATGGAATGGAACCCGCGCACTCATACTTGAGAGGCTGGTGTTTTAACCACTAGGCCACCACTTTTCGAATATACTAGTTTATAATTAACACAAATGTGTAGTTTCATTTTCAGATCTGCATTTTATTATATATTATTTACGAATTTTAAATCTCATTCCAATGACAATGCAAGATGCATGAGAATCGCCTTCCTGTTTTGATAAAAGTCACGTAAATTCTAGATTATTATTGATTTAGCACATAACATTATATAAATTAGGAGTTCGTTTTTGATACAATACGCTAATAATGTGGTTAAGAACTGGTATAAGTATTTGAATTGTCAATGTCATATCTATACTAATATATAAAGCTGAAGAGTTTGTTTGTTAGAACGCGCTAATCACAAGAACTACTGGTCCGATTTGAAAAATTATTTTGCCGTTGGATAGCCCATTAATCCAGGAAGGCTTTAGGCTATATAACATCACGCTGTAACCAATAGGAGCGGAGCATAACTAACTCCACGCGAACGAAGTCGTTGGCGGCCGCTAGTTAGATAATAAAATGACCAACAATGAAATTTATCCTATAAGGCCAGCCAGCCAGCTATTTTCTTAGTTGGATTAATTTGTGGATTACGAATTGGTTGGTCGAAAGTCCTTGTTGTAGGATTATTTAAGTAATATACAAATAATTATATTGTGATTATCTACAGTAATTTAAGAACATAATAACAACTAAGGCTTTTTTTTTTATTCTCTTTAACAACTAAGGCTGCAGTTGGTAGTTGTCAGGTCTTCGAATAATGTCTTTTGTATAGGATAGAATATTTAGTTGTATCATCATCAGCCTGTAGCAGTCCCACAGCTGGACATAGGTCTCTCCAATTTCACACCTTTCAACTCGATTCTCGGCTACTCTCATCCAGTTACTACCATTAGTTACATCACGTGGAGTTACTTATGCTCCGCTCCTATTGGTCGCAGCGTGTTATATAGCCTAAAGCCTTCCTGGATTAATGGGCTATCCAACGCAAAAATAATTTTTCATTCGGACCAGTAGTTCCCGAGATTAGGGCGAACAAACAAACATACAAACAAACTCTTCAGCTTCATATATTAGTATAGATAGGCATTTAAAAATAAATAATGAAATAAAAATAAAATTGTCCAAAATTGTATGTGGCGAAACCACGGCGCGATCTAATATTAATCCAATAAGTGTCCAAAGTTGACTCGTGCGCTCGATAGATGGCGTTGGCGTCGAGTTAGATCGCGCTATGGTTTCGTTACCGCTGCTAGTATAAGTAGTTTAAGAATTATTTTTGTTGGGTGAATCGATTTCATAGAATAAACGCTCATTTGTACTAGTTGTACAAAGATTGTATTATTTCTCGCATAACGGACCCCAGATTTTGTTCATGGTCCTTCGAACTGGATTTGGCTGGGCGTGTTTTTGGTAATCACCGGTGGTGGTAGTGATTACCACCCACTTCGTCGCTACTGGACAGTGGATCGCTGTCCAGAACATCCCTACAGCGAGGCGTCTGGAAAGACGCCAAGGCAGTGGTGGAGCCGGGTGACTACATCCGGAGGAGCGGTGAACTCGGGAGGTGAAAGGCAGGTTGCGGAGCGCTAGAGGGCGCCACTTGTGGCAGATGCGTGACTTCGCGTCGAAGAAAATCAGTGACAGTGAGTGCAGTGTTTTATTGTGAGTACATTTTCGCTCTTATTTACTAGAAGAAATAAATCTTAGAAGTACATGCAAATTTGAACCTTCAAGTAAAGACTACTGGAACTTAGAAAATTTCAATAATCGTTCAAGATAGTTATAAAAACTTAGAAAAAATTAGTTAGTTTGGACTTGTAATAGTTTTAAGCAATAGTTGGTTGACACGGGGAATCCATGCCCGATTTTTACCAGAATAACTTTCAAAAAGACTTGTAAGATTTTAACCAATTTGTGTTTTAACTTTTGGTATATTTGTTGAATGTACATACAAACAAATAGACTTTGTTCATTTTTCTGCTTAGCCTTGTTTATATTTTATTGTGGTATTTGTGACGATTTTGTTTCGAGTATTTTAAGTTAATTACAGAATTTGATATAAGCAATTTACAATGGAAGCGTTCAACGATTTACAGGAGGATATTAGGGCAAGAATGTTGAAAGTTAAGACTAATTTTAAAAGGTCACCTAAAGATCGTTTAACTATTCCATATATTGAAACTAGGCTAGATAACTTGGAACAACAGTGGACTTTATTTACAGGAACTCATACTAAAATTATTAGTCAAGTTAAGCGAAGTGATTTGTACAATTCGGACTATCATAAAAATTGTGTATATGATGAGGTAGAAGAATTGTATGTACAATTTAAGAGTGATTTAAAAGGAATCTTATATGATTTAAAAACCCCAGAAAGACAATTCAATTCAATAAGTCAATGTGAAGGTTTAGCCAGCCGTTTTAAATTGCCAGAAATTAAAATACCAACGTTTTCGGGGAAATACGCGGAGTGGCAGACGTTCAGAGATTTGTTTTTAGGGCTTGTGCATGAAAATAATTCTCTGGATGATGCTTAAAGGTTCTACTATCTGAGGGGTCATTTGACTGGTGAGGCAGAACAGTTATTGCGGAACATTAAACTGACATCTGATAGCTATAAAGTTGCATGGGAAAAATTGGATAGTATGTACAACAATAAGCGGTTTTTGGCTAATGGTATTTTGAATCGGCTGCTTAATCAAAAAGGTTTGGTGTCTGAATCTGCCTCTGAAATTAAGAAGTTAATCAATACTACATCAGATTGTTTAGAGTCTATTAGAAGTCTAGGTGTAGATGTTTCATCTTGGGATATTTTAATTATTCATCTAATAAGCGCGAAATTAGACAAAGAAACACGAAAAGCATGGGAATTAAAGGTGTCTTCAGATCCATCTGACGACTTTCCTAGGTTTGGGCAATTTTCTGATTTTTTGATAAGGCGTTTTAGAGGGCTAGAAAATTTAGATACCGAACCCAACAAAGTAGAAAGCAAAAGTATCAAATCTTTTCACATTTTAAAACAGAATAAAATTACGTCGTGTGTGTATTGTACTGCTGATCATAAATTAACTGCTTGCAAAAAATTCGCCAAAGAATCTAATGACAAACGACGTGATATTGCAATGGAGAAAAATTTATGTTTTGTGTGTTTAAACCGCAACCACTCTGCCAAATTTTGCAAAAACATGGTCCGATGCCGGGTGTGCAAACGCCGCCACCATTCCTTATTACACCCTAGTGGTGATTCTGGTTCTGTTAGCGCAGAAATTGAGACGGTTCACGAGGTAGCTTCGCCGACAAGTAAAAGGTCGGTTGAGGAAAATGTTGAATCCGACAGCATTAAGCTTTCCGCGCAAGCGGAGGGGTCTAATAAGCCACTTGTGTCTTGTCTTTCGACAGGGAACTGTTGTAAAACGGTTTTATTAACTACAGCTGTGGTGCAAGCTGAGTCGAAAGACGGGACATACCTTCCGGTTAGGGCATTATTAGACCAGGGGTCGCAAGGGTCTTATGTTACTGAAGCTACGGCTCAGTACTTGGGATTAAAAAAGATTGCGGCCAAACACACCATAGTAGGTGTAGGTGGTGACCAAAGTGTGACTTCAAAGTCCACGGTCAAAATCAATATAAGATCGAGAGTAGACCCCCAATTTCAGGTTAAGGTTGATGCTTCTATCTTGAAATCAGTTACGTCCCTTCTCCCAGTTACCAAAGTAACTAGTGGAGAATGGGTAAATATGACTGCGGATGATTTGGCTGATCCGGCATACCACAGACCTAATAAGATCGATATCTTATTAGGTGCTGAGGTATACAGCCAAATCATTCAAGAAGGCATTAAAAGAAGTCTGGGTGGTTCTCTCTTGGCGCAGGAAACTGCGTTTGGATGGATAATATCGGGCGTCTGTGAGGTAGACAATTCATCCAATATACATTCTCACCTCCATGTAATGCATTCAAGTTTTGATGCTGATGGCATGCTGAAAAGGTTCCGGGAACCGGAAGCTGAAACATCAAAAAATCAAATGCTCACAGAGGATGAAATTAAGTGCGAGAAACGATTTATAGCGTCCACCATGAGAACTAAAGAAGGTGGGTACCAGAACGCGGAACCATCACTAGGCGATTCACCTCCTGGAAAGTGGTTGTTGAGTAAAGTGAAGCACAAAAACCCGGGCCCAGATAAAATTACTAACTTAGCAAAATGAGAATTTCTGCTTATTGTAATAATTTTGGCATGGTGGGCGGTTTGATTGAAGGACATTCTGCATTATGTCCTTGGTGGGCGGTATGTCCAAAATTGTATGTGGCGAAACCACGGCGCGATCTAATATTAATCCAATAAGTGTCCAAAGTTGACTCGTGCGCTCGATAGATGGCGTTGGCGTCGAGTTAGATCGCGCTATGGTTTCGTTACCGCTGCTAGTATAAGTAGTTTAAGAATTATTTTTGTTGGGTGAATCGATTTCATAGAATAAACGCTCATTTGTACTAGTTGTACAAAGATTGTATTATTTCTCGCATAAAGGACCCCAGATTTTGTTCAAAATTGTTGTAGGGATATGGAACCTTAAAAAAATGTTAAGTGATCACGAAAATCTATCAATACTTAACTAATTAGTTGTTGCGACTATCAGACGTGTCTCCGTCGTCATCGAATAAATCTCCGAAGACGATCTATGAATAAGTAAACAATGACCTTTGAATAGACTAAAATAACACTATGGAATTCAAATTAGGTGATAAACTGACAACTCTACTAATATTTATTTCACAATGACATTAATAATCTGTGAGCCTATGTTGTAACTGTGAGATATGGGCTTTTAAACCAAATAACCTGATCTTGTTGCTAAGCAAATGATGCAATTGTGTTCTTCCTGCAACGTCAATTTTGTTATATACACTCCCTCACTTACAATCAATATTCGTACACACACACACACACACCCCCACACACACACACACACACACGCGCGGGTATAATTTTCTTTCTTTTAAGCTTCTTTCTTCTTTCGTTTCTCTTCCTCATCCTCATGGGGTAGGCGACTCCCCCTGGGAAGAAAGCATGAGCTTATAGTTGGAGAGTATGTTGCTATGTGGTGAGCACCCATTGCTTGTCATACTTAATATGAGTAAGAGTTTGTATAATATGAATATTTGCACTCGGCTGGTCGTGCCTCGGAAAGCACGTTAAGCCGTTGGTCCCGGTTGCCAACATCTAATGGTAGTCGTTACGGGTTATTGGAGCCCTCAAAAGACTAACAATTGGTCTAACTGCAATGCTTCCATATCGCCTTCGGGTTGTGGAGATCAGACGGCAGTCGCTTTACGGAAAATATCGAAGTTTCGCCAAAACAGCAGTTAGCGGACCCAGGACTCTAAACGCTGAAAAAGCTTCGGATGCGACTGGGATTAACCCTGATATGATGATGGTGATGACATGATGGTGGTGATTTTCTCGGTGGTAGGCCATAACATCGGCTGCCGGCAGAAGTTACCATCCACCAGACATAGTCTTGCCGCCAAGCGATTCGTCGTGTTCCGGCATGATGTCTGGTGAAGCCGTACGGAGGACGGGTCTGAGCAGTTGTGTTGCGTTGTGTGGCGGGTACGATGCGCTAAATGTTGTTGTTTCGGAAGTTTGGTCGTGGAGAGTCTCCAGATCAATCTCCCTCTAGCGCAACATCGTTTGGTCGTGTTGGTCTTGGGTTCAACATTACATCACCTCGCTCAACTGCCGTCATCCTTCCTATTCCTAAGTTTTTTAAGTGAATAGGCTTAATAAACTAGTGCGCTTTACCATTAACGATTGCATCACTGCTTACCATCAGGCGGGATTGCAGTCAAGTTTATAATTATTAAAAAAAAAACATATAAATGTTACTTTATATTTGTTAAAGGGAAATAGTTCAAGGAGTCAGACATTACTTTTAAAGTCTAATATTCTCTCAATGTCCCTTCAGCATTATCTAAAGTAATTAAACGTCAATTAATTTACTCTCCAAAACATTTTGATTGCTTCAGTAGCTCGCGGCAATTTGTATAAGTCACTTGACACAGTTTGAAATGCAGATATTCTAGAAAATATTTGGCAAACTCGTTTCATTAACAGGTGTTATTATCTAGATGTTTGTGAAGGATCATAATATTATAATTAGACAATGAAACGTACTCACGAATTCATTTAAGTGTTATTAAGATAACTAAATCTAAATTAGCTATTGTTATGGTATTTATACTTCTTAGCCGGCCTTATTACTATCCGGCCGTTCGAGAAAATATGTTCTGCTAATAAAGATAAAATCGCGAAACACCTAGGTGTCCACGTTTGAACGAAAGTGACAGCAATCAGGAATAGATAGCTATAACAATATATCTACATTATGTCGTACTAATTTAACACATTTTCAAGTTTATTGCTGAAGTATTAAGGTTTAGTGGGAAAATATGACAGTTTCAGGTAACATGACCTGCTCGGGTCTGCACGTAGGTAAATACTAAAATAATGTAATTGTTCTACAAAATTTATACTTATAACTATATAATCCCCGACTGATTGAAACTAAAGCATCAACCACCGCTACCAATAGCTTGGTCCTTTTCCCCCAGAGTGGTGGAGTCATGGAGTAAAAGGACCAAATGAAAAGAAGTTTTCATTTTCTTCATGCATTTTTAAGTAACTTCTGAATATTATTAGTTCATTCCTTAGTCAGTTAATACATCACAATCACATGTTCGGCCATGTTCGGAAGAGGCTGTCAGAATAAAGGCCAATAAACTGATACACAGATATAATATTAATTACCACTTAATATGTAATACGGCTACCCTTGACACTAGCCGATGAAAATGTTAACTACAATTACTTTTGGTTCATACCGTGAATGATATAATTACTATATTAATGCACGTGGGATCGAGTAATGATCTGTTATCAACTTTCATTATTTTAACGCAAGTTATAGAGGTCATAAGAATACTTTGAAGCTGTTTTATTACACAGATCTTTAATAAGTTAATAACACTTAGACAAAAGTCCTTCATTGTGCTTTACAGCATCTGATAGGCTGTTGTATCCAGAGTTCACATGCACACATTTGGTCATCTACAGATGGAGTAAGGCAGATCCTTGCCTACCTTGCCCCGACTGCAAACAGCATTTGGAAGAATGATGGATGTATATTTATTTACTTTTGGCTAACAAAATTTGGGAGAATTTAGCTATTTTAGTTCTGATAAAAGCGTGCACTTACTGGACAGATCCTGAATAGAATAGAGTACTCTTTATTATGTATCCATACTAATATTATAAATGCGAAAGTAACTCTGTCTGTCTGTCTCTCTGTCTGTTACGCTTTCCCGCTTAAACCTCTCAACCGATTTTGATGAAATTTGGCACAGATAATCTTTAGACCCTGAGAAAGAACATAGGCTACCTTTTATCCCGGAAAAATTTGATGTTCCCGAAGGACATCTAAAAAGCCCGATATAATCGAACTCCACGCGGGCGAAGCCGTGGGCGGGAAGCTAGTAGGTACCATATAAATTACAAAACATAAATTTGAAGATTTTACAAAGGGTGAAACAATGGGCGGCCTGTTCGCTAAGAACAATCTTTTATAGACAAACCACTAAATATCGATGTGGTTATTTCCTCAAAATACCATTCCATATTATTCAGCCACGATCATAAAATTGGAATTAGTTATCATCGAGTTTTCTTAGAATAGAATAAAACACTCTTTATTATATACACCATATAAATTACATAACATAAAATATCTTTTACCTACAGACAATCTTTGGACGAAATATCAAGGGGAAGGAGAGAGAAATAGTGTAGGAATGTATTCATCTTTTAGTTGTATCTCTTGTCTTCTTTAATTATCTTCAGCCTATGCTCTTAATTCTCCATATTATGCTCCTCTGTATCTTGCTACATACACTGATTTAATCAATGAGATCATCTGATAATCGCCCACCGATAGCCGATTATATTGTTAATGTTCTAAAATCTCATGCATGGAGGCGTTTTATGGTTAGTTTTATAACCCAAAATATACTTATGTTAGTTTAAATCAATAAAATTATACGTTTTATGGTCCATAGTATCAATTCACATGTCAGAGTTAATATGTGGTTTATATTTTTGTTTATAATTTTATAATCGAACTTTTTATTGTTTTATCTACAACAGGTGAATTTGTAGTAAAAAAAAATATAATAGAAGGTATAGCCTTTTTTTGTGAAAGGTAAAAAAGTATTTGTAGAAACACTTTGTATATTATGTCGTCCAAATATTTTAATTAACAAAATCAAAGACAATCTGCGGACAAGAATCCGCTATCCAAAACTATCAATCAACAAAAAGCAAATTATGCAACAAAATATGACATTTTTAATTTACAGCCATTTCATCACTGTACAAATAATGTCACGCTTAAAGTCCCATAAATAAGCCATTTTTCAAGGGACCTATTAAAGAACCTCGATGTTGCGAAAAATAATTTATCAAAAGCTATAAATCTCTTAAATCTGCAAGTTTCAGAGGCCTCACTCATGATTTTAAGTTTTTAAACGCAGCTCCGGTAATTATATGCCGTAAGAGTTTCGACATTTGAACCCTGGTTGCTTTATTGAGTCATATTTTGACAGCTGATAAAATTGATTCTTTGTGCTAGTATGAATTATGCTACTTGAAATCATTATAATCCTTCAAAATGGCTGAGTGGATATTTGATTGATGCTTACTATTCATTTTAATCGATTAAAATTATATTATCAAACACTAGCTACTGTTCGTTCGTATAGAAGTTGCAAAATACCACAATACACTAACAAATTACCGCTCAAGTTTCAGCTCAGCTTTAGAGGAAGCTATATTAATCAGTAAGTATTTCAAAGCAATTCTGTCACTTAAAGATGTGAAATAATTTAAAGAATGGTTTAGTATTTTTTGAGTTTATCCATTAAAAGCAAACATACAAAAAATCTTTAAAATTATTAGTGTGATCATTAGTGCTTTGTTTCTTCTTCATTGTGTAATCTTTTAAACGATTAGTAAAATTTCTATACAATGTTATTTTTACTTTATACAAAACCTGAACATAGTTTGTTCAGAATAAGCAAATGATTTCAATCCTATAAACACCACGATATTTTTTTTCCTAAATACATTTAGGAATTGTTGCATTGTGGTCACCGAGCGCAAATAGCTCATAGTACTAGAGGAGCACAGTAAAACAGGGCCCCAACGCACCACGCCGCTGCAGGCGCCGCCGGGCGAGCGTGTGCGTTGTGCATATTTTTGTTAGGACAACCAAGTAACATAACAAGCTCATAACTTTGTAGTTTTCAAGATATTTTTTAACATAGATTCTTTACTTCAAAATATTACACGAGCGGCGGCCAGCGACTTCGTTCGTGTAGATTTAGTTATGCTCTGCTCTTATTGATCGTAGCGTGATGTTATATAGCCTAGAGCCTTTCTAGACTAAGGGGCTATCCGAGGCAAAAATCATTTTTCAAATCGGACCAGCAGTTCCTGAGATTAGCGCGTTCAAACAAACAAACAAACTCTTCAGCTTTATATATTAGTATATAGATAGATATAGATATAGATTGGTGTCCTGTCGAAATGAAAGCCATTCCTGCTGCTGTATTACACAGTTGTTCCGATGATTATATTATTGGCATCGGGACGAAAGTCAATGTAATGAAATAGATTTTACACAAAATATCTTGGTTAGACGTGTCGTTATTTCATAAAAATATAAAATGTAATAATATGAGTACCTATTGAGACATTGTGGATAAGATTAAATACTGTAATTTTGTTGGCTATTTTGGTGTTATTACCATTAAAGGCGTACAAAAGAACCATTTAATATATAAAGAAAGATAATAATGCAATTACCTATAGTTATAATAATGGTTAGGAATTAAATTATTGCGAAAGAATTATGTTGTCTGTGGGAGGATGTGCATCATTCATCGTACATAATAAATCATAATGAAGGCCAGTCATCAAAAAAGCTTGATGAAACAACTTATAGGGTAGTCTCAATATCCATAGTATTTTAAAATAAAAGAAACTTGACTGTATCATATCTTCTTCCATTCATTGAAGAATAAATTTCACTAGGAAAACTTCATTACAAATGCCTAATATGTAAATAAACTATGTCAACAAAAATGTAAGACCACAAGTTTTATTTGTATGTATGCTCTTACAAAATTAATTGACTAATATTATTATACTGTAATTTTTAAACCAAGTATTTTAATAATTCATTTTTATATCAAAAGGCGTTACTAAGGCTATTTACTTAATTTTCTTGTTGTATTTGATGTTTTTTTTTTTATATATATATTCTCTTTTCTGTTCGAGTAATTTAATTAATTTTAAATATTATTTTATTATAAGTCACATACTCTAATGAACTATTAAAATTATTAAGTACTATTATAACATACTATATATAGTATTAATAATAATAAATAACGGAATAAAAAATAATTTGTATTATCTTTTTTTTTTTCGACGTGTTGAATGATTTGATAGCGATACGAAGTTCGCTAGGTAACTGATACTGTAGGCTGCAGCATCCCACAGCTGGGCAAAGACCTTTCCCTATGACTTGCAGCTTCTACGACCCATGGGTAAAGTAGACCACTAGTAGTTTATTTTGTTCGGTTCGCTAGTTTATATTAAATTGAATCAACAATACATGATTTGGGTTCTAATATTTTCAAGGCCAGTTTTTCTGTTTATTTAGATTTTTCCTTCATCATCATCACTTTAGACGAAAGACGCCCACTGCTGGACATAGGCCTCCCCTCAAGAATCTCCACGACGGCCGGTTTTGCGCCGTGACTTTCACCAGGTCGTCGGTTCACCTTGTTGGGGGCCTACCCACGCTGCGTATTCCGGTACGTGATCGCCACTCGAGAACCCGTCAGCCCCATCGGGCATCGGTCCTACGGGCCATGTGCCCAGCCCACTACCACTTTAGTGTTGCAATCCTTCGGGCTATGTCGGTTACTCTCGTTCTTCTGCCGATCTCCTCATTCTTCTATTTTTGCAAAAGGTATGAGAATCATTCATTCAACAGCTGACAATTTAAAAAATCCTTATTCGCGAATTATTTTTACTCCGTACATCAAACCGTAAATAATAAGTATCCTTTACAAGAATTTCAGATATTGAATCTGGGCTCCCAAGGACCACCATATTTCTTGATCAACCAGACAACTAAAATAAATCAACAATTTAAAGTTTTCCCTGACTTATAAATCAGTTGAAATCACACGGTTTCATGTCACTTGAGTGAAGCTGATTCATCTCGGAATGGAGGACCAATTAAAGGTAAAAAAGGTTACGCAAGCAATATTAAGGTGTCATAAGAAGTGCCCTTATACGGCGTGGTCACCTTTAAGCTGTGGGCGACAACACATCCTGTAGGCAAGGAGGTGGACGGAGATAATAATATATTCAGCTCAATTTGGAAGACATAGTACATAATTGAGATTTATTTCAAACTGACAGAAGTCGGCGGCTTCATCCGCAAGAATATTCGCCCCCAGACCCACCGCATGCTAGTTCTTCGTTTTGTGACTTTATTATTTTTCTCCGGAATGGGGCTTTGAAGAGCAAAAGGCTGCAAAAAGCTTATTTAAAATCCGACTGATACATAAGTAGTTCAAATATAATCTGCTTTAGATACTAACTGTGCATGTGTGAGTTAAAAAGTATTCTATGTGTTATCCATACCTAGTTATAAACCATCTGTGTGCCAAATTTCATACAAATCTGTTTAGTAGTTTTTGCGTGAAAGAGTAACAAACAATATTTGTAAGATTAGTATAATACATATCGACGCTTGAAAAGCAATCATATACACATACACAAATAATGAGTCAGAATTTAAAAAAAAAAAACTAGTCATTTTCATATTTAAAAGATAAAATAAAAAGGTTTATTACAAAAACTTATACAGTTGATGTTACATAGGGACCTCCTTTTAAGTATTACATATACGCTATGAGTCGAAATAAATTAAATGTGTAATATGAATAAAATGTAACAACCAAACATATAGTACGAAACATGGTAAATAATGTAAAACATTAGCAAAAAAAAAAAACGATTCAGAATTCTGTCGATACGTCAATAATATATGAAGTGTCTCCGAGCCTATATTGTCCATGAATATATTTACAACAGCACGGATGGATTGGCTTGTAAAATTGAATGGCATGTATGACTTGTATGAACGGCATGATGACAGACAAAGAGGATTTACGCTTTTCGTTTCGAAGAATGTTGTTGTTATGTCGCTTTGTTTGTGTGCCGGTGTGACTTGCATGGTGTGTGGGAGTTATGTGTTTTAAGTAAAAATGGGTAGCTTTCCATCATCTTCAAGATTTCTTAAATATTTCAGACATTATTATTATATTATTAGGATAGAAGTTAATACGGTCTATAAGCAAAAATCCTTGCTTATCGACCTTGAGTGCCTGTTGAAAAAAGACTCGGTAGATAAAACTGCAAAATTAACTGATACAAAATCAATGTCACCGAATTTATTTGGGACCAAGTCTCTTCCTTCCACACTACTATATTGATGTCTTTTATCCATTTTTTTAGGGTTTCACAGTGCCCGTGACAACGGATTTCCCTCAACTTGTTCATTGAAAAGGAAGATTATTGACATCGTTTACATACATACGTTTGATCGGTACCTAATTAGGACGATACAACCATATCAGACTGTAACAAATGATTCGTATTTTTAATCATTCATTGACACAGTTCACAACGACATTAACATCAATTTATAATCTCCTTATCACAATCAATGACCATATAAGCGTACGAATGTGCGAATCAACGCAAATCTCATCCGGTAGCCAATTACTAACAATTACCATATATTAGATATGGTATTACTACGAAACAGATCATTTATAGAAGTTCCACTCAACGCAGCAAACAAAAACACACGCAGACTAGAGCATAAATGCACTCTTGAATTAACAGGAAGATATATCTGCCTGTTTTTGATCTTTGTTTGGCGCAGATGGCCTAATTGCTTTGAAATCGCTTCGTATTTCTTTACCAAGATTTACATAATTAAGTAAGTTTAGGTAATTAAATTAAATAGTTTATTTTGTAAATAGTAGGTCTACCAGAATCAAAACACGACATATACATATAAAATATGTATAAGGTAAAGGATGACTATATCTCAAATGACAGGGCGCAATAAAATTAAGGGCCAAAGTCTCTTTTCCCAAAATTCAGACATAACATTGGTGAGATCCTGCATGGACATTGCAATAAACAAACTTTAACCTTTCCATCATCATGATCTTAGTCGAACTGATACTTTGTCGAGGTCCTTTGGTCTTCTGTATCTATTTATTTAGTGGCACTAATCACCGCGGTGAATTGACTGCCTTCGTGACTTGATCCTCTTGTTCGTAACTAATTATAAACAATTTTGATCACTCCTTTGACCTAGTGAAAATAATGATAATACTAGAATTGGCTAGTTCCTGACTAAGTAAATAGTAGGTGAAGACCGTAACTTGAGCGTTATCTGGTGGCTGCATCCTATAGTCACTTTGCATGGGCTTATTGAACATTCAAAATCAAAATCAAAGCATTTATTTCAAATAAACCAGTTACAGGCACTTTTGAATTGTCAGAAGGTCGGTCAGTCAATAAGATGAAGCTAGTCGCCCATTCCAAAGAGTAGGTACCTATGGAGAAGAACGGGCAAGAAACTCCATGGACACTCTTTTAAAGTTTCAAGCTATTGTTACAAATATTTGATTACATCATTCATGTTGAAATCAACCGTATGAGAACGATGCAGAAATATATTGTACGCATTGAATCTAATAAAATAAATTAAATACAGAGAGTTAAATCCTACGGGTAGTTTTTCCAGGTCTGGCTGTTTGTGTGAGTTTAAATCTTTATAAACGCACCCGCGGTACTGAAGTAATTCCTAGAGTGGGGTAACTAACGTTTTAAAAAAGAAAGAAGAAGAATTACCTATTACCTGGATATTAACTAACAACTTACCCACCCACAACAGAAGCTATAAGTAATTAAACATCGAATTTAGGGAGAAATAAGATATGATCATGAAAGTAACAAAAACACACGCACACTAGGTAGCAGGTACGAACATCAAACATCGAACATCTCGCTCAGCAGCCCTAGATAGTATTAATGAAATAAAAGGGTTATCTTACCTGACAGCCTGTGTCGACGTCAGCGTAGTACCCTGAGCCTCTGCCCAGACATGAGAACCTCGTCGGAGGGAGTTTAGACTTCTGACCACTCTGCAACAAAGAAAGATTACATTAGGAACAGGTCCATAAAAGAACACAAATTGTAAAGAAATTATTTATTATTTTGTTAATTCAGAATTTATAGAGAACTAGCGGCCGCCAGCGACTTCGTTCGAGTGGAATTAGTCATGCTCAGCTCCTATTGGCAATATGTACGGCTGCGTTAGCTCCCGTTTTCGCAACATTTTTTGTTACTGCTCTGCTCTTATTCGTCATAGCGGGATATTATATAGCCTAAAGCCTTCCTGGATTAATAGGCTATCCAACGCAAAAAGAATTTTTCAAATCGGACCAGTAGTTCCTGAGATTAGCGCGCACAAACAAACAAACAAACTCTTCAACTTTATTATTACTATATTTATATTTATAGAGAATAAACTTTAAAATGCGCTAACTACGGTATGGAGCCCTTTGTGCGCTATTCTACGTCGTTTCTTTGTTTATACATTTTAAATACGGTCACTAAAGGAGAGGTACGCAAGGTCCTCGAATATAATCGAAATTGAAAATTAACTTGATAAATGAATTGTTTGTTTTTATTATTAAATAAAAAAATATTCAATAACATCAGTCCCTTTCTTACTAAACTTCAACTATCTGCAACCAATATTATGAGTATTAAACAAAGCTTGTATTATTAATGCACAATATTTAAATGGTAATTTTTAATAATTATTCAGTTTTATTTAGTTATTTTACATTTCTGTAATTGAAGGAGCACACCTTTTATATTATTGTGTTTTCCCTTTTTTTAATAGTAACTACGAATAGAAGCTACACATCAATATGTATTTTTTTATTATAAACAAACACTGTCATAGCATACAAACACGAAAGCATAGAACCACAAAAACAATAGGACCCAGATAAGATAATAAAAACCTCTCAAAATGATATTGAAATATAAACAAAACGATATGACAGCAATCGTGAGATAGCAAATGGATGCATTAGTGTAGAAACATCTTTGAATGTACTTAATATAAACTTTTATTATAGCAACACAACCAAAATGGTCAAGTTAATTAAGCTCATAAACTAAGGCTCCGCATAGAAACTTGACTAATAAATTGTATCTGTGTCTCCAATATGCGACACTGAAAGAGTTACGGAAACAGGTGGCTAAGGACATACTGATACTCGAACTAAAACTATTCTTTTGTAGTCCATACAAAATTCAGGGACGTGAGATACGCACATGAGCCCTTTTCGCTGACACTCCTGGTCGTATGAATGCAGGCTTGTGATCTCCTCAACGTCACATAAGTTTTTCTCTAACTTGGATCTATTTATCAGTTGGAAAATTTAGAAAATAATTGCTTGAAATAATCAAATGATTAATGGGAGTAATATTGAAGTAGTGGTTCTAAGTAGCTATCATTTATGCGTATCTTATTTCATGAAGTCTGACCGACTTTTGTTTTATTTACTTTGTCTTTTTGTGTAACTGTGAAAACCATTCTGGGTTGCACGTTTGTATAACTCCTTATGTTCTCTATCCTTGTAAAATACAATATAATGTGCAATTGTTCGTTCTTCTGAATAAACTAAAAAAAAAAACAGTTAAACTATTTGGTCAGTTACAAATATGAAGCTAGCTGTCCATTCCAGAATGTAGGCACAGATTCCTATGGAGAAGAGCATTCAGGAACCTCCATGATACTAGAATATTAGTTATATCATTAATTTAGAAGAGTTAGGAACAAATCATTACTAATATTATATATGGGAAAGTGAGTCTATTTGTTTGTTTGTTCCGCTTTCACGCTGTAACTACTGAACCGATTCCTTCGAAATTTTGCAGACCTAAAGCGTTAGAGTTAGTATTAAATAGTAGGATACTTTTTATCCCGGAAAAATTGATATTCCCGAGGGAAATATAAAAAGCGCGACATAACCGAACTCCACGTGGGCGAAGCCGCTGGCGGAAAGCTAGTACCAAATAAAGAAGAAAAGCATATTCAGCACCGAAAGCCCAATATTACCTACGTCAAAAAAGCGAACCGCATGGATGGATGTCACGGTTACAGGGAAGCAGAAAACATGGTGTACCAAATCAAATTAAATAATTTCAGAATTTTAAATCATCAGCACAGTTTCAGAGGATGTTACCAAAGGTACATTTTGGTATTTTCGAACGTAACCCTAAAAGAATACAGCTTCTCACGAAGTCATATATAAAACGTATTTAATCACTAATTACGGGTCAGTGAGCAATAATGATCTCTGTAGTTTAATTACGAAACTCACAATTAATGTATGTAACGCAAATTATTGCGTAGCCTTTTAATTGGTATTATGAAAACGATTATTTTATTTCACGATCGTTTACTAATGGGTGAGAGGTTTATATTTTGATTATTATTTTGAATAGGTTCCGAATGAACGGTCAAATTGATAAATTGATTTATCAACAGAATTGAAATTGTTGCTACTGTTTAGATTTCTAATCTAACAAGTGTTTTGAACGGAAATTAAGTCGGAATATTCGTGTAAACAACCAACTCTTCAACACCTCTCAGCTTTCAGCTTTATATAAAGCTGAAGAGTTGTTTGTTTGTTTGAACGCGCTAATCTCAGGAACCACTGGCCCGATTTGAAAATTTGTTTGCGTTTGATAGCTCATTAACCCAGGAAGGCTTTAGGCTAACATCACTTTTTTTTTTTTAATATGGCATCTCGTAGGTGGTCATTAGAGGCCGTAACTACTTAACCGGACTGCTGTGACCCATAGGAGCCGAGCATAATAACTAACTACACGCGAACGAAGTCGCGGACGGCCGCTAGTGTAATATAAAGACAGAGAAAAAAACAGTTTTTCTCTTTTGCTTTAGAAGCTTTGGTTTGCTTTTTGTTTTTGGGTGGGAAAATCATCAAATAGCTTCTCTCTCTCAGGGAGCAATAGGGCCAGACAGACTTTTATTGAGTAGAACCCACTCATCCTTCAGTTGCCTGGCTACGGTAACGCTTTCGAACAAATTACCGCCCTTGTCCTGACCCTGGCTTTTGCTCTTCAATCCGATATTTTACTGTTAAAGGTTCCAGTTATTATTCTAGATTTTTAAGGAAATATCACATAGAAACTCAAGACGAAAAAAGTTCAAATCATCCAAACCATAAACTCGGTGTTTATGGCACTACTAGCTGCCACAACATAGCTACAATGTATAAAGTTCAAGTAAGTAATACATTAATAAAACAGTCACCTTCGAAAGCAAAATCTGCAACATCTCGTAAACAACGTAAGTGGCAAAATAAGTGTATTTCGCAACGTAGCTGAATAAAGCCTGCATGTGCACATCTATTCAAGATGGCTCCAGCAACTTTAGGTAATGCGTTAATAAATAAACGAAACTATTTGGACATAGTGAGTCTGTGTCACTTGTGGTATACATGTGTACAATGGGTACCAGCTCGTCCCAATGAAGTTAAACGCACTTTGAAAACTTGCAATTATTCCATTTAAAATTCTAGAATTCATATGTTTTTCAGTCCCCAAAAGACCATGCCCATTGTCATATATCCATACACCTATTCATTGAAACCATACATTGCATCATCCTACCGACGTACTGACGCGCACCCATCATAAAGATATCCTGATAAACTGCTATTGTCGTGTTTATAGCACCATTGTTTAAATCTACATGAGAACCAGCTTACAGTTGCAGCCACCAACTGCAAATATTTCTATTGTGTCTCGAAGGAAGTTCATATAAAATGTTCAGCGTTATATTTGGCGAGCTGCAAAGTTTAGTTGGTTACTTTTCTACAAGGCTTGCTAAGGAATTTTTGTCTTGTCCGTTTGTATGGATTTCGTAAACTGGTAACATCTTCATTAACTTGCTTTGTTTAGTCCGGTTATGCTCTGATTAATAAGTTTTAGACAATATGTTTAGCTTCACTAGATTTGAAGACCGTCACAAGTCCAAATTAATTAAACAAAGAAGCCGGCAAGTGTCTATTTGTGATCTGTGTATGAAAATACGTCATCTTAATAAAAATAAGATTCGAAATATTGTTTATTAACTCAGTACATTTAGTCTTCATCAACTACATATAAGATAAGACATCAAGGTATGTAACATGGCACGCCACAATAGCGGCGATAAGTCCCCTGTTTAAGGAGTGGAGAGGTGCCACGGCGTCTTCACCTTCCGCCTGACACAGGTCCTCACCGGACACGGTTGTTTCGGGAGGTTCCCGTTCCGTATAAGGCAGGAGGAAACGTCAGATTGTCAGCACTGTCGGGATCGCCCTTAGGGCACGGTGGAGCATACGGTGAAGGTCTGCCCGGCTTGGGTGGAGCACCGCCGTGTCCTCGTGGTAGCGATCGACAGCGGTCTTACGAAGATAAACCTTTTTTTGGATGGAAAATCATCAAATAACTTCTGTTTTATGTGTTGTGCCTCTAGTATTACAAGACTTTTCGAAAATAGTAACATAACTTGTATATGGGTAGACGGGAAGTAAGATGGTCAGTGTTACATTTTACATACAATTACTATGACTACACGTTTTAAATACAATTGCTGCGAACTCAAAAGAACGCCATTCATTCTCTCAGCTCTCGGAAACACTAACCTATTCAACGAGCATACCTCCTCAGCTCTAGATAAGATCGAGATAACAAAATGAAGCAATTCGTAAAAGATCTAGGTACAAGATTTACATCACAATAGCCATCACTTACTAGGAAGTGTTGGCATGTTTACACCTCTGGCGTTATTCAAATTAAAGTTATATGCATTATTATTTTACAAAACGACATACTTAATACAAGCACAAAGTCTAGGACCAATTCTGATTAGTTTTTCAACACTTATATTCATAAATCTATAATTAATCTTCTCTCTGTTATACCCATTAGCTAGTCAGTATAGTTGATAGCGAAGCTTAAGTTGCACCCAATAATATATCACGCCTACAATTCCCGATGGGTTCGTCATAGTGAATAGTACACGTAGTAACACATTCCACTCATGTATTGACATGTACGTCTATGTGTGTTTATGTGAAATGTAATAGGGACATAATTGTGTAATGTCATAATGTTAAAGCACCCGAAATACTAAATCAAATGTAATGTATTCACAAGTCTAGTTTCTTTATTTAGAACATAATGATAGCTATAAAACAATTTGTATTCGATGAAGATACGAACAGAAGATTTGTAAGACAATAGTCTTATTGCCTGGTTATGTAAAGCCAGGAAGGGTCCGAGATTCGCACGTAACTGCAACCGCTCGTTGTGTGTAATTGCACATTAAATTGCTACCAATTTGTGTAATAAGACATTCGAAGATTTGGATCGAGAGAAATGGTAAAGTACGGTTGTTACAAATTTCCTATAAGCATCTTTTACTATACTGACATGTATGTAAGTACGGCCCACTTTAAGCTCTGTTTCCTGCTGACTGACTCATATTTTTACCAAAGGCGTCACGTTTATGAGTGATCGTGTGAGCTAACGCAGTCAGGTCTGGCCCTTTTGTAATTACATAGCAATTACAGTCGTAGAGTAGCCAGCCTTTCGGTGTTCTATAGGATGTATTTTGATGAGTGTGCGCAAATAAATTATAAACTAGCGCTTGACCGCAATCCCGCCTGATGGTAAGCGGTGACGCAATCGTTGATGATAAAGCGCACTAGTTTATTAAGAGCCTATTCACTCTAGCTTTGAAGACACTCAAATTGTAGTCCGACGGAAACACCGCCGCTGGCAAATTGTTTGACCTTTTAATATTGAATTTTCCATACG
This sequence comes from Sesamia nonagrioides, assembly GCA_017933935.1. Lineage (NCBI taxonomy): Eukaryota > Metazoa > Arthropoda > Insecta > Lepidoptera > Noctuidae > Sesamia > Sesamia nonagrioides. The sequence goes on along the minus strand of JADWQK010002025.1, from coordinate 245,896 downwards.
GAAGATTCTTTTAATTAATTGTAATAGATCATAGGATTGATCTTAGATGTGTACGAACAAGAGATATGTTCTTGTAGGTACCTGTTGCGATCGGACCATATGTCAATATATTGCGTAACATTAGCTTAAACTTACGTGTGACCTCTCCATATAAGGAACTGCCGACACGAGCAGAAGTTTTCGGTACTTTTATGAGTCAACAGCAGTAATCACATACACTATCTACCTATAGAGGAGCATCGGCACAATTCCTCATCCTGAAATGGAAGAGTAAAGGGATTTATACATATAAGAAATAACGGCGAGGAGGATGAAAGACTTATAAAAGATCTCGGGGAAGACCTAAATAACAATAGCACAGTATGACACAAGAAAGAGGAAGCCTACACTCATCTGTAGACGGAACAAGGCTGCTAATGATAGTGTTACTGATAAGTAATAGTTAGCATATTTCATTATATTAAAATAGCTTAATATCGATAAATTGAGTATGCGTGTCGAAGGGACGATGGCCGGTGGAGCAGGCAAGTCCAAGCAGGAATGAATACCGCGTATCGGCAAGCATAGTGTGGGACGCTACCTTGGTAGACAGCCGCTATGGCGTAGCGGTAGCGAACGCGGCCGCTGCGCAAGGAGGCGCGGGTGCGATCCCCGCACAGTGCAAATATTTGTATGCATGAAAATGAATATTTGCACTGATCTGGTCGTGCCTCGGAAAACACGGGTCCCGGTTACCATACGAACATCTAGTGGCAGTCGTTACGGGTTTTTGGAGTCCTCAAAAGTCCAACATTTGCTCTAATTGCAATGCTTCGATATCGCCTTCGGGTTGTGGAGGTCAGACGGCAGTCACTTCACGGAAAATATCAAAGTTTAGCCAAAATCAGCAGTTAGACTGGTAAAGCAGCCCCCTGAGTCCAAAGCTGAAAAAGCTTCGGATGCGACTGGGATTAACGCTGAGATGATGATGGCTACCTTGGTAGACAGACGGAGGACCTTAAAAAGGTACCTTTGACTAACTGGATGTGAAAGGAGGAGGAAAGGGGATTGTGAACTGCGGTAGACCGAGTTGCTTAATTAATTTTATTATTATAATCACGTATTATATATGTATATAAATAAGTACTTATAAACTTTAAACGGCACAGGAAATAAACATTACAAAAGCATATACATTCGTTACATACATAAGGTTGACAAGATATTTACTTAAAATAATGCCTTATTTACCTAAGCAACATATCATAGCTTGCCCAATGTTAAAAGTTAGCTGATCACAAGCCTGTAACTGTTGGCTTCAAATAATGGATTTTGTCTAATATTTGTTAAGTTTTAAGCTAATGTTGTGTTTAGGGTAATCTTCTGTTAAAATTGTCTTTACATAAGTGGCTATGTTGTAACCTGCTATTTGTTCAGCACACGCAGCGAACATAAATTGTTCGTTGAGTTCTAAAGTATATTAAGGAAATTTGTTGTTTTTGAGAAATAACCCGAGGACAAAATCATTATAATTTCTGTTTCTATTGAGGTAAGCCTTAGTCAAAAACTGAAAACTCAAAATTCTGGACTTTGAAAGTGACTTTTTCATTTTCCATTGAGTTTTGGTCTTTCATCTTTAGAGGCAAGAGAAACAGGCTGTAAAGTTCACTGAGAAAAGAGAGACAAATTCTCCGACCTTATGTCTGACCGGCACTGCGGGATGTAGTGAAATTGTCAGAGTTTAGCTCGCATACAGCGTGCACGCAGCACCATAAACTTTGCTTGCGAGATGTAGGACTTGCGTGACGTCATTAGGATGCGTTGTTCTCATGAGTGACAACTCACACACTAAACGCATCTAGTATAACAGAATATATCTTTTAGCTTAAAGTGTTCATTAGTTAGCAATTTACAAAAATAAAATACCATTTATGATAGCATCATCGCTGTGACAAATAACAGTCAGAAGTTATTCTCAAAATCAAAAGTAATTTATTCAAATTAGGCTGAGAATCAGCACTTCTTGACCGTCAATATTACATAAGACAGTCCTCCAAAACGCCCAAACTTCGCCGCTTCCTAGTGCTTGCACTGGGAAGAGGAAGTGGGGAAGTGGTGGTGAAGTCCCTAGCAAAAGCATTCTGACAGGGAAGTGTGGCGTATACATTCTAAACTTACCTAATTTTACAACAATTAGCAATTTATACAATGGTTTTATGAAACTAAACTACAGGTACTACATACCAATCAGGTACAAGGTAATCAATCAATCAAAATGTCATAAAATCTAAATCTAACCGAAACATAAACAATGGAATCAAAATGGCGACTCACGATGTAAGTTTAAATTAACTTCTTATATAAGTTGTAGGTTTGTGAGTCTGTGATTCAGACTTAGATTTATTACTAAGTTACCTAACTGGAGTAGCTACTTTACTAAACGGCAATTGCGACTTATTTACGCAAAATGTAAACAAATATAAGTTTATGGAAAAATCATCATCAACCTTTTCATCGTCCCACTGCTGGGCACAGATCTCCTCTCATACAGAGAAAGGACTGAGCGTAATCACCCACCACGCTTGCTCAATGCGGGTTGGCGATTTCAGACTTAAAGTCCAGGTTTCCTCAAGATGTTTTCCTTCACCTTGTAATCAGTCATTGGTGTCCAAGACACTTAGAAAGAACATAAATAACTTAGTAAAGTTACATTGGTACTTGCCTGACCTGGAATCGAACCCGCACACTAATACTTGAGAGGCTAGTGTTTTAACCACTAGGCCGCCACGACAAGAAAAAATAACTTTTACATAGTAAAGTAGTAAAGTTTAAGATACAACTTCAAAAATTCTATACTTTTTCAAAAGCGCTACTCATTCCAAATCAACTTAAATAAAGTCGACAATTTTTTAAACTTTAAATATCACCAATTTGAAACAACGTCTTAAGTGACCTCTGAATTTGGTCTTAAGAGTCTTAGCAGATGATGAAAGCACATTGAGGTTTAATAAAATTAATACAACATAATTAAACAATTTGCCAGCGACGGTGTTTCCGTCACATTACAATTTGAGTGTCTTCAAGGCTAGAGTGAATAGGCTCTTAATAAACTAGCGCGCTTTACCATCAATGATCGCATAACTGCTTACCATCAGGCGGGATTGCAGTCAAGCGCTAGTATATAATTTATAAAAAAAAAAAAAAAAATTCGTCGTGAATTGCGTAGTTGCAATAACTGTCTTCTATCATCCGAATCACTTGTCATATATGAATCTTAGAAGGCCATGAAAACCTCCACCTATACTTAAAAAATCGTACTAATTAGTTTTAATTAATTCTATAATTAATAACGCTAACAGGATTTTTGCCGGGGAAGCTGAGTGTAACGCTCATTTTTCATTGAACTACTCAATATAAGCGCGTGATTTATGTAGTAAAAAGTGCATTCGCTGAATAATTCTTAAAGAACATTGAAATATTGCAGCATAGTGCCCACATCATGACTTTGCCTCAAACCTCCCACGTAGACGGTTCACGCGGCCGCCTTTTTCCGCCGTGATTGGCGATATCCGCCACTATGGTGAAATAAAATTTTCAAACAATTTCTATTTTTACTTGAAATTGGCATAAAGTCATAACTAGTGCCACACAAAAAAAAAAAAACGCTAAGAGCTCCATTAGCACTCCTTTACACAGCCTTAACTTACTATTACTGGCTGGTCGTCAACCCAAATGAGGACGGCTAAAACCTCCTCTTGTATGCCTATTTAAGTGAGGTAAACACACTACTACAAATCAATCTGAACCAGTAATAATCCGATCTGATTGAATACGCTAACAACAAAGCATTGTAAGCTCAGCTTAACAAAAGAGCTAATCTGGATTATTTGGAAGTAGTCAGTGTTAAGTCATAGCTTTCAAAGGGATGTTTTTGTAGTTAGCAATAATGAACTACTTTCTGTTCTTTGTATTGCGAAGTCAGAAGGTCAATTCACGTAATCTAAACCGTTCAAAATCTAGCCGCAGTCTGTTTTCTGCTACAAACAAATGTCTAAACTTATCAATATGTAAAATTAAAGGTATTTATGACAGATTCAAGCTAAGACCAGTCTGTGGATATAGTTAAAATTATGAGAATTACCTCTCAGGGTCACCCTGCGTTCTGTTTTATGTTAATTGCGGAATTGGCAGCATCCGCCTAACATGCATCGAGGATTGCAGATGCCTCTATTGTAAACGAGTGCCTCCCGTGTATCTCATACTAGCGACCGCTAGCGACTTCGTACGCGAGGAGTTAGTTATGCTCCGCTCCTACTGGTCGCAGCGAGATGTTATATAGCCTTCTTGGATTAAAGGGCTATCCAACGCAAAAAGAATTTTTCAAATCGGAGCAGTAGTTTCTGAGATTAGCGCGTTCAAACAAACAAACAAACTCTTCAGCTTTGTATATTAGTAAAGAAGACTAGCGGCCGCCAGCGACTTCGTTCACGTGGTTTAGTTATGCTCCGCTCCTATTGGTCGCAGTGTGATGTTATATAGCCTAAAGCTTTCCTGGATTAAAAGGGCTATCCAAAGCAAAAATAATTTTTCAAATCGGACCCGTAGTAGATTAGCGCGTTGAAACAAACAAACAAACTCTTCAGCTTTATATATTAATATAGATATACGAAGGGCACGCGTTAACACTTAGCCGCAACTCGATTCTTATGACAACCGGTTTCTACAGAAGTTTTCACCGGTGCCACCTTCAGACTTCCTCTTATCATGTTCATTCATGTAACATCACACATCCCCCTTAGCATTATCATCACAGCTGCATGCAACTGGCAGTTCGGAACCATTACAAAAGGATTAGGCCGACTTCACTACGAGGTTCGCACTGATTGTGGCGATGTCTGGCGCCGTCACCTCGACCAGTTCCTTGCTGCATCCCTGGTCCGTAGCAGATAGGGAGGGAGAATTGAAGTGTATACATACTTCTTGTTTATATTATACTTTTTCTGTACTGACAAATTATTTCAATCATATCACACACTGCACGGTTAGCATAGTGATCAAGCTATTGACTGCTGTTCGATTCCCACACGGGTCAAATATTTGTATGATCTGCATTAGTTGTTGCGAATCTGAATGTTTGTTAATCTATACTAATATTATAAATGCGAAAGTAACTCTGTCTGTCTGTCTGTCGGTCTGTCTGTCTGTCTGTCGGTCTGTCTGTCTGTCTGTTACGCTTTCCCGCTTAAACCTCTCAACCGATTTTGATGAAATTTGGCATAGACAATCTTCAGACCCTGAGAATGAACATAGGCTACCTTTTATCCCTGAAAAATTTGATATTCCCGAGGGAAATCTAAAAAGCGCGATATAACTGAACTCCACGCGGGCGAAGCCGCGGGCGGAAAGCTAGTATGACTTTATATATTTGTAAATGCACCCATGGTACAGGAGAAATTCATAGTGTAGCGCCGAATCTATAAAAAAAAAAAAAGAAAATAAACAAAAAGGACTTCTTACTAAGAACATCTTTTAATGTAATGTAGAAAAGGTACATACATAGAAAAGGTGTTCTCCAACTAGTAAACTTACGTGGATACAAAATGAGCTTTTATACATAAATCATTGGTACGCCGATCTCCATACACCCAACATATCTATTGAAATTCTTGACCCTTGTTCAACAGTCACATCGTTTGGCGTCTAGACGTACTCATAAATCAAGAATTGCATTCCAATATTGTGAACTCTGTTTTCTATGCAATATAGTGTAAGAAGGGCAACGTTTATTTACTTTACGTATTATGCATTAAAGTGAGTAATAAAATATTGCTTAATTGAGTCATTAGTCGATTGGTGCAGCTGCTATTCGAGTTCCTGTTTACTGGTTAAGGCTTAACAAAATCGTAACTTTAATTTAATAAAGAAATTCCACAGCCGGGTATTATAATTCAATGTGATGCTTCCAATGAGGGAATAGGAGCAGTTCTATGTCAGAAGTCAGTAGATTCTGATCAGCCAGTGGCTTATATCAGTAGAAAACTTAACGATTGCGAAAAGCGCTACACAGCTTCCGAGAAAGAACTGTTAAGTGTTGTTTATGCTGTAGAAAAGTTTAGACCATACATTGACGGTGTTCATTTCACAGTCATAACTGACCACAGGGCACTACTATGGCTTCATAAAATGAAAGATCCACATGGTAGATTAGCCAGATGGGCAATGAAACTACAACAGTTTACTTTTGACATTATTCATAGTCCAGGTAAACTAAATGTAGTACCCGATGCGCTCTCTAGGGCAGCAGAAGTAAATGTGTTAGAGTCAAATTTAATCAAAATACTTGAGAAACATAAAGATGATTGGTACAAAAATAAAGTGAACCAAATCCTAAACAATCGTAACAAAAACGGACATTGGGCAGTCTTTAATGGGTTTCTTTTCAGAAAAGTAAAATTAAAACAGTACCCTAGTGATAGCATTAATAATTGGAAATTGTTTATTCCAGATAAACTTAAAGACGATGTGTTAAAAAGAAGTCATGACGATATCATTACTGGACATTTAGGTGTACGCAAAACATATTATAGAATCAAAAAAGATTTCTTTTGGTTTAATATGCTAAAGGATGTAAAGACATATGTAGGCAATTGCGACACGTGTTCTAAGTATAAAGTATCACAGCAACAACCCTTTGGGTTAATGGGTCAACATCGAGAGGTATCGCAGCCATGGCAGGTGATCTCGTTAGATTTAATGGGTCCCTTTCCCCGGAGCAAAACAAGTAACACCATGCTATTAGTCATATCATGTTGGTTCAGTAAGTTTGTGTTACTGTTTCCATTGAGAACGGGAAAAGCAGACAAAATTGCAGAAATATTGGAACGACAGTTATTATTATTCGGGACACCTAAAGTAATTATTTGTGATAACGGTAAACAATTCGAATCAAAAGTTTTTAAGGATATAGCACTTAAATACCAATGTAGATTATGGTACACGCCACTTTACCACCCACAAAGTAATCCAACTGAAAGAGTGAATAGGGTGGTAGGGACTCTAATAGCTGCCAATATATCAGCCAATAAGCACAATGAATGGGATGCTCACTTACAAGGCATAGCACATTCTATTAACACAGCCATACACGAGACCACAGGTTATACGCCTTCATATATTTTTCTTGGCAGGGAAGATTCAATTTCACCCGTTGATATGTCAGTTCTTGAAAACAATACCTTAGATCTAAGCCAACAACTAGATTGTGAATATGATACCTTTTTAAATCAAATCACAAAAAGGCAACACTTATTCAAAGAAATTCAGTTAAAATTAAGAAAAGCTCATGTTCAAAGCAGCAAGTATTATAATAAGAATTTTAGACCAACCACATTTGTAGAAGGTGACATTGTGTGGAAGAGAACAAAACATTTATCAAAAGCGAGTAATAAATTTATGGCGAAACTGGCACCAAAATTTGAAAAAGTCAAGATAATTAAAAAATTGTCAAATAATGTATATCGTTTACAAAACATGCAAGGCAAAAATATAGGCATTTGGCATGCAAACGATTTAAAACGTTAAAAAAAAAAACAAGGTGTTTTTTTTTACATAAAGGAGGGGGATATTTGTAATGACGTCGGGTCTAGTGGTTGAACGTAAATCCAAATTTGTCCAATTATTTAAATGAAAGTATAGCTGAGAGGATTGGCGTTGAACTTCTATGCTACGAGTCACAGGTTCAAACCACGCCATAGCGGTTAGTCTCTTTTTGTATTTCCTTAGGATGTCATTAACTTATGTTTAAAGGGTATATAACGACAACCGTCAACTTGAAGTTGACATTCCTGCGTAATCACTGGTCGGTGACAGACGAGTGTCATTTGTGAGAGAAACTATCTTGACATACCGCCAGTTCGTTTTGTCTATTGTGCATTATATTAATTTAGCTTAGTTAAGCGATTATTTTGTGTGTGAACTATTGCAACAATAAAGGGGTGAGTTATTTATCAATTCAAGTAAGAAACCTTACCAATAACCCTCGTTGTGGAACCAGCTCACATCATTGGTTTTATTGTTCCAGCCTACCGTCACGCCCTTCTATTGTTGGAGGAGTTCTAGCAGGGGTCCGTACAAGACCGTATGTACATTTATCATTTCTTGTAATCAACGCTCAATATCTACCAGGCGTGGATAAGAACCGCCCTAGCCGGCTGGCCACTCAGGATTGGAAGGGTTCCTTCTGCTCGACATCCGCTGACTAAAACCCTCCTGGCGCCCTCTCTTTTAGGATTAGAAATTAGGATTAAGAATAGGCATAAGTTAGATCTAGCATTATTAGTTGAGAGTCTGTTTATCGTTAATTAAATAGTGTAATTTCGTGCATCCCTGCTTTTATTTGTAACCACCATTCAACACATAACATGGCGCCCAACGTTAAAACTTAGTGGTGGTTTGCAAGGAGAAGTCGGTGTGCATTTAGCTCGATAGATTTTAAATAGGTTTTCGCTTTAGTACATTCGCATTATGATCAATCGTAAATTATACTAACACCGTCAAAATAGTAGTTTCGCACCTAACTACCCACATAATTATTCATATTATTGGTGGTTCATATCTTACGTCACCGTTTGGGTGCGGTGCAAGATTCATAAGCGGAGCGGGTTACGTAGCGTATTGATACTGTACGACTATATTACTCTCATAGTGTTATTAGTTTCTAGATAACTTAGGTACAATAACTCAAGCCAATAATAATTTTCTCATTAATTACTATGGTAGTGTTTTTTTTTCATTTGTTGTATTTTTTTATATAACGCCAGTATATGTTTGGTTAACTTATTTTTTTTTCTTATGGTTGCATAGCCATCAATCAATTGAGTGGCTACCTACTGTTAGAATTTACCTTTTAATTTTTTCTTCAATCAACATTGGGCAGCCGCCAGTCTAAGTACCTACATCAAATATTCAGGGTAGAAATTTTGTTATTCCCTACAGGAATACAAGTAGTGTTTTCTTTAGTAACTTTTGGCTCGTAAGTTGCCAGGATGGATCCGATATTTCTCTTAAAGGATGAATTAGAATTTGAGCTTGCATGCCGAGGTATAGGTGTGAAGGCTGTGGTCTCGGTTTTAAGGAAATTGTTAAAGGAATTACTAGTAAGTGAACAGACAGGGATTTATTCACACACAATTAAAGCTCCGAAACAATGTATCGAAGTACCATCGGCTGAATTAGAAATATGTGTAGCTAAATTGAATATATTGGACCAGTATATTTCAGAACTAACAGACAAACCGGATAGAACATTATTTAGAATACTAGTGTCTAGACTATATCACGTTCAAAATAGACTAGAGTTTATTAAACCGATATCAGATAAGGAAATAAGTTTAAAATCAGAACTTAAAATTAGAGGCGAAACCCTACTAGCTCGATTAGAAGAGAGAGATGAATTATCGGAAGAGGGCAATTTAACAGCAGATGATAAATGTAAATTAGTGGAGACATTAGGCGATGTTGGTAAGAAGATAATAAAACAGATGGAAGGAGGTGGTACACCAGATGTTGCGTCTAATATAGATATAGATCACACTGAGGGTTATAGAAAGATTTGTACGTTTCGGGATGGCACTGAGGATAAAAATAAAGACTCAAAATTATTTCGCAGCTCCACAATAGACGAAAGCTTGTCAAATCGTAAACTTGTACCCATTAGTGGTTGGGGTCTAAAATTTTCGGGTAGAAATGGCTTGAGCGTAAATGCATTCGTAGAACGGGTAGAAGAACTAAAAGAGGCACGTAATGCAAGCAACAAAGATTTATGGAGATATGCCATTGATTTCTTTGAAGGCGATGCGCTTATTTGGTACAGGGCAAACAAAAATATTGTAGAAAATTGGGATGAATTAGTTCTTCTTCTCAAACACACGTTTCAATCACCTTATTATCAGGAAGAATTACTCAATGAAATTAAAACCAGGACTCAGGGTAAAGATGAGTCGGCAATAATATATGTTTTTGTAATGCAAAATATGTTTAATAGATTGCCCAATAAACTTTCAGAGAGTGAGAAAGTCGCGATAATATCAAAAAATTTACAGCCATTTTACCAGAGGGCATTATGTAGAGATACTTTCGCATCAGTGTCAGACCTGGTAAATATTCTTAGGATAGTAGAAAGAACTAAATTAAACTGCGATAATTTTCAGGAGCCACAAAGTAACAAATTTAGACTGGAGCCTGATTTGGCTTACATACCTTGTAGACATTGTCTTAATAAGGAAATAAATGAAACCTCGGCAGTAGCAGAAACAAAACATATTAAGCCAGTAGGTAGTCGTTGCTGGAATTGTAGAGAGGTTGGTCACTTATTTCGAACATGTAAGCTACCCAAACAACGCTTATTTTGTTTTAAATGTGGTCGTTATGGGGTCTCTTCCAAAAATTGCAAGTGTAAGGAAAACGCTGCAGGGGAAGGCACAAAACCTGCCAGTTAGTTCTTCCCCTACGAAAACAGAGTAAAGAATGGCAGGATTGGTTGCAGACTATACGCCATTATTTTCAATACAATGAGGTTTGCAAAATCTTTCAAAACAACAATGACAATCGTAACTATATTAATATTAAAATAATGGGGTATGAATGTACGGGTTTGTTAGACAGTGGAGCTAATATTACAGTGATAAATTCAAAACTTGCGAATATTTTGTACACATTAGGATTACGCTCATATGAACTAACGGGAGCAAGATTGGCCACGGCTGATGGAACTAATCATACTATACCCAAGGCTTTTGATGTCCCCGTGTCATTTGATAACCAATTTCATATTATAGCAATGATGGTCATGCCAGGTTTATCACAAACACTGTTACTAGGGAAGGATTTCCTTGACGTTTTTGGTATTCAGCTCAAATTGAAGAGCGATTGCTTACCTAGGAATAAAGAAGTCGCTCACCTAGAAGTCAATAAATCATCCATAATACCTATAGAAGATTTAAGTGTTAGGCAACAAAGGGAACTGTTTAGGCTAGTGGCTGACATGAAAATTAGCATCGGCACAGGTTTAGGTAGGACCAGTATACTGAAACACAACATTGATACAGAAAATCACAAACCGGTATGCCAAAAACAGTATAATTTTTCACCGGCCATAAAAAAACAAATAGAGAAGGAAATTGATGACATGCTTAGGAACGACGTTATAGAACCATCAATAAGTCCTTGGTGCTCACCAGTGCTTCTAGTTAAGAAACCGAATGGAGATAACCGGCTCTGTTTAGACAGTAGGCAATTAAACAAAGTTACCAAGAGAGACACATACCCTTTACCTCGAGTTACAACCATTATTGATAATTTAAGAAGTGCAAGATACTTAAGTACATTGGACCTTAAATCAGCTTTTTGGCAAATTCCACTAGAGGAAAATAGTAAAGAAAAAACTACGTTTGCGGTACCTGGCAGGGGTTTATTTCAGTTCAAGGTCATGCCTTTCGGTTTAGTAAATGCGTCACAGACACAGCAAAGGTTAATGGACATCCTCTTTCAGGCACACGAGCCTAGGGTTTGGGCCTATTTAGACGATATCGTTATTTGCACTTCTACTTTTGAGGAACACTTACAGGTATTAAGGGAAGTTATGGCCATTTTAAAGGAAGCTAATTTGACTATAAATATAGAAAAATGTAAATTTGCTAGATCTAGTTTAAAATTTTTGGGCTACATCATTGATAGGGATGGTCTAAGAACTGATCCAGAGAAAGTTACGGCTATTTTGAACTATCCAAGGCCCAAAAACTTAACAGAACTTAAAAGGTTTATTGGTTTGGCCAGTTGGTACAGACGTTTCGTGCAAAATTTTTCCCTCATTGCGGCTCCTTTACATAACCTCACCAAAGGTAATAAAAAAATAAAATATAGATGGTCGCAAGAAGCGGAAGAAGCATTCTTAAACCTTAAAACATTACTTACATCGGCTCCGGTCATGTCATGTCCCGATTACAATAAGCCATTTATAATTCAATGTGATGCTTCCAATGAGGGAATAGGAGCAGTTCTATGTCAGAAGTCAGTAGATTCTGATCAGCCAGTGGCTTATATCAGTAGAAAACTTAACGATTGCGAAAAGCGCTACACAGCTTCCGAGAAAGAACTGTTAAGTGTTGTTTATGCTGTAGAAAAGTTTAGACCATACATTGACGGTGTTCATTTCACAGTCATAACTGACCACAGGGCACTACTATGGCTTCATAAAATGAAAGATCCACATGGTAGATTAGCCAGATGGGCAATGAAACTACAACAGTTTACTTTTGACATTATTCATAGTCCAGGTAAACTAAATGTAGTACCCGATGCGCTCTCTAGGGCAGCAGAAGTAAATGTGTTAGAGTCAAATTTAATCAAAATACTTGAGAAACATAAAGATGATTGGTACAAAAATAAAGTGAACCAAATCCTAAAAAATCGTAACAAAAACGGACATTGGGCAGTCTTTAATGGGTTTCTTTTCAGAAAAGTAAAATTAAAACAGTACCCTAGTGATAGCATTAATAATTGGAAATTGTTTATTCCAGATAAACTTAAAGACGATGTGTTAAAAAGAAGTCATGACGATATCATTACTGGACATTTAGGTGTACGCAAAACATATTATAGAATCAAAAAAGATTTCTTTTGGTTTAATATGCTAAAGGATGTAAAGACATATGTAGGCAATTGCGACACGTGTTCTAAGTATAAAGTATCACAGCAACAACCCTTTGGGTTAATGGGTCAACATCGAGAGGTATCGCAGCCATGGCAGGTGATCTCGTTAGATTTAATGGGTCCCTTTCCCCGGAGCAAAACAAGTAACACCATGCTATTAGTCATATCATGTTGGTTCAGTAAGTTTGTGTTACTGTTTCCATTGAGAACGGGAAAAGCAGACAAAATTGCAGAAATATTGGAACGACAGTTATTATTATTCGGGACACCTAAAGTAATTATTTGTGATAACGGTAAACAATTCGAATCAAAAGTTTTTAAGGATATAGCACTTAAATACCAATGTAGATTATGGTACACGCCACTTTACCACCCACAAAGTAATCCAACTGAAAGAGTGAATAGGGTGGTAGGGACTCTAATAGCTGCCAATATATCAGCCAATAAGCACAATGAATGGGATGCTCACTTACAAGGCATAGCACATTCTATTAACACAGCCATACACGAGACCACAGGTTATACGCCTTCATATATTTTTCTTGGCAGGGAAGTTTCAATTTCACCCGTTGATATGTCAGTTCTTGAAAACAATACCTTAGATCTAAGCCAACAACTAGATTGTGAATATGATACCTTTTTAAATCAAATCACAAAAAGGCAACACTTATTCAAAGAAATTCAGTTAAAATTAAGAAAAGCTCATGTTCAAAGCAGCAAGTATTATAATAAGAATTTTAGACCAACCACATTTGTAGAAGGTGACATTGTGTGGAAGAGAACAAAACATTTATCAAAAGCGAGTAATAAATTTATGGCGAAACTGGCACCAAAATTTGAAAAAGTCAAGATAATTAAAAAATTGTCAAATAATGTATATCGTTTACAAAACATGCAAGGCAAAAATATAGGCATTTGGCATGCAAACGATTTAAAACGTTAAAAAAAAAAACAAGGTGTTTTTTTTTACATAAAGGAGGGGGATATTTGTAATGACGTCGGGTCTAGTGGTTGAACGTAAATCCAAATTTGTCCAATTATTTAAATGAAAGTATAGCTGAGAGGATTGGCGTTGAACTTCTATGCTACGAGTCACAGGTTCAAACCCCGCCATAGCGGTTAGTCTCTTTTTGTATTTCCTTAGGATGTCATTAACTTATGTTTAAAGGGTATATAATGACAACCGTCAACTTGAAGTTGACATTCCTGCGTAATCACTGGTCGGTGACAGACGAGTGTCATTTGTGAGAGAAACTATCTTGACATACCGCCAGTTCGTTTTGTCTATTGTGCATTATATTAATTTAGCTTAGTTAAGCGATTATTTTGTGTGTGAACTATTGCAACAATAAAGGGGTGAGTTATTTATCAATTCAAGTAAGAAACCTTACCAATAACCCTCGTTGTGGAACCAGCTCACATCATTGGTTTTATTGTTCCAGCCTACCGTCACGCCCTTCTATTGTTGGAGGAGTTCTAGCAGGGGTCCGTACAAGACCGTATGTACATTTATCATTTCTTGTAATCAACGCTCAATATCTACCAGGCGTGGATAAGAACCGCCCTAGCCGGCTGGCCACTCAGGATTGGAAGGGTTCCTTCTGCTCGACATCCGCTGACTAAAACCCTCCTGGCGCCCTCTCTTTTAGGATTAGAAATTAGGATTAAGAATAGGCATAAGTTAGATCTAGCATTATTAGTTGAGAGTCTGTTTATCGTTAATTAAATAGTGTAATTTCGTGCATCCCTGCTTTTATTTGTAACCACCATTCAACACATAACAAATTGCCCCAAGAAAAGAAAGGCCTATGCCCACTAATGGATGAAGTGGGCACAAAAAGACCGATCAACGCTCAATAGTAGGTGAAGTGAGGCAATAAAAAATATCAGAGTTTAGATAATTATTAACAACTAAGTATCAGCTTTATTTTTAACTATTGGAAAGTATCCTAATTCAGTTTTAATAAAACATTGTTTATAATATTATCTTTATAGATAACATTGGAAGTTGCGGGTTATTTGCCTGTTAACAGACAAACCGAACTAACTGGTTAATAACTCATATTATGTCGATGCATGTCTACCTACTACTAAACTTGTCCTCCTCAAATATGACAATGTCATATTTGAGGAGGAAAAGTTTTATAGTACCTACAATGTTATGAATAACTTACTTATGCAGTTACTATTTTCCAAATCAAATGAAATCATTAACATTCAATAAAAGTCTGTAAAATAAATAAACAATAGAATTTCTGCGCACAAATATAAATTAAAACACAAATTCAGCTCACAAATGTAAACAAAATACGTACAGCTAAAATTCAGCTCACATAGATATATAAATTAAAACACAAATTCAGCTGACAAATATAAATTAAAACACAAATTCAGTTCACAATTCAAAAACAGAATTTAATCACAAATTTTGATTTACTTTTTTATTAACTAAGAATTTATAAACCTAAAACTAAACTATGACAGTGGTACACAATCGACAAATTCGTTTACTTTCTATTTGTGAGCCTTGAGTCGGTCTCATGGGCTGCATGGGTGCATACCTACTCTTAGCTTGCTCACACAATAACTCGTCGCCATATATTTTGAGGTCTTGCTCAGACTATCGATATGTAATCGAAAATGTCAAACTTTCTCACAAACGATCGGAAGATAAAGTTAGTATCTTTTATGAGTACGAAATATCATAAGTCTTTTTGAGCCACGTGATGTGTAGTAAAGCCATGTTATTTTTACTTAATTTGTTTAATTTTAAAACAACTGGGTAAATTAAGCTGTTTACTTATAAAATCAATCAATCAAACTGTCAAAGTAGTCAACGCCTGACGTAATGTATTTTAGCAGCCATATTTTAATCACATCTAAACTGTCTGTGGAGTATCTTAATTTGTCAAAACTAAATTAATAAGTATATTTTGTCTCTTTTCAAAATGAAACGGAAATTAAAATATGCACTGTGTGTGAGTAATTACTAGTGTTAGGCAAAGTTTAAAAAAATAATGTTTCTTACTCTTTCACATAAAAACTGTTTAAGGGATTTGGAAGAAATTTTGCATACAGATAATTTATAACCAGAACAAACATATGGATACTTTAATCTTGATGGAAACTTATAACTACGGATGAAAACGCGGGGCACAGCTAGTATAAATTAGTCTTCAAGTTTTCAAAGGTTTATGTATTAAACATTAGAATTAATGAGATATTAACACATCTAAAGGTTGGATATGAGGAAACACATGGAAGCATGTACTGAAGGGCTCGCACTGATATTAGGTGCAACTTGTTCTGCTGCTGGCATTCGATCTTACGTCATGTTATGATTGTATCAGACTGAGGCGAGTAATCTGATAAATAATTAGCGAAGCGAAGCTTTATTCCTAGATATTCCAGATAGCCCTTATGATTAAAAAAAAAATGTAAAGTTTGCTTGTAGATCTAAATACGGAATAATGACATGTTTAAACTGCATTCAAGTTGCATATTTTGGCACAAAGTCATAACTAGTGCCACACTACAAAAAAAAAGTTGCATATTTGGATAAAGAGAAATAAATATATATAAATTCTTAGTTAATGAAAAAGTAAATCAAAATTTGTGATTGAATTCTCTTTTGAATTGTGAACTGAATTTGTATTTTAATTTATTTATATTTGTCAGCTGAATTTGTGTTTTAATTTATATACAGTATGTGAGCTGAATTTGTATTTTATTTAGATTTGTGAGCTGAATTTGTATTTTATTTAGATTTGTGAGCTGAATTTGTGTTTTAATTCATATTTGTGCGCAGAAATTGTATTTTTATTTATTTTATGGACGTTTATTGAATGTTAATGATTTCATTTGATTTGGAAACCAGTAGCTGCATAAATAAGTTATTCATAACATTAGTAGGTACTATAAAACTTTTCCTCCTCAAACATGACAAAGTATGTAGACATGCATCGACATACGAGTTACAAACCAGTTACTTCGGTTTGTCCGTTAACAGGCAAATAACCCGCATCACTAAAAGCGAGTCCCAATGGTATCTATAAATATAATATTATATTATAAGCAATGTTTTATTTAAATCGTAGTAGGATACTTGCCAATAGTTACAAATAAAGCTGATACTTAGTTATTAATAACTATCTAAACTCTGATATTTTATTTACCCAAAAGGTTAACAAAATGAAGTATCTAACACAGTATATGACGAAATTTTTTTTTTGGCAGGTTTTTATAATATACTCTAGCTTTCCGCCTGCGGCTTCGTTCGCGTAGAGATCGGTTATATCGCGCTTATTAGATTTCCCTTGGGAATATCATTTTTTTTTCGGGATAAAAACCCCTACCCTATTATTTAATCCGGACTTTTAACTTTACGTTTGAAAAATTTCAAAGCAATCAGTTCAGTAGTTACGGCGTGAAAGCGGAACAAACAAACAAACTCACTTTCCCACTTTCCACTTTTCTTTCTTTTTTCACTTTTTATAATATTAGTAAGGATAATAAAAAGTATTCTATTCTATTATTTCTATTCATTACCAAATCCACTTAGGTATCAAACACATCATAAAATCAAACATTTTATATTCTTCGACAAGTACCATAAAATATTTTATCTTTTTATAATATCAAAATTCGCGAGTCAAAATTAATCATCTGCAATAAATTTAACTACAAAAGGTAGAGACAATTTTTACTAAGACTGTGAATCACTTCACTAATTTTACTGTGTGACATAACATATGATGGTTGCCACTGGGCCAATGCATATCACGCTGGCCACCGAATATAGACACCAAGCTAGCAGCTTCACAACCGGACAGACGATCATGCCAAGGACGATACGGCTTTAAATTGGTTTGGACATCATATATCGACAGTGGGATTTCATAATGGTATCAAAATGGGAATAATATGAATTATGATCTCTTTGTTGCAAAAGTGTGAAAATGGTTAGTTTTTTTTATGATCTTTTTTTTTTTTACATATTATAAATCAGCGCTTGACCGCAATCCTGCCTGATGGTAAGCAGTGACGCAATCGTTGATGGTAAAGCGCACTAGTTTATTTAGAGCTTATTCATTCTAGCCTTGAAGATACTCAAATTGTAGTCCGACGGAAACACCGCCGCTGGCAAATTGTTCCAGTCCCTCGATGTACGCGGTATAAAGGAGGAGGCGAAACGCTTCGTCCGGATCGTAGTGGTGTTAACAACGTAAGGGTGGAAACCAGCCGTACGACGGTCTTGATTTTGAATATACTTTAACTTGCTGACCTCTAATGTGAAACAAACCTGACAAGTGAGAATCGGTCCAGCGTACGAGGAGTTAAGTACAAAAAAATCCGTTTGTTGTTTTAGCGGCATCAGCAATATATTATCTGTGGAAATTCCAACTATCTAGCTGTCACTATTGCTATGATGCAGCCTGGTGACAGACATGAAATGAAGTCTTCGTAGTAGGTCTCCGTATTAAGCCTTTGGGTACGGAACCCTAAAATCATCGTAAAACACTTAGCATTTTCCTAAAAATAATAAGTACTAGCGCTGTATGCAATCGAATTCTAATGTTAAAGTAATTAACAAAAGGCAGGTTACGAAATTTTGTTTCAGTGGGTTAAGCAGAGGTCCTATTCAATCAATGCTCTGAGCAGAATACCTCAAACACCTACTCAAAATTCCTTTGACAATTCGTCTTTCTGTAGATTTATATGTATTGAAATTTAAAATGAAATATATTATTATTATTTATCTAATAACAAATTATTGTCCCACTGTTAGGCAAAGGCCTCCCTCATCTCCTTCCACCTCCCTTTCTGTCCAAACCTACCAGGGACCAAACTTTAAAAAAGAAATCCAGCTCATATCCCCGTTTAGCCAGCAAAATGTTTTTTTTTTTTTTTGTTTTAAATAATTCTGTCTAAGTCCAGCATATTTTATTGACGTGCGAAATATCAATAACCATATGACTGATTACTTGCAAACGACATATTTGGCGAGGTCACTCGAAATGTCATAAGTCACAACCTTAAACATAAAAGATGGCGAACATTGGTGCTGATCTTATAGGCTTTTTGTTTTAATTAATTTATTACTAGCTTTCCGCCCGCGGCTTCGCCCGCGTTAAAGTCGGTTATATCGCGCTTTTTAGATTTCCCTCGGGAATATCAAATTATTCCGGGATAAAAAGTACCCTTTTATTTATTCCCGACTTCTAACTTTACGTCTACAAAATTTTAAATCAATCGGTTCGGTAGTTATGGCGTGAAAGCGGAACAAACAAACAAACAAACTCACTTTCCGATTTATAACTGATACACCGGTGTTAATCTGTCAAATATACATCTAAATTTCCCTGTATTTCGTCAAGTTTTGGACATTTGTTAGATGAGACTGCGCCGAGATTATGGACGGTTTTAATTACAAGAATTGTCTTCAGATTTTGGCAAATACCTAAACTTCTAAATTCTTTTATGAAAACCCATTTAACGAAACCAATCCAAAAGTGGTAGTGGCTGGCGGAGAGCTGCACAGAATCGAGCTTGTTGGCGTGCCAGGCAACAAGCCTATGTCCAGCAGTGGACGAGCAGAGGATGATGATGAATCCAAAAGAACCAACCCAAAATATGTTTTAGTGCACATATTTTGTCGTCTATCCCAGAAATGAGAAAAGTTCTAGAAAATAATTTACTTAGAACAAAAATGTTCAAAGCCGGAATTCGTCACTCCATAGCCGATGGCAATATCTTCATAAAAAACGTATCGTAAAATTAGTTCTTTGCACAGTTTTTATGATTCAAGGTGATATTCATATAGTGCGATAAATATTTATGTACAGACGACAGCACATTAAGCTACTACAATCTGTCAGATTTCCTTATTAGATTTTTAACTTTATCTCTATAGCATTAAGGCTGAAGATTGATTTGGAATATTTGACAGTTTGGGGTAGCTTGACCTGTCGTCCATATAAATAGTCGTGGTGGACTATTGGTTACAACACCAACCTCTCAAGTATGAGTGTGCGAGTTCGATTCCAGGTCAGGCAAGTACCAATGTAACTTTTCTAAGTTATATGTACTTTCTAAGTATGTCAAGGACACCAATGATTGATTATAAGGTGAAGGAAAACATTTTGAGGAAACCTGGACTTTAAGTCGGAAATCGCCAACCCGCATTGAGCAAGCGTGGTGATTCCACTCAATCCTTCTCTGTATAAAAGGAGACCTGTGCGCAGCAGTGGGACGATAAAAAGGTTGCTGATTAACGGCGCTACTTGAAAGTAATTAAGTTGCAAGCTCAAATCACGAAAGAAGCCAGAATATACAGCACGACGTAACATATCCACTCAGCATCGTTCACGAGGCGACTCACTAATGCGTTATTAATTAGCTTCTAATTGGTTTTCTAGCGTGTGAAATACTACTAGTGCTGATTGAAATATCAGATATTCTAGCTAGATACTCAGCGGTTAATTGATTTTGTAACTGGTAACTTTTTAGTAGCGTCATGAACGTGATACGCTTTAGAGTAAGATTATCTGCGTCCCAAGACTTCACCTGCATACATTTTGAGCCCGTCAGTAATTCTTTGTATAAACTGTTAATCAAAATTGATCCAGCCGTTTGAGAGGAATGGAGTAAAAATAGACGCACTCACCACTCACTAATATTAATATTATAAAGGCGAGGGTTGTGAGTGAAGGATGAAGTTTTTGGAGTTTACTCCTTAAGAATCGATTTTCATATACAATATGTAAAGAAAACCCTGTCCGATCCGTGAAGGTATTGTTAGGTATCGTTAACTGACCATAAAAAAAAATCCCCCAAAAAAAAAAATATTTCGAAAAAGCGAGGTAACTTAATGCATGTGCGGTAGATAACCCGATAGCCCCGCCCCCCTTCACCCGCGCATGTATGCGCGGGTGAAGGGGGGCGGGGCATGCGGCACGTGGTCGCATCGCTATTCGCTCCGTCACAAATGGTGTTGTCAGTTTTTTAAAAATGACCAAATTTCGGGGAAATTGGAATTAATACCCGGGAAAAAAAGATTATTTCAAAATTCATTATTATTGTTACTGTGATGATTATGTAAAATTTTATATTATATTTGGTCAAGTGTTTACCTAACCTTTATTATCCTTATGGGTCGGACAGGGTTTTCTTTACATATTGTATAAGGCGCCCGGTATGAGAAAAATCCGAGGGGTAAAACCTACTAACGAGTAACGAATTTTAAGCGTTACTATTTTAGTGCGCACCTTTGGTGCGCAACTTTCTAATCTAAAAAAGTGGCATAATTATCTTTTTACAACTATATTTTGTTAGTTATTAAGATAATGTTATATTTAAAAAAAAAATAATTATAATAATTTAAAAAAAAAATGTTTATAAAAAAAAATATTATCAACTTTCTTAAAATTGGTTAAAATTTTCATAAATATGCATTTATATATTTTTTAATTTTTTATGATTTATTTTATAATTAAAATAATAACAATAATTTTTTTTAATTTTTTTTTTTAAATATTTTTCTTTTTTTTCTCGTACTTAAGGAGTAAACTCTAGTCGTGCGTCGGAGCTGACACACACACTTTTATTTTTTGCACGTTATTCTCCATAGAGATCTACGCTTTGGAACGTGCAATTTAGCTTCACTTTTCTTGGACTGACCGACATTGACTATTCAAAAGCACCAACTGTTGGTTAATTTGAAATAAACAATTTTGATTTTGATCCTGAAGTGATATAAAATGTTAACAGGAGAAATGATAAAAGGTAAAACTTGTGAGTTTGTATGTAAGGGGTAATCTTCGAAAATACTGCTCGTTACATGAGTAACACACCATCATCACAATTTCAAATATTTTAAAGAATATTGCCATTCCATAGTTTTATATGGTCGTATAATGTATTTACTCAAAACATACACAACGCCATGTATCCTGTTGAACTGTTATAATGAAAGCCAATGTTAGATACTATTAGTAAATTACGCATATACCCCGCCGAATCCGAAAGTTTTTTCACTAATGGAGAGCTACAGTATTACTATAGTCATGTTAAATCAAGAAATTGTATGCTATTTACGGTCAAGCTTCCTTAAACTGTCAAATATTCCCAATCAACCTTGAGCCTTAATCCTTTAGAGATAAAGTCGAAAACCTAATGAAGAAATCTGTCAGATTGTAGAAGCATAGTCGTAGTAGCTTGATGTACTTTCGTCTGTAAAATGCATTACATAAGAGATAGTTTATCAGTGATCAATCATTGTAATTCACGAGGTTGGTAATGAGACAGATTCCCTCGATTGTTTCAAGTTGTATCAGCTAAGTGCACTTTACTGACCTACACATGCATTCACTTTCCATCTAGATAAACTCTTGCAATCTGAGATCAGCATGTTCGTATGTAGGTAACAGAATTGGATGTAATTTAAAGCAGCACCTTCCGAGCACAATCAATCTATGATCTTCCCACCGCTAGTACACAATACTCCTCTCAGTGAGAGGGAGTGGGCCGGAATTCACCAGGCGAGCCCAGTGTTCCCTAACCTTTTTTTTTCGGGTTGGTAATCCTCATAGGATGTCCGCCGCCCTGGGGTAGGCGACGGAGTCTGTCAGACTTTTACTGACTAAAACCACCCTGGTGTCTCTTCTATCACGAGCGCGTGTGGGACCGTGGGAGTCTAAATTCTTCCACGGCCCACACTCTCGTGCTGGCCCGGTCTAGCCGGGCCTCGTCTCCTGCACGGGGTAGTGGGGTCACTGCCCTTTAACCTAAACTAACTTTGTGATATATAATTAAAATAAATATATCTTAAGTGACCGGCTATTTACAATAATAATAATAATAATTTATTTCAGGCAAGATACTCATAATTTCACATAAGTAAATACAAACACACAGCGGACATGAAACACAAACTAATAAAATAAAAATATACTTACTAAAGAACTTTCATTAAATCATAACTACACAATAACTTATAGTTGACATCGCATTAAATACATAAATAATAAAATTAAATCCATGCTAGAAAATGTCAAGAATTATGAAAAACAAAATGTAAAATTTAAAAATGAATTAAAATGCCAAAATCAAAAATAAAATAAAATGTCAAATTTAAAAATAAAATAAAATAAAATGTCAAATTTAAACTAGGTAGGTAAATTAATTACAAAGGCTAGACGGAGCCCACCAGTCAAGAGAACACAATATACGCCTTTGTCCAGTGCTCCATAAAAATGCAGTCCGAGTTCAACCTCTCAGCAATGAGCTGCAGGTAACTGTTGGAGCTGTCGCGCACCCGACGCATCAGGGACGCAGATCTTTTGGGCATTATCGCCGCGAATCCGTCCACACGTGCGTCAGCAAACATTCCTGATGCGCTGCAGTAGCGCGGCAGTCCCATCAGCACCCTGAACGAGTTGTTGTACAGGACGCAGGGTATCCCAAGACTTTTTCGTGTGTTTGACCCAAAGGCTGCATGTATAAAATGACTGGCAATAACTTTTAAAAAGCGTCGTTTTTACCTGCCTAGTGCAACGCGCAAACCTACGGGCCAGCAAGTTTGCTCTGATGGATACCCTGCGTTCCCTTTCCATGTCTTGGTCATCCGCAAGAGACTCGGTGACCCAGTGGCCCAGATACTTGAAGCAGGCTACTCGCTTTAACTCGCTGCCGTTCAGGAAAATCGGTGGAATGGTGTTATATGTTTTAGTGCCTGATTTGAAAACCATGAATTCGCTTTTGACAATAACTGTTAAAGTTCTTTTTTTAAAAATAACTGTTAAAGATTTTTTTTTTAATATAAATTATAGACCTGCGCTTGACGGCAATCCCGCCTGATGGTAAGCAGTGACGCAATCTTTGATGGTATAGCGCACTAGTTGATTAAGAGCCTATTCACTTTAGCCTTGAAGACACTCAAATTGTAGTCCGACGGAAACACCGCCGTTGGCAAATTGTTCCTGTCCCTCGATATACATGGTATAAAGGAGGCGGCGAAACGCTTCGTCCGGATCGTATAAGCCCCGCACGATGATATTGCGATGGAACCTTGTCACAATAACAGCTTTGTGACGTCATCTGTCACACGAAAGGACAGCTAGCAAAAGAATGTTAAATGCAAATTTATAGTTTATTAATTTTGCATTTAACATTCTTTCGGGTTAAGGATTTATTTGTATTTTATAATTTTATTATACATACACATACCTACTCATCCATATTCTGACAAATAAACTTTCATTATTAAAAAATTCAAGGAAATAATTCTTGTAGACGTAAGAAAAATATACTTATTCGTATATCTTTCTTACATGTTTATTAACTTTTGCTAACTACATTTCTGTTAATTTGTGAGCGGGAATTAAACCAGAGTACCAAATAACACCAGGATAGTATGTAATTTTTTTTTTATATATAATTCAATATAATCTTACCCTATTTATTCAATTCCACTCATACAGTCTTCCGAATTAGAACTGCTTTCTGTGTCTGTCGTTTCCGATTCACTGTCGTCTGCCGTATTTATGATAAATAACTCGTCAGTTATTCGATCTTTTTTCCAATATTCCTCTTCAAGCCGTTTAACATGATTGACTTCCTTTCGCCAGTCATCTGGAGTTATTGACGCCAACGCCTCCAATGTCAGAGCTTCAATGCGACTTTCCAACTGCTCCACATTTTTTTCTGACACCCTCATCTTTACCAGGTTCCAGATGTACTCAATGGGGTTGAGGTCGCAGTTGTAGGGTGGTAATCTAACGATCTCATGGCCATTGGCAGCTAATAAATTGTCAATTTTATAATTTTTCGGCGGTCTATGCCGTTTAATTAATAAATACAGTTCAGGTTTTGTACTGTCGTTGGAAAAGTCGATGTTGTGAGCTTGTAGCCAATCAACCATCAACTGTTTTTTATTGTTCATATTTGGTGGCCTATTCTCTTCCCTACTGTGATAAGGGGCGTTGTCCATCACAATTATGGAGTTGCGTGGTATGTTGGGTACTAATTTTTCTGTAAGCCACTTGGTGAAATTCTCAGCATTCATTTGATCATGGTAATCCCCCGTTTTGGTGTCTGCTTTAAACATCAAAAGGGCATTGTCAACAAAACCGCTTTCACTTCCCGCGTGAACTATTATCTATCGGCGGCCGGGGCTGTCGTTCCGTCTCACTCCGACATCGGTTGCTGTTTGCCAACATTTTTTTACCGTGTAGTGTGCGTGTATCCACGTTTCGTCGAGATAAATAACGGGTCTTTTGTTATTATCAAGCGAGTCATTTTCTTTCATACGTCGTAAATATTTAGCCCTCCACGCTTGAATTTGGGGTCTTTCAATTAGAGCCAGTCTTTTTTGGTAGCATTGTTTAAATTGGTAGCCTAAATCACATTTAATTATTTTTCTTAATGTAGTTTCACTATTGGCATAATTAAGGTCTAATTTTGAAGCCGCCAAGATTTTGCGCATTGTGGGTATTTCTCTCCTCATCGTATACATTGAATGTATAATATTTCTTAAAGCTGTTAAGGAAAACCCGTCGAAATATTCCTTCTTTTGTCTTTTTCCTTTAGTAGGAGTTCTCATTTTGCTGCCACTGGCTGTTGCCGACTCATGCTCTCGTCGCAATTTAGTCACAGTATTTTTTGCAACGCCTGTGGCACATGCCACACGCTCCGTGACTTTGGTTTAGCTGTTGCTTCGGTATTAAAATGTCCTCAGTAGTGTCCGAAGTACTTTTTAAAGCACGGTTTATACTTTCAAGAACTAACTTACAGTCCTCTTTTTCTTTAACAAAATAATTGTCCACTTTAATTATAATTTCACGAGCACGATTGTGAATTAATTTCTTACTCATTTTAACGAGTAACAGCTAACAAAACTAAACAAAAAAACTCAAGAACAACAATAAAACAGGATAACAAAAACAAAAAACTAACAAAAATATTCGATGTGCGTAAGTGGGTAAGCGCGGACTGAACTTGCGAACGGTACTGACGGTGCGAGGTCGACTACGTCACCAAGATGGCCGCCGATCGCAATATCATCGTGCGGGGCTAGTAGTGGTGTTAACAACGTAAGGGTGGAAACTCGCCGCACGACGGGTCGACCGATGGTGGAACGGAGATGACTATCGAAATCAAGTCATTTAGCCAAATTAGACTGAGAATCGTCACTTTTCAAACTTCCTTTTTTTTATACAAAATCTTGAATTCTTAACAGGTCCTAAAATATCAAGAGGACTTTGAAAAATCGGACGGAACAGAATATTTTCCTAATATATTTCTTTTTAAATCTGCTTGCATGCTTCGAATAATCCGCAATTGTTATTGAAACACATCATACTACACACACACACATAACACATCAGACAGCCTCCGTGGCGTAGCGGTAGCGAACGCGGCCGCTGCGAAAGGAGGCGCGGGTTCGATCCCCGCGCAGTGCTAATATTTGTATGCATGAATATGAATATTTGCACTGGTCTGGTCGTGCCTCGGAAAGCACGTTAAGCCGTTGGTCCCGGTTGCCATACGAATATCTAATGGCAGTCGTTACGGGTTGTTGGAGCCCTCAAAAGTCCATCACTTGGTCTAGCTGCAATGCTTCGATATCGCCTTCGGGTTGTGAAGGTCAGACGGCAGTCGCTTCACGGAAAATGTCGAAGTTTCGCCAAAATCAGCAGTTAGACTGGTAAAAGCGGACCCCAGACTCCAAAGCTGGAAAAGCTTCGGATGCGACTGGGATTAACGCTGAGATGATGATGATGATGGTGTTATTGAAACACATAATTATGTACAGACGACAGCAGGTCAAGCTACCCTAAACTGTCAAATATTCCCAATCAACCTTAGCCTTATAATGCTTTAGAGATAAAGTAGAAGATTGTAGTAGCTTAATATGCCGTCGTCTGTACATTCGATGGCAATGATTTCAAATGGACTGCTGATGCCTTCACATTTATGCCATGTTAATTAAAATAATTATAAATGCACTCACATAATTGAAATTACGTATGTACATACGCAATTAATGAGGACTGGTTACTGTTATAATTAATTCTTAATTTATGGCAGCATGTGGGAAGATGACTAACTATAATAAGTTAATAACTGTCACCATAAGATTCCTGTCTGACCATTACGTGAACACTTATAGTCATTTTCTTGCTAAATAACTTTTCCGTGTCATTTTGTAGCCACATGGCCGCGACATTCATAAACGTTGCTTAAAGCTAAGTAGTAATTAGCTAGCATTTACATAGATAGTAATCATATTAATCTTTTTATATATAATTCTGCTGTACGTGTGTATGTCATTGAACTCCTCCTAAACGGCTTGACCGATTTAAATGAATTTTTCTGTATGCGTTTGAGTGGTGTCGTGGATGGTATAGATTCAAAAGACAAATCAGCCCGACTGATGGCGCTGATTGCTTGAAAAAGCATGTGGTCTCGGAAACGTTGATTCTACTTCTCAAACAGTTTTGTGCTACCCTGGTACCTTGCACCTCTACAAAGTAGGCATAATATTATGTTCAATGTACTATTATCTATTATTTCCTTTATTTTATCTAAACACATATAAATTACATTTTTAAATATTTTTACATAAAATATATATATATACAAAACATTTAAAAATATAAAAAATAGTAGCCCACCGGTATCAGGCACAGGGTCCAAGCTACCGGCGGTCAGGGCTCCAGAGAGAGGAACTTCCTGACGATGCGAGCCGTGTCCAGCAGTACCGCTTTCTGAATCAAGCCCTTGATCCAGCTGCCTAACGAGAGCGTCCTGAGGTGTTGGTCGAGGCTCTTGGCTATTAAGCCATTGGCTGTCACGACTATCGGTACAATGATTGCTGAATCCACTTCCCACATGTCGACAACCTCGTGAGCCAAGTCAAGATACTTGTTATCTATTATTATTATACAACATTATTTTTCAAGAACGGCTGAACCGATTTTGTTGTAAATTGGTAGGGAGAGGTAGCTAAGAACCGGGAGAAGGACATAGGATACTTTTCATCCCGTTCCCGTCGTTCCCGTGGGGATGAATGAGCTTCATTGTTTCGACTTCTCCTACAGTTTTGTGCTACCCTGGTACCTTGCACCTCCACAAAGTAGAGAAAATGAAATTTCTTCTATATATTTATTATTTATTAACGATTAAATGTTACAAGCTGATTATACAACGTGTAACATAAAGGGTATATACATAACAAAGGCATGGCATCTTTACATGATATTAAACGTTATTGGAAAGGTTTTTTAATCCTATCTCTTTATGTTAGGAAGTTATGAGGAAAAACAACGCCTGAGATAGGCTACTATCATATTAGTCGCACAGAGATATTGAAGACATTTATCGGATTTTGGCAAGTAACGTGACGGGTAACGAGTAGTTATTAACGTATGTAGTGTGCTGCCACGTTTGTTATGATTTGATTTTAAGAAACACACGAAACCGAAAATTTAGTACCAATTTTTTGAGTATTTTATTTTCAGTTGAAACCCTTCCGATATCGTTTGATATCATCTAAAGATGATGGCATCTTTAGATGATATCAAACGATATCGGGTATATACAAAAGGGTATATACATACCAAGGGCATGGGCCCTTGGTATGTATATACCCTTTTTGTTACACGTTGTATACATATAATAAGGTGAAGGAAAACATCTTAAGGAAGCCTGGACTTTAAGTCTGAAATCGCCTACCCGCATTGAGCAAGCGTGGTGATTACGCTCAATCCTACTCCTTATGAGAGGAGAAGGCTCTCCTCTCATAAGGAGTAGGATAGCCCAGCAGGGGGAAGAAAAGTGTGATGATGATGAGCTTCATTGTTTCGACTTCTCCTACACTTTTGTGCTACCGTAATTATCATAATTTAAAAAGTAAAAAGTAAGATCATGTGATATTGCCTTTAAGGCGGAACAAAGTTCGCCGGGTCAGCTAGTAATTATATAAATTAGGTGTGATGTTTTTTGTCCGCGATGCACTCCATTTGTACACCGTGTGTAGTTTCATTCAACTTAAAAGACAGGACAGCTTACATCTCAATTTATGATCGCAATATTATTTCATCGCAAATTATTTGTCTATATCAGTCATGAAGGTCGCCATGTTTTTTTACTAATGCCATCTTTGTAAAAAAGTATGGCGGTGCCCATGTCTGATGTTTTTCTACCGTTCCCCTTAAATAGTTTACAACAATGTACACTAAGGGTCAAAGATGCATTACCACTTTTGAACTTTATTGCAATAACAATAAGTTTCGAAAGTGGTACTCTACTTTTGACCCTTACGGTAAATAATACCTATGGCAAAAATGTTAGCCACAGCAAGCGGGCCGGGTTAGCTAGTCACTTTGGGACAAAACCCGCCACACATTTCCCACCCACTGCAACTCCTGAAAGCCAGAATCAACAGTGGAGACCGCCGGAAAAACGCCGAGCAATGAAGCTCGACGAGTCCCGGAAAAACGATTCAACTGTCTTGGGTCCCGCAACGAAATTAATCAGAAAAGAATAGCGGAGGAGTAAGAAAAAAGATATTTTTTCTACTAGCTAGTCACTTATAAAATCAACCACTATATCACAGTAAAAATCTGGTACTATAATACATATGTACAGGACCAGATTTCTACCTTGCAATTGATTTGAAATAAAAATAGATAGGTACTTAATCAAACCTTTTTTACAATCAATTCGACCGATTTGAACTTCAATTTCATTGATATAAGGATGGGATTTAAGCAAAAAGTGGTTACAATACCAACTATTTACTGCAGCTGTCACTTATTATACCACCAACTCAATAGAATTCTAAATCGGTTGAACGAACTGAAAAATAGGTTTATTTAAATGTCTGTCTTATTCCGTAACAAGTATAAGAATAGATACATATCGGTACTACTTATGTATTTGTGTAATAGAAGTAGGTTAAGCGTACAAAAACAAAAATCTACTAATATTTCAAGTCATTTATTACAGAAGATAAGCGTACTTGGAACACATATTTGTTTTGATGTGTAATACACACACAAACACGCATATCTCATCTTTATTTCGACAGTGAAAGGCCATTTTGCCTTATTTGAGTTACATACAAAAGATAAAAGTTCCCGCTATAGCTTGCCATGGTTCTTGTGAAATATACACTTCTTCGTAATTCAAGGTAATGCCCAAAAATCAATACCAACAAACTTAAAAAAAAAATTACCTAAAAAATCTGTCCAAGGACAGTAAGTGAAGTCGGGCCGTTGACTGTTGGTGATAATAATAATAATTAATTTAATTTATTCAGACAATCACAGATCCATTAAATTTACATTTATATTATTAATATGAACTTGAAAACTATGTTAGTACCTAATAATAACTGAGAGAGACTCCACATGGGTGAGGCTCCACATCTGAGGACTGTCTAGCTTACTGCTTATTACTTCCAGGATGAAAGGTAAGCATCTGTTTAGCAGTGAGGCTATATTTATGCACCAAGTGGCAACAAAGCTGTATGTGTGCGACTCAGTGAATGTTATTGACACACTTCAGAAGCGTGGCGGACGCAACAGCACCCTGAAGGCATTGTTAAACTGGATGCACAGAGAGGTAAGCATTTGGTATATCTGAACAATTGTGTGTATCACTGAGTACAGCTATGTACATATTATGTACAATACACTTTGATTAAAGTTATTCCAGTCTGTCATCGAGACATCCAGCGAGCCAGCATGTTCGCTAGGACTGACAGTGCCCGGCGTTCCCCCTTCATGTCCACATCATCTCCCAGGTTTTCGGCAACCACATGCCTAAGATACTTTAAATAATATACGTACTCGATTAAGAGGAATACTTTTTTGTGAGGGTTTTTTTACCACGACAAGATGATGTACACGCCTTGAAAATTATGTTGAGAGTTTTTCACTGTATATAAATGAGAGACATAGATACAGACACAGAGACAAAGGACATCGACCTCTCCCAAGCTGCACTACAACTGTCCCCCAACTACCGCATTGTCTCATCATCATCATCTCAGCGGTAATCCCAGTCGCATCCGAAGTTTTTTAGCGTTGGAGTCTGGGGTCCGCTTTGCCAGTCTAACAGCTGATTTTGGCTAAACTTCGATATTTTCCGTAAAGCGACTGCCGTCTGACCTCCACAACCCGAAGGCGATATCGAAGCACTGCAGTTATATTGCCAATATTAACTAGATATTAATATAATGGTTTTTATATATACTGCTACAAAGTAGATTTTCTGAATAGTAAAATAAAAAACGCGTATTCCAACTGAATATAGAAAAAAAAAAACAATGGGATAATAATACATACAAGACTTGCTTTGAGAAGTCTTTATCATCCCATTCGTGATTTTTTTTTTTACTATTTTCACTTTGAACACACGTTCATAGAACGACTATTTACCTTAAAATAAGCTACTTAACATGCCAGTTTATTAAATAAAATCCGTTTTTTAACGAATTATTTTCTTAATCTATGTTGTAGAATCATCAACGAAAATCGGTCAACACTTGTTTTCGAAATATGAATTACTGAGCAAAACATTTCATTTTAATCGTAACCGAAATGACTTTTAATTAAAAAATAGATCTCAAATTATTTTTCTCGCTCTCTTTAACTCTTCACTTCTATTATAAAATGCCCGAAAGTATATTATCGAGTCTTATCATATTAATCGACTTTTGCTGCTGACCGTAAAATATGAGCCCCGAAACGTTAGCGGGTGAGTGTTATAAATTATCATCAACTAATTAATTATATTAGAGCCATCACCTGACCGGTGTCCAACCAAACTTGTTTTAATAAATAATTATCATTTTGGCCTTTACGACCTGACCTATCAACTATGATTCTTTTCTTTTCTTTAAAAAAAAGTTGACATTATTGATTGAAACGATTAAGTCAGTAGTTAAGCTAAAAAAAAAAAATTCAAGTCCATTCTTATAAAAAGTCGGTACTACCTAACTGATTGTGATCCAAATGTTTTGAAATCAGTGTATAGTATATATACTTAGAGTAAGTTCAAGTACTGTAGTACTCAGCAGTTATATTTAAATTACTTATTAGATAATAGACTACAGTAAACAAAGTACCATCATTTGTGGTACGTTTATGTTGCCGTAAAGAACCAAATTTATGCGCTGTGTGTAGGCACCAGCCACAGTCGGTGTTCTTGAATGGGTCATTGTGGAAGCCTGTTGACAGATATGTTATCTAACTTCTGGGATTTACGCCGTCTCGTAAAGATCGTTCCAAAATCAAAACCAAATGTCATTTAATCAAAAGGAAAATCGTCATCGTCAAAATTACGACAGTCCCTGTAAACGCCTCATATTCATGACTTCCTAGTGTTTTCACTGTTCCGTTTACAAAGTTGCTTAGAGTCTAAAAAATAAAGAATCCCATTTTAATTTTATTTAAAAAAGCAATATAAACAGTTTTAATTGCCTAATAAATGTTTTAAGGTATTCTACGACAGAAAAAAAAAAATTCTTGGAGGATTGTAAAACGTATACATAATTTTCTATTATTATTTTTCTGCTTGAGTTCATTTGTCATAGTCGTCTTATAATGTACTACAGTTCTCGTTGAATTTTAATTAAGAAGTAAAGAAATGTTAAGGTTGGCTTGTTGACCATGTGTTTTATTTATTGAACGTTATTAAACGTTAATTAAATTTAACTAAAATTCACACGGCTGAGCAGTTCCTGAGCTTTTGACTGCTGCGCTGTGTGTCCCGGGTTCGAATGACGCCTAGAAAAACTGTGGAGGCATGAGGAACAGGGTGTAAAGTTCTCTCATCCTCCATAGAAAAGGGGAGGATCCTCCGACCAGACGGGTGTTATGTCTGACGGGCACTTGCCCAACGGTTGATATTGGGAAGCTGTATGCACGGTAAACTCTGCTTGCGAGATGTAGTATTAGTGTGACGTCAGTATGACGCGTTGTTCACGTGTGGAGGTTGTATATATTGCTTCAAAACTATTTATCTATTATTTATTTCTTTATTGTTTTGTATGTACATATAAATTCCATTTTTAAATATTTTTACATAAAAAATAGTAGCCCACCGGTATCGGGAACAGGGTCCAAGCTACCGGCGGTCAGGGCTCCAGAGAGAGGAACTTCCTGACGATGCGAGCCGTGTCCAGCAGTACCGCTTTCTGAATCAAGCCCTTGACCCAACTGCCTAAAGAGAGCCTCCTGAGGTGTTGGTCGACGCTTATTTGTTTTATTATTTATGTACACACAATGAAATACATAAAGATAAGACAAAATTAAGATCTGAGTACAAAGGTACTGCTTATGTAAGTTACTTTAAAGGTTTGTAAAAGCACCTACGATACAGTAACAATTTCTAGTATGGGGCAACGTTTAAAAAAACATTACGTCTAACACTGGAACCGCCACACGTGAAATCAATTTCTATAATGAATAAGTTATGCACACGAGTCAAAGGCGAGAAAATCGCTGTAAAAAAGACACACATTTTTAAGGGCAACGATATTTACAATGTGTGTCAAGCACAGAGAAATCTTGCACCCTATGAGCAAATAATAATTGCTCATTCATTCGAGCATTATGGTGTTAAGTCCCCATGTCCAATTAAACATGTTTATACGAAGATAATTATATTTGACTCCAAGTGTCTGCAAACCGTTGATCTTTTCGGTGTTTCGCCATTAGTATTCTAATTCTCTGTTTTTTTTTCAATACTCATATTTCTTTATATGTTATGCAAGTTAATTGCGACCATAGAATATATACTGTTTGTGTATGTGAGTTCATGTTAGTAAACGCACCCACGATTCGGGAGAAATTCCTAAAGTGGGGCAACTTTTTTTTTTAATTATGTGTATATCTAGTATAGAATTTATTATGGCAATAGTATGTATCTGTATAGAGCTTATTAAAGTAGGTTAAATTAGAGTTAAGAGATTTTTTATCATTGTTTTCTTTTAAACCAAAGCACCTGCCACCTAATCTCTTTATCACCCAAGGTTGAATCATAGAGATTGCCTAAGGCATTAAGTCCGCTTATGTACATTTCTTTGTGCGCAAAGTATAAATAAATAAAACTAGTTTCTAGCATTTTGCCGTTCAACCCCGGCAACAGCATTCCTCAGGCCCTGGCAAATCCTCCCAATACTTAATCATATTAATGTTGATTTATTTAATTGATGCAAGTACAAGACATCCACAAACATGTTTATTGGTATGTGTTCTAACCTGTTCGATGCGCGCACGCAATTCCTAACGTGCGGTGCAGTCTCACGATTTGCATCTATCACTATCTCGTTTCGACACGTTTTAAGGATATCGTTGACATTGGTGGTGCATCATCAGGTAGGTACATTTACACAGTAATTGCTAACGAGCCAGTTAACTATATTTTGCCTAGGTACGAGTAACTACTTATTCTTAGGAGGACATGGCATCATACTTTATTGGATTCTCAAGGGAGTTTTGTGAAAATCAAAGAACTTATACCTATTTTGCGCAAAATTTATAACCTAATTTGCTAGTCAATCAAAATTCAACTTAATCCATCCAAACCAATATTATAAATGCAAAAGTAACTCTGTCTGTCTGTTACGCTTTCCCGCTTAAACCTCTCAACCGATTTTGATGAAATTTAGCACAGACAATCTTTAGACCCTGAGAAACGACATAGGCTACCATTTATCCCGGAAAAGTTTGATGTTCCCGAGGGAAATCTAAAAAGCGCGATATAACGGAACTCCACGCGGGCGAAGCGGCGAGCGGAAAGCTAGTTACCTATAATTGACAATCAATTTTGAAAACTTGTCAAAAATTGAGAAGATTTAGATATGTTTTTACAGATCAGACTGTGAATGTCGATAATTTGTCGAGAATTGGTGCTGTCAACTCAAGTTCCCTGTTTTGATAGACTGACCAAACCAGCACCTACCAATTATACCCCTAGTCAGTTTGACAACGTATTATATGACCTTATGATTCTGGGGGTCAGTGTCACATAAATAATTCTAATTAGCGTTTATTTTTATGATTCCAAGAGCCGTCATTACTGTTGTGAAATTCAATATAAGTGATTGGTTACAATGTTCTCTGTTCTTTACCGATGTTACAAAACGGTTGACTTTCAAATCATTTAATTTATCATATTTCGCATGGATTGAGTATCCAGTGTCGAGTACACATTAATCCTATACTAATTGATACTTGCCCTTTTCTTATTATGCCCTCTTACTTTATCTTCAAATTAATGACTAAAACCTCAAAGCAATTTAATAATACTTACTTACTACTACATAGGTAGTATGTAGTAGCCAGTATAGGTTGGTGATGGTTTTAAAACAAAGGTGGCTGATGTTGCTCAAAGGCCGCTTAACATAAATGGGACTGAGCAGGACATGTTCACAACATGCCAGACAAACTATGACCCCGAATAATAGAGAAATGGTGTCCCGAGATAAAGTGGCACCTGGCCACGTGGCGGACCACGCAGGAAATGGCGGGGCTGGATTGATTGCGCCAAAACTGGAAGGAAGACATAAGGACCCGCGAAAGGTGGAAGGAGAAGTTGTCCAGTAGCTGGATAGTGAGTGTGAGTGTTTAAAAGAAGCAAAATTATTAGTTCAAGAATAATTTAATTATAACACCTGGGATCTCACCGAGATGAGGCATATGTCCCATAATAAAAAGTAAAACAACTAAAACCCAACTACGACAAAAAACGACGCTGATAAAGTATAAAACAAGATTTTCAGAATACTGAACTGAACAAAGTTGCTAATGTAGTTGCAAGTAAATGGACACAGTAGACTCTACCAAGATGTCTTCGTTGTAAATTGACAATAATGTCATACACTACTATTCTAAAGTATGCAATATTCACTATGTAGACATAAATTTTCATGGTTGGAACGGCGTAGTCACACGTTGTCAAGGTGCTACGGTAGGTATATGTAACGTGTGACTCCGCCTTTCCAAACATATCTAATCCTAATCCTCTAATCGCATATCCAATTCATAAAATCTTAGTTTCAGTTTTAATTAGGGAAAACAATAAAAAATCAGCAACATCAAAACCTCAATCAATAATCTTGTGTCTAAGATTGGAAACTGATTTACATTTTTAACTAAAACAAAATTAAGTAATTAATGTCTTGTGCTATTTATGATCTACAATCCATTCGAAATAAGAACAAGGATTTAAACAAACTTTGTTCACAGCCCGTTTGACCGATTTTGACTTCTATTCCATAGGCATAAGACTGACATACTTAAATGCAAAAAATTGGTTACAATACCAAATATTTAAGTTACTGCGTTTGTTATACCACCAACGTAAATGTCAAATACTGTCGAATATTACAACGGATTTGTTCAAATCTAAGAGTACACTCTAAGATTAGAGATTCTAATCTTAGAGATGAGATTATATTCTCTAATCTTAGAGTGTACTCTAAGATTAGAGATTCACAACAAGCTCTTGATGCTGTAGCATCAAGAGCTTGTTCTAAACAACCTGCAAACAAATATTATAATTATTACATTTGATTTGTGTGTTGTGGAAGCGTAAATGTAATATTCAATAACTGTTATGTATTAAATATTTAATTTATGAATAAAAATACTATACCGTCGGTACCCAGGCCTTCATGTTTACAAATACATTACAGGTCACCTTACTTCAAAGAGAAAATTCCGGGTAGGAAAGAGCAGGAACGAAGTACAACCTGCTCTAAACTGAGAAGATTAAAAAAAAAGAATCTAATGCTTGATCCATATTTATCGAAAAACAAAGACTTATACTATTATATTTACGAATGTCTTCCCGTCAGATGACAACTTAAATTTCTTCAAGACTCTAGTGAATAGGCACATAATAGTATGCTTCACCATCAACGATTGCATCATTGTTTACCATCAGGCAGGTTCGCGGCTAAGTACCAGTTTATAATAAAAATTAAAGATTTAAAAACTCACCTTGATTAATAATATCTATACACTCCCGTCACATTCAAAATATCTAATCACACTATAGATATTAGGTATAGTAAAGCAGATTTATTTCTTGTAGATATTCGAACTACAAAGTCTCCAACCATTCGAAAAGACCGAGGGGAACAAAATCTGTTACGTTTCATTTTACTGTTACGTTTCATTTTCCGGATCTTCAGTAACAATGGGAGTCCCACAGGGGTCAATTCTTGGTCCTTTTTTGTTTCTTATTTACATCAATGACCTGCCGTATCTAATAAAGGATAACCACGATATAGTGTTGTTTGCAGATGACACTTCACTTTTATTTAAACTGAAACGTCAGCAGCAGGTTACTGATGATGTAAATAGCGTGATCTCCAAAGTAGTCCATTGGTTTAATGTTAATAATTTACTCTTAAACGAGAAAAAAACCAAATGCATTAAGTTTACTAAAGTGTTGATAAAGGGCGAAGAATTGAAATCTGACGACAGCACAGTGTTCTTGGGTATAACTCTGGATGCTAAGCTTCAATGGGGTTCACATATAGAAAAATTGTCAAAAAAGCTAAGTTCTGCTGCATACGCAGTTAGAACAATTCGTAATTTGACTGATGTTGAGACGGCCCGTTTAGTGTACTTTGGCTATTTCCACAGCGTAATGTCGTACGGCATTCTGTTGTGGGGAAATGCCGCCGATATTCAAACAATATTTGTTTTGCAGAAACGAGCTGTTCGTGCAATTTATAAATTAAGTCCCAGACACTCTCTCAGAGAAAAATTTAAAGAGATTAATGTACTGACCGTGCCGTCTCAATATATTTATGAAAATCTTTTATATGCTCATAAAAATATAAAATTGTTTAAAAAATACAGTGATGTCCATGATATAAATACTAGGAACAGGCACAAATTTATTGTACCTACAACAAGGCTCAAGAAAATAGGTGGCTCTTTCAGATGCCAATGTATACATTTTTACAATGGACTTCCAGAGGTGGTTCAAGATCTGAGCCTGAATAAATTCAAATCCTTCATTAAACGTAAGTTGTGTCAGAAAGCATTTTATAGTGTGAAGGATTATATTGAGGACAAAAAGGCTTGGGCTTGAGCTGCGTCCGATTTCTATACAATGATTGTTCTTTGATTTTTCCTCTTGTAGTTTTCATATGTAATAGTTTATGTTATTTATTCAAAGCCTGTATTACACACTATGTAGCCAAGCATATTATACGTTACGGAATTGTATCGCTGACAGAGATGTTCGGCACTTGTACAGCTACACAGGAGCTAAACTTTCCACAGATTCGGGAACACTGTTGGAGCTGCTGAACCTTGGACAAAACTATCTTAGCATTGTGTAGATTCAATTTCTTAGTATTGTATAATTGCATGGCAAACGTGTGAGCACAATGTACGAATGTGCTGTAAGGCATTTATTTGTTGGGTTAGTCTTTTTTATTGACTTAATTGTGCTCTGGCTGTTGAGAGTATGTCATGCACACTCAAATGTCTCGCTGATGGTGGCGTGTGTTTTGGGTCATTGGGTTCCCTTCGATATGGTTGAGCTGAATGATGCTGATCCATACGTCATGTTCGTGAACGGACGCCATCGGAGGGGACTGGTCATCTCTTAGCTGCCACGGCCTATTTTAATTTCTGAATTGATTTTTGTATGTTTTCCATAATGGACGCTCTCAGTGTACAATATATTTCTGCATCGTTCTCACGCGGTTGATTTCAACATGAATGATGTAATCAAATATTTGTAACAATAGCTTAAAAATTTAAAAGAGTGTCCATGGAGTTTCTTGCCCGTTCTTCTCCATAGGTACCTACTCTTTGGAATGGGCGACTAGCTTCATCTTATTGACTGACCGACCTTCTGACAATTCAAAAGTGCCTGTAACTGGTTTATTTGAAATAAATGATTTGATTTGATTTGACTGCAGTTAAATATGGAATAAAGTTTTATCCATTTAAGTAAAATTATATTTAACTCAAAATCAAAATTTAATCAACAAAATTTCGCCTTTAAAATAGAATAAGTAGATTAATTACATTAATATAAAATGTGATGACCACACAATGTAAAAAAGAATTAAAAATAAAGGAATGACAGGTAAATTAATTATGTGATTTATTAGTAAGTGTCTACACTAGCTGTGCCCCGCGTGTTGACTAATTAATAGGTTTTAAAACGTGTTTTTTCAAAGAACACGTGTACAACGAAGTTGGTTCATTGACATTCGTTTAAGAAAATTTTACAAATGTTGGATAAAGTTAAGTTGGAAGATCTTA
Source organism: Sesamia nonagrioides (assembly GCA_017933935.1). Classification (NCBI taxonomy): domain Eukaryota; kingdom Metazoa; phylum Arthropoda; class Insecta; order Lepidoptera; family Noctuidae; genus Sesamia; species Sesamia nonagrioides. Next base: position 206,897 of record JADWQK010002025.1, on the reverse strand, counting down.
TGCTGTCAAATTATCTGGAAATTTATGGTTTTTTCCAGGTTTTCTATCAATGAGCATTCCACTTCTCTCGGTGGTAGGCCATAATATCGGCTGCCGGCAGGAGTTACCACTGTCTGAGGAATTGTGTTGCAATGTGTGCCGGGTACAATGCACCAAATGCTGTCATGTCGGGAGTTTGGTCGTGAAGGGTCTCCAGATTAATCTCCCTCTGGAGCAGCATCGTTGGTCGTATTGTTGGGTTTAACATTGCATCACCTCGCTCGACTGCCGAGTGGCGCGCTTTACCATCTACGATTGCATCACTGCTTACCATCAGGTGGGATAGCAGTCAAGCACTAGTTTATAATTATTAAAAAAAACTCCTTCCGGCTAACAACAGACAGATCAGTTTAGTTTCGAATTTCGTGATTGATATGAAATGAGGGCATAATGTCGAAGACAATATTTTGTCTACTTAAATGTCATCTGAAACCAAAACTCATGATTATGCAATGTTATCCTGAAGCTTTTTAGTAACCAACTGTTTAGCTGATTAGGTGAAACTCCGCAAAAGATTCGATGACCTTTGTAATCGAGATAAAGTAATATTAATAATGACACAAAAAATACTTTACGACATGACACGGGAACAAGATGACCTGTATCGATTACATCGACCATTTCTCGGTCACGAATCGATTGTAACTCGATTCGTCGATCGAATTAGTTACGATTAGGGATGTCATTCTGTTGTTACGTAGAGGTTGTAGTTTCGAGATTTCGACAATGTTGTGGCCAGTGTGACCTTATGCACTACGAATCGTAAAATAGTAGTAAAGTTGAATTTTTTAAGCTAGGTGTCGGTTATTTCGTCAGTATTGTTTGGTAAGATATTCAATTTATTTACGCATTGTATTGCAAACAGTGCTCTTTTTATGAGTGCCATTCGCAAGAGTTAGAAAAAATTCACAAAATGTGTAGCCATTCAACGGAAGTATAGATCCGAAACCTTTTACTTACAACATCTACGCAAATGCGTCTACTCTCATAAATTTCGACCCCGTGGGAGTATCCGGATAAAACCATCCTATAAGTATGATAATCCTAATTATAAAACATCATCATCATCACCATCATCAACAACTTTTTATCGTTCCACTGCTGGGCACATGTCTCCTCTCATTCAGTGAAGTATTGAGCGTAATCACCACGCTTGCTCAATGCGGGTTGGCGATTTCAGACTTAATGTCCAGGTTTTTCTTCCCCTTGTAATCAGTCATTGGTGTCCAAGATATACTAAAGTACCTATATATAACTTAGATAAGTTTCATTGGTACTGGCATGACCTGGAATCGAACCCGCGCACTCATACTTGAGAGGCTGGTGTTTTACCCACTAGGCCACTTATATAAACCATTTGTGTGCCGAATTCCATCCAAATCCATTCAGTAAAGTATGAAATAGTAACAAACATAGATACATACAAACGTTCACGTTTACAATATTAGTAGACTAGTACATCAGTAGACTATTTTTTCACTCATTATACATAGTTATATGTTTAGCACAATATTGTCACCATCATCATCATCATCAGCCTCTACTCGTCCACTGCTGGACATGGGCCTCTTCCATGGCACGTCAACAAGCTCGATCCTGAACAGTTCTCCGCCAGCCACTACCAGCCACCTTTTTGATGTCGTCGGTCCATTTCGCCCAAGGGCGTCCTACGCGACGATTGCCGAGACGCGGTCTCCACTCGAGGACTCGCTTACCCCAACGGTTGTCGGCCCTGCGGCATATGTGACCAGCCCATTGCCACTTCAGCTTGCTAATCCTCTCAGCTATGTCGGTGACTTTAGTGCTTTGTCGGATCACCTCATTTCTGATGCGGCCCTTCAGAGAGACGCCCAACATAGCCCGCTCCATAGCTCGCTGAGCGGCTTTAAACTTGTGGACTAGTCTGACCGTTAGTGTCCACGTCTCGGCTCCGTAACTCATGACGGGTAGGATGCACTGGTTGAAGATTTATAATAATTTAATCCACATTAATTGATGTTCTTACTGCTGACACACAGGACATGGACTGAAATGTATTACGAGAGCCCAGCGGCCCAGTTTGCAGATGTCACATGTCTTTGATATGTTTATTCTAAGACATACCGGTGGCCTGAGAGCAGCCGTGGCCTAGTGGTATCGCCTACGACTAACAAGTTGCAGGTCGTAGCTTCGAACCCCGTTAGGCGCTACTTTGTGTAAATATTTCATCAGCATTGCTCTCAAAACGGTGAAGGAAAATATCGTGAGGAAACCGTGCATGTCCTAGAGGTAAAAGACATGCGACATCTACCAACCCACACTGGGTCCGCGTGGTAGATTACGGCCCACTCCTTCTCACCAAGAAGAGGCCTATGTCCCAGGAGTAGGAACATCATAGGCTGATTATGTTATACCGGTGTCAGTGCTAATGAAATTCTTTACACACAGTAAGGCGCCTGCCTGGGTTCAACCCCACGCGCTCTACGTACAACTCGGGGAGGTCACCACTGCGCCGTAAAGCCCTCCAAATTTAGATCTTTGAAAAAATAATAGCGCTTTTTCATTCCGATCCCTTCGTATTGCATAATTTGACATACGTATATACTTAGATATGAATCTAATTTACATTCCAAAGCCGATTTAGAAGAGCAATATAAAATCTGAATTAGCAGTAAATCAAAGTTAGTATGGAGTAGTATTTAAGTGTGAGGGACAAAGGTTAGCGTCGTGCGTAGGAGTGTCGTGCATGCTACAGAATGCTTAACCTGGAATGAAGTGAGAAGACACGCATCAACAACCTTCGTACTGATGCAGTATATATGAAAGAAATATTTAGTTACTTGTTTATTTATTTGAACGCGTTTCGGTTGGAAATTTCTAAATTTACACCTACAATATATAAAGTCGGAAATAACGCTAAGCGAAAACTAACTAGGTAATAGACGAGAATTGTGAGAGTTACAGTTTCACGCCAACGAACAAGTTGAAGCTAGTAGGTGGATGAAAATGTAGTTTATGACTGGGGAATAGATATGATTACGAGAAACGAACAGATAAAAATACATGTGATCTCTGTAAACAAGTTATTTGTGAACACCTGCCTCACAGGATCATTCTTCTACCACAAACAAAGCTGAAGATGTCTGACATTCGCTCACTGTATGAGTCCATAAAATACTCTATAATAAGAAATCAAATTGTAAACATTACCACAGAGTGAAAACTAATGCAGCTAGATCTAATGCAAGCCCACACAATCAACGTCACAATTGCAATATACACACCATTCGTGTATACTATCTATTTCAAGTTAATCAAAAATCAGCTTTATTTCAAACATAATTAAGTTCATACCAGAGTGGAGAGCACTTTTATAGAGGCTATAAAAATATTTGGCATTCAAGTATTTTTCCAATAACTTGTATTTGTTTACATTAATGGAGAAAATGTCGAAAACTCTGATTAGTTATTTGACAGGGTTAAACGAAATGCATTATTTCCATTTAAAATAAAGCAATGTCCTCTCCATTCACGTCACCATATCCAACGAATATTTTACTATTAGAACTCAGAAGGTCTTAGATCACGGATGGCATACATCAGCCGAATTCTATGCGTTATTTCAATCTGGGATTACTACAATAATGTATGGGTTGCACTTTTGCTATATGTAATTATATTCAAATAACTTATTTTCTTCTTGACGAACAATTAGAGCAATAAAGAACTGCGTGTGACCAAGGGACCTAAATCGTAACCAAAACTTTAGTAATCTCTCGATACACATCTTGCGATTTGGCTTTAAATACAAGATATTAGATATGCAGCTGCGAAATGAGATGATCGCTCATTCAAGTTATAAAGAGGCATTTAGAATTTCCTCTTCTAGCTAAATAACTCAAACATATACCTACTCAAGAGACTATAGAAGATGGATTCATATCCGTATCCAAGGATCATCCAATCAAAACCTCAACCTAATAAGCACCGTTTCCAAGATCACAGCCAACATTTGCATAAGTCGGCGTGTGATTATCAAGTCGTCCGCTTCGTGGCGGTCTCGCAGAGCCAACATCCCTGCAATTTGAGAACTGAACCCATTATTATATTATGCAATGTGGGCCTTGTGAATGTAACCATTAGTACCATGTTGCAGTGCAGACTAAGCTAGGCAGAAATAGTTTCGAGCTAAATTAATATTCTACACGTAACATAACGCACATTGCTCGTAGAACCGATGGCCGATGGGGCAGTAAGGTTCTGGAGTGGCGGCCACGTACTAAAGGCGCAGCGTAGGGAGGCCTCCAACAAGGTGGACCGATGACCTGGTGAAGGTCGCGGAAAGCCGATGGATGCGGGCAGCGCAAGACCGGTCAACGTGGAAAGCCTTGGGGGAGGCCTTTGGTCCAGCAGTGGACATCTATGGGCTCAAGAAGAAGAAGAACATAACGCCTGCACTGTTTGTTGCTCACAAGAAAAAAAATACCAAATTTCAAGCTTCTGATGATTAGTTACCTTTAATAAATACATGATATGTATTCCCTACTTAATAATACTTTTCCTTTTTGTTATATACTAGCGTCCGCCCGCGACTTCGTTCGCGTGGAGTTAATTATTTGAACATTTTATTTTAACCCCAAAAGATACAGCAAACATTTTAATTTTTTGTTATGCTCCGCTCCTATTGTTCGCAGCGTGTCATATAGCGCAAAGCCTTCCTGGATTAATGGGCTACCCAACGTAAAAACATTTTTTCAAATCGGACCAGTATTTCCTGAGATTACCGCGTTCAAAAAAGCTCTTCAGCTTTAAGTAGGATTAGTATAGAAGTATAGATATTAAGGTCTACAGTTAAACGACCTGATAACTTTATTCGAAGAATAATTATGTATTTTTTTAGTTTTTTCGTGTCAAACATCAATTTTATTACTCGATAAAAGATATTCGGGGATGGTATAGTCAGTTGTTCTATTGCTAGTTTTATAATAATTTACTATTGCATATGGGCATTACCTGTCATATTATATTATTACATTCGCATTATTCAAGATTATCCAAGGCATGCATTTGTCTTGTTACATGTTCATAAACCTAAACATAAATAATAGTCGACAAAATATAGATAACTTGTTACCTTGAATGGAAAATCGTGCGACCTCTCTTCAAATGTAGGTACATAACTTGGATCGGAACGCTACCTTTTTAGAATCATAGCTTACGCTGGATGTGTACCATTGGATACACTGCCCTAGGGCTTTCATGATCTGTTATTCAGAGCAACAAAGTAAATATTTTAAACTGCACTAGAAACTAGATAACGGTATTCGTAAATGAAAAGTATAAGCAATAGTTCATGGATACAGACCACAATGTAATAATGAATATATATTTTTAAATATTAATGCTATTCTCTTGACTAATCCTGTATGGTTTATAATGTAATATATTGTAATCCAAAGACCTATAATTTATTCGAATTTTGTCGTATAAAATGTCTTTTGAATGAAAAATGTATTAAAATGTAGATTTTAGAGTTTTTATACATGTATGTAAGACCTTTTATGTCACCGATAAATATTGACTTTATCATCAGGCTAAGTAGACGATCTTAGGAGGATGCCAAGTAACAGCTGAATGAGTCTCCGAAAAACGACTTGAATGTCATGCAATAGGACACCTATGTCCAGTACTAATCTGGTGTAGGCTGATGATGAAGTTGGCTTGGCTTTGACGTTATCAGCATATTTTGAGTCTCATATTTTATTACCTACATCCTGACATTCCAGTAGATTCATTCAGGCCTTTGGATGGTAATGCTGTTGTCTACACGTAGCAGGTCATACACGTATAGCCACACGTACGGCACTCCGTCTGCTGCAATATTGTGACATATGGAGAAGCCGACCTACATACACTAATTTTAACACAAATAAGAAATCGAAAATATTATCAGCCTAGGGTAACTTAGAAACAGCTAGGTATTCGTGCATAGGATTTGCTGAGCGGTTCGCGTGCTGAGCGAAGTAGAAGTCTGACCTGCGTCAAACCCAAGAAATTTTGTAAATCCGTTACCATTTCTAGACCTCTCTGAAAATGTTCTCATTACGATAACCGAAGAGACCTGCATACAAAATTACTGAACCGTGATAAAAGTTGGTTGACCTTTGAAGTTACAGGTCACTGAACATCAAGTACCTATCCACAATCTTATGCAAATACAGCACAGCACAGTCTATCTCCAAAAAAATAATTAAAACCACAACCTTTCGCACAAGGTCGAGCGAGAGCGTTTGATAACCTTTAGTGCGCGAGCGCAACCTTTAATATGTCCTAACTCGACAATTATTGTATTAAGAGCTATGACATCGTCGATCGTACAACCGTGTCAAAAGAATTAATTGTTCAGCCTATTTTCTAGTTTCACGTTATGAAACTTCCTATATTCGTTGATGTGACTTGAAATGCAACCGATTGCTGAAAGGTTTTAATTATTTAATCGGCTGTTATTAATTCCGTCAATAAATCACAAGAGCTGACTTAGAATATGGCTGCAAGAATGATTCAATAGAAATTTGTGAACCGGGCACCTACAGCAAACTTATTTTATTCATTTAGTTATAGACTAGAGCAGGTTTAGCATATGTATAGGGTAAAACAATGTTACCTTTTTTATGGCATCTCCTTAGTATCGAAAAAATATTACGACTGTCAGTCAGGGTGCCCTTTGGCTAAACAGAAAAACAGAATTGTTTGATTCCGTTTGTAACCTCCTAAAATAAAAAAATGGCGATCCCTTCAGTCAAGCTTAGCAACGCAAGTTCAAAAACGCTAGCTAGCCCAAAGTATTTCTAGAGCTATCCTATGTGCAGACTACAGTACATAAAGCTACTACAATCTGTCAATTTTCTTGATTAGATTTACAACTTTATCGTAAAGCGTTAAGGCTCAAGGTTGTTTGGAAATATTTTAAAGTTTAGTGTAGGTTGGCCTGCTGTCGTCTGTACATATTATATAGTGATTAGTTAGAATTTACTTCGATTCTCTTAAATTTTTCCTATGTATGATTTAGTAATCTATGCCGCGAATCGGTAAACGTAAGGCCCTCAGGCTTGGTAGAGCAACGATCTTGCTAGAGTTGTCAAAAATCGGATTGAATTAATGGCGTAAAATTAGAAAGGCTTATGTCCAGCGGTGGACTGCTACAAGCTGATGATACTGATGATGATAACTATGCCAACAATAGTTACTAATAATGCATTAGTTAATTTAAGGTTTCCGGCAATCAATGGAGTGTAAAGCTCAAAACGACGATGCTGCAGACGTATGTCCTGATTAAATATTTTAATGTCACTCGCATGCAACACACATGTCATTATACAATCACACACAGTTATGACACGTGCATCTTCGTACAATTGTGCAAATGTAATAATTGAATGTCTGGTCGTGTGCGAATCTCTTAAGTGTGTCGGTCTTAATTCGGTGACTGGGTAATAACTATGACTTTGAGTGCTGGTGGATGGTTATGTAAGTGCATAGGAACTAGTAACAGAAGGCGCAAAATTGAGTGTTTTTACACAATTTTTGAGAGGCCAAGTCCGTCAGTAAATCCTGATATGGAATTTCATTCAACCGATAGAATACTGGTTAATAATGGCAAAAAATAATATATGTATGTTCATTAGAACTTAAAAGATATAAAGTATATTGTTATAGTCCACATCATTTTGATGGTTTAAAAAATAGGACAGCATATACTTACCAGCTTTTCGACAAAAAACAAAACCAGAAATAGACAAGATTAATTAGAAACAAGTTTAATTAAATAAAAGAAGGAAATTTTGTTGAAGAAAAAATGGTTACCAGGTGCCACCATAAACCGTAGACACAAAACTAAACTAACAAAAAAAATTCAAGTTGTTTTATCAACTTTTTCATCTTACCTTTCAATATTTATTTTTTGTTACTGTTTGTGTGCTTATCCATCCATAGAAGAGGCTGGTTTGCTAAACAAATATACAGTATGTTAAATAATAGAGGGCGTTCCCTTAAACTCGTTAATATATATCATTAATAGATTAAAATAAAAATATCAGCATAGAACAATAAGCATAAAATAATCCGAATAAAAAAATATTATAATTGAAAATAAATTTGAAACCTCCTGTTTTAAATCAAAATAGTAGTCGTCATGTATAAATAAATTGCGACGTTGCCGTCTTTCAAGTTCGTGTGTACAGTGTGTTTCTTTTACATGTCAATTTAAAATTTTTATTGAATATTTTCATATTGAAAAAATTTTAAAACATTTTGTTTTCGAATGGAAATATTTTTTTTTTAGCATGTATGTATTCTATACTATTTCGGGTTAACGGGAACGCCCTCTGTTAGTTAACATACTATATAGTAACGAGTAGGCTCCCTGCGACTTATTTTGTTCTGTTTTGCGATCTAGGATGAAAAGTAGCGTTCGTTCAAGATATTCCTACTTTCAAGTTTTATAGCGGTAGGTTCAAAGGTTAAGGCTGGTAACAGACAAACTGACAGTCTTAATTTCTTATATCATATTAAGTGTGAGTAGAATATATAGATATTGTTTAAGAAAGAAATTATTACTATCCCTAAGCACTTAGGTACCAGCATACAGGATCACTATACATAATTTCCACATTAAAAATAAAATACTCTAAAGCTAGATACCAAATTTGCAAGAAACCCGCACTGTTTACATTACAATCTACTTTAGGCGTTTTTTTTTTTTGTTTTGTATCTTGGGAGTATATACAAAGACCCAGACCCGGAGCAACTAATCTTAGGTCCTACAAATTTCTCTTCCATGCGGGAATAGTACCCGTGACACGCAGCGCAGCAATCAATCGCTTACCCATGGCGTCAACCATGTCGTCAAAGCAACCTTTATGAATAATTTGAAAAGTAGAAAGCTGAAATACGAATCAAACATGGATTTAAAAAAAGAACAGAAAATCTAGAAGGATTCATAGCTTACAACAATATGTAAGCTAAACGAAACATGTCCTAGATCCAATAAATTGAACGCATGTGTCATCTAATAATCCTCACTGCGCCGGTTTGTGGATTACGACCCATTCCCTCACATAGAGAGAGGAAGGCCTGTGTCCCATTAGTGGGAACAGTAGAGGCTGATTACGTAAACCTGGTAATTTTGCAGGCCATACTTGTGAGTGTTCATTTTTTGCATGTGCTTGTTGTCTTGTATGTATTTGTTTATATGAGTTATGTTACTCGAAAATACACTAATATAATGTAACTTTTCTATTAACTATGATTTTCAGAAAAATAAAGATACCATCTGATACAAGTAAACCGTAAAATCGGTGGTTAAATCTTAAAATAAGAATTTGTTGGTGAATACGTGACTCATACCATTCTGTCCGTATCTAAAGCTGACAAAGTCGTCAGTTATGTTGACATATTACTTCAACAAGATTTCTAGTTATGCAAAGTACAGACATGTTGTCGTTTAGTTTACAAGTTGGGTATTAAACGTAATGTCATTTCCTATTCTGTCGTCTTGTCCTCTACGATTATGATTTATGATACTGCATTTTTGTATTTTTATAGTGAGAAATATCATCTTAATTCCATTTTTTCCACAAAATTATATCTATCATAGTCTCACTAATACCTTAAGAAGGTGGAGAGGACAGTAGATTAAATTTTGTGAATAATGTTCTCAGTCTTTGGCCTAATCAGAGATTGGTAAAGCCTAACCGACCAATCAATACTGTTTATATAGTTTATTTGGCACATTAGTAGACCATAACCTAGATTAGGAAATATGACTTTTCACCTCGATATACCCATAGGATCGAGACCTATGCGGGTGATTCCACAGGGCGCAGATAGTAAGTAATACACGAAAACTTTTCTTTAATACTCTACAAGTTAAACTATTCATCTCTAAAAAAAATTCGAATCAATCAGATCTATCAAACAAAAGTTTTCGTCTTTTCTCAAGCACTCGTAGGCACAGGCAATTAATAGTCGACACCGACAAGATATTAGTGACGCCCACTACCTGTACTGATTCATATTCATGTTACAGTGGCGCCTAACACGAGGTTAACAGCTCACTATTTAAGATATTTTAATATTTGCAAAGAGGTTTTGGTCGTGGTGACCTAGTGGTTAAAACACCAGGCTCTCAAGTATGAGTGTGCGGGTTCGATTCCAGGTCAGGCAAGTACCAATAGAACTTTTATAGGTTATATGTACTTTCTAAGTATATCTTGGATACCAATAACTGATTACAAGGTGAAGGAAAACATTTTGAGGAAACCTGGATTTTATGTGTGAAATCGATAAACCGCATTGAGCAAGCGTGGTGATTACGCTCAATTATTTCTCTGTATGAGAGGAGACCTGTGCCCAGCAGTGGGACGATAAAAAGGTTGATGATGATGAAAGAGGTTTTGTTATAATGATATTGGCAACAATTCACAAACTGTTCACAAACTTAACTACATTCAAGTTCAGTACATCTTTTTATTTTTATTTCATTCGGAAAAGGACGGAAAATAATTATTAGTTTCGTCCTGGCAGCGGTGATTTCATGTAAATTAAATGAGTTCCTTAAGGTATTGTGACTCCGTCGAAATAACTGTCATACATAACGTTAAGCAAAATCTACTATATTATTAGTAGACTAAGATTCTCTCGGTGATAGGCCATAACATCGGCTGCCGGCGAAGTTACCACCCACCAGACAAAGTCTTGCCGCCAAGCGATTCGTCGTGTTTCGGCATGATGTCTGGTGAAGCCGTACGGAGGACGGGTCTGAGCAGCTGTGTTGCGATGTGTGCCGGGTACGATGCGCCAAATGTTGTTGTGTCGGAGGTTTGGTCGTGGAGGGTCTCCAGATCAATCTCGCTCTGGCGCAGCATCGTTAGTCGTGTTGTTGGGTTTAACATTGCATCACCTCGCTCAACTGCCGTCTTCCTTCCTATTCCAAAGTTTTTTAAGTGAATAGGCTTAATAAACTAGTGCGCTTTACCATCAACGATTGCATCACTGCTTACCATCAGACGGGATTGCAGTCAAGCACTAGTTTATAATAATTAAAATAAAAAAAACTAAGAGTATCTGCGCGTCAAGTCTAAATGCACTGTGAGGGTCGAGGTGTTGGAGCCGCGCCATAGCACGTAATTCAAGTCGTTCGTGGTACATGTTCCGACGCATGATCTCGACAAGTTCCTGAATGAAGAGCTATGGCCGAAGGGTGTTGTGTACCGCCGGTTTCGTGGTCTGCTGCGTGACACCAGTCAGCGAAACACGACGCCGACGATCCGTGTGCAGTAGTTTTAGTTGTTATGCTATATGTATTTATAGTATTGTTATGTTTTAATAGTATAGTATGGTATTTGTTATGATATTTTTTATATATTAGTTTACATACATTTTTATGTTATAGTTTGTATTGTATTTTCTATGGGCCCTAGTGGCTTGAATTAAATAAATAAATAAATTGTAGGTGGAAGCTTAGTACAGATATATAAGAGCAATAGGTAGTTAGGTAAGGGCCAGGCCCGGATCGATGGGGCGGAGTATTCCACATGCGACTCGAAGACATACGGCGTATAGCGAGGGGATTTGGTAAGGCCGATGCCTGTCTAGCTCGCTCGAAAGAAAGGTATCGTAGGCATTAGTATAGAAAACTGGAGGAACTCGGTAGACGGGTGGGTGTGTGGGTGGGATTCAATAAATGTCGCCGCCCAGATAGCTTGAGTAGTCAAGTCAAATAAAAAAGAACATTTTTTTTATAAATTATAAACTAGCGCTATATATTATAAGCACCGCAATCCCGCCTGATGGTAAGCAGTGACGCAATCATTGATGGTAAAGCGCACCAGTTTATTAAGAGCCTATTCACTCTAGCCTTGAAGACACTCAAATTGTAGTCCGACGGAAACACCGACGCTGGCAAATTGTTCCAGTCCCTCGATGTACGCGGTATAAAGGAGGAGGCGAAACGCTTATCCGGATCGTAGTGGTGTTAACAACGTAATGGTCACTGGAAACTCGCCGTATGACGGGTCGTCCGATGGTGGAACTTAGATGGGGGGATTCAATTATGCAATTCCCTCGCACATTCCCCAAAATGCATCCTATAAAACTCCGAAAGGCTGGCTATTCTACGCCTATGCTCTAGGCTTTGGAGACCGTCTCGAATTAAATCAGGGTCACCAATCAGCCTCTTCGCATGCCTCTCCACTGAATCCAAAGTTGAAATTATATTCTTGGAAGATAAAGACACCAACGAGGTACCTGATATCTTGAATCTCAACCCCTAGTGTAGTTCTATTATTTGTTCGGTCCTGAGTCTATAGTGACAAGCTGTATGTCGATATGTCCAACATTATGTTTATTGTACAAAGATAATTAGAAACTTAGTTCTGTTTCAGTCACAAGTAATTCTTTGCTTCATTATTTAGTTCAATTGAATCATTTAAACAAAAGAAAGAACACCGAAGTTGCGAAAACTTTCAATTACGCCTTAAATTATGGTATCGTCTCCTAATTGCGTATTACAAAAAGACTTTTGTTCTCAATAGTTTGGCACAACGTCTGTAATTGGCGAGACACAGCGGTTATTTTGTAATTATTATGCAACAGCCAACATGGTCGGAGCATCTTCACGTATATTTTTAGACAATGTCCTAAGCGATATCTTTAACCCGTCACTGTTCGTGTTCAAAAGTCTTTATAGCAGCCTACAAGGTGACTCCAAATATTCTGTACCCTAATTGCGTAACAAACATATTTCTCACAAAATAATTTTGAAGCATATTATATACATAATATATGATAAGCCGTTGCTTCATATCCAAATATTTGTCTATTCAACAACGTAAATAATAATATCTACAGTTTGGAAAATATACAGTGGGGCAATCAATACTTGAAGTTAGTTTTAAATAAGTTAGAAACAGTTTTATCATGGAAAAGGTTAGTAGAGTAGTAAAGAATGAGTGGTGTATTAATGGTGATAAACTTTGCCACGAAGATAATATGTAGAATATCAAAATGGCTGACGAAGAGGATGACAACATCATTTTCGCCCTAATTGTGATACAATATATAAAGCATTAACCCCCTTATTCATAAACGTTGGTTAAAGTTGACAAGTAATTAGCGATTGTTTAACCATACAGTTTAGTCGTTTGCACGTCACTTAACTTAAATCATTGTTTATGAATAAACCCCTTAAACACTGTCACACTCAACCTGTCAAAATTACGTCTAATTTAGAGAAATTAGATGTATTTGTGACAGATTGAAAGAAAGAAAACAAAGAGAGAAATAAATGTCAAAAGCTTGTGAAAATGTGGAGATTTTCACAAGTTTTTGACATTTCTTTGTCACCGAGACTGCGACTAGCTTTAGAACATTTTTAATTACAAATATTGGTCTTCTGATTAAAACTCAGTTTTAGACAGCAAATGTTCTTAAAATTACGAGAAATGGCCGTCAGAACATCATCATCAATAACCTTTTTTATCGTCCCACTGCTGGGCACAGGTCTCCTCTCATACAGAGAAGGATTGAGCGTAATCACCACGCTTGCGCAATGCGGGTTGGCGACTTAAACTCCAGGTTTCCTCAAGATGTTTTCCTTCACCTTATAATCAGTCATTGGTGTCCAAGATATATTTAGAACATGCTTCGTATTAATTATAACATGTTAAGTCATAAAATGTTAAAGTAAATTTCTACAACAATTATCTAACTTCAATACGAAACACAACATCCAGTACAATGACCCCTAGCATTTCAATAATCTAGATCAAATTCTACTTTCTTTCTCTAGACATTAAACCATTTCGAAACTACAGAGGATGGTCACATTATGTAAACGTTAAGGATAATAATAACTAAGGTAGGTATAACAAAAATGAATGGATGGACAGTAAAACCAAATAATAACATGCTGAGAATATTGTACCGGTAATGTTCATGATAATTCTGTTAGTTAATTTAGATTGTGCCTGCAGGCATTACGGTCGCGTGACGTGGAAGGCGGAAGAAGAACTGGATTGCTTCCCGTAGTGCTATGGTATGTACAAAGGTACATAAGTCAGAAAAAACAGATCGTAAAATTTTTAAGACAACCTTTTCTAGATGGTGTCAGTGCAAGACTATAAAGGTTATGTAACGCTTATCTCGGTTGATATGTAGATGCGTATGTGAACATGTTGAACATAAAATAATGGCTTAATTGCACAAATGAGGTACTCTGACAGTTTTCCTCGGTAGGTCTATGAAGGGGTTACCATTTTTATAAAACTCGGCCACTCCGTGCTTTGGCAAGCAGGTAAAGCTGTTAGTCTCGGCTGCAATTCGTGGGTCTTTGAACTGTCAGATTTTCGAGCATCTGACTACCCGTAACCACTGAGTTATGGGTAGAGATACCCGAAAATCTGAAAACCAAGCGTGCATGTACCACCAGTCTCAGGGTTGTGGAGGTCAGGCAAATGCTATGTCTAAAATACTGTTACTCAGCTGCTTCCAGATAGACTGGAGGCCAACCCCAAAATAATCGAGAAAAGGCAGGTAGATGCTGATGTTGAAACTATTATTCATTACAAGCGATTCGTCGTGTTCCGGCATGATGTCTGGTGAAGTCGTACGGACGACGGGTCTGAGCTGTTGTGTTACGATGTGTACCGGGTACAATGCGCCAAATGTTGTTGTGTCGAGAGTTTAGTCGCGGAGGGCCTCCAGATCAATCTCCCTCTGGTGCAGCATTGTTGGTCGTGGTGTTGGGTTCAACATTGCAGCACCTCGTTCAACTGCTATCCTTCCTATTCACTCAGTATTTTTTGAGTGAATACGCTCTTAATAAACTAGAGCGCTTTACCATCAACGATTGCATCACAGCTTACCATCATGCAGGATTATGGTCAGGCACTAGTTTATAATTATAAAAAAAATAACAACGTTATTTTCAAATACATGGATGAGTGTAGACTCTGCACTGAGAAAAAAGACTTTAAACTTAGGAAGCTAGGGCTCTAACTGGCATGACATGGCTGACTCATAGTTATAGATAAAACATACATACTCGTAGACATAGTGACAGTGATACGCGTCCAAAATTACACTAGTTTGACATCAAATGACCTTGGTAGATTTTTTTATTTCAATGAAAAACTTTTTTATTATTCGAAACCAGTTTTAAATCGACGACCCGCCTATGGTCTTTAGTTAATGAGACACCTATAACCCATAATAAAAAGTTAAAAAACTAAAACCCAACTACGAGAAAAACGAGGCTGAAAAAGTATAAAACAAGATTTTCAGAATACTGAACTGAACAAAGTTGCTAATATAGTTGCAAGTAAATGGACACAGTAGACTCTACCAAGATGCCTTCGTTGTACTATTCTGACGATAAATATGTTTGGAAAACCGCAGTCACACGTTATGAAAGTGCTACGGTAGGTATATGTAACGTGTGACTACGCCTTTCCAAACATGAAAATTTATCTCTAAATAGTGAATATTGCATACTTCAGAATAGTATCGTAAGACATTATTGTCAATTTACAACGAAGGCATCTTGGTAGAGTCTACTGTGTCCATTTACTTGCAACTATATTAGCAACTTTGTTCAGTTCAGTATTCTGAAAATCTTGTTTTATACTTTTTCAGCGTCGTTTTTTGTCGTAGTTGGGTTTTAGTTTTTTAACTTTTTATTATTTGTACTATTTTGGTGTTAAAGTGTATTTGTGGCGCATAATATTAATAAAAGTTAAATTGACGAACTAAAAACTAGGTAGTTAACATACGACATCTCTTTTGACTTATGTATCGGCGTATAGTAATATGTAGAGATGTCCTATTTTACTATTTCGTAGCGCTTGCAGCGTAGCGCGTATAGCAACGGTTTCACCGTGTGAAGCTCCCGGTTTTTCGTAGTAGCGACGCACATTTGCGTCGATGGCACCGAATGGGTCATAAATTAGTGGATGAGGCAGTTAGTATAAATAGATTGGATGTTTTTCTAACGGTGGTAGGCCATAACATCGGCTGCCGGCAGAAGTTACCACCCACCAGACAAAGTCTTGCCGCCAAGCGATTCGTCGTGTTCCAGCATGATGTCTGGTGAAGCCGTACGGAGGACGCGTCTGAGCACTTTGTGTTGCGTTGTGTGGCGAGTACGATGCGCCAAATGTTGTTGTGTCGGGAGTTTGATCGTGGAGAGTCTCCAGATCAATCTCCCTCTGGCGCAGCATGGTTGGTCGTGTTGCTCTTGGATTTAACATTGCATCACCTGGCTCAACGGCCGTCATCCTTGCTATTCCTAAGTTTTTTAAGTGAATAGGCTTAATAAACTAGTGCGCAGGCATCAAGGATTGCGTCACTGCTTACCATCAGGCGGGATTGCAGTCAAGCGCTAGTTTATAATTATTAAAAAAAAAAACTTATATTAAGAGGACCTGGGAAGATTTCTTAATCTATCTAATTCTGCTAACGATCGACTGTCATGTGGATTTTTAAGTAATTTATTATGATCCAAGGCACTTATAAATAATCCCTCTATGGTTTTAACTCTACTGAGAGCGACATAGGCCTGTCCTTTAGCAAACAATGACTTTCCTAGATCTGTAACTTTTTATCTAGAGTACAACCTTGTAATTTATGTACAGTACAACCCCAAGAAAGAATCAGCGGGAGCATTTTACGCTGAATTTGCCCAGAACCCCTCAAGCCGTCAAATGCAGTGAGGCAAGGCTCGATTTTGATAAGTCCGTTAGTATCTGCTTTTATGGATGCGTCGTCAAATTGTATGAGAACAGCGCTTGGCTGTTCTCCTGTTCCAACTGATCGCGCCGAAGAGCAGGCCATTCGAAGGCCTTCACCACTCCCATCGCTCCGTTTACCAAACCCTGGTTTACATTCAAATTTCTACGAAGCATTACTAGGGATTATGTACAAACATAAAGTACTCGTGAAGCTCTTTCAGATGATACCAAATACGGTATATTTATTTTAATTTTGTATTAACATAGAACTTTTTGTCGAATTGAACGACGATTGAACGTTCTGCAGTGGTCTTATTCTGATAAGTAGTAAAGAAGCTATCTATGAACGAAAAGATGTGAATTATATGCAATCAGCCCATGAATACAGGTAAAGTCACAAGCAAATGCTAGTAATATATACATATTTAAAATGTACAAGTTAAGCCCTTTCAAATGATACCAAACACGGCATATTTATCTTAACTTTATTTTTTTACTCTGTATATTTTGTCCGCTAGAGGGCGCCACGTTAGATTTTGTGAAACTCCATATAGCCTATAACCAGCAGACAATTAAGACGCTTCTAATGATATATCATTTATCGAATTCGAATAAGTAGTTTAGAAGTTACGAGGGAACAGATGAACATACATACATACATACATACATACATACATACATACATACATACATACATACATACATACATACATACATACATACATACATAGCCTGTCAAAATCATAACCCTCCTTTTGCTTTGCCGTAGTCGGGTAAAAACGAACTAAACTTAATCTAATACAAAATCATTTTCTTGGTAAAAAACGCACTACTTTTATTGCACATTTTACTGTTAACTGTTCTATAGTTTTAATTACGGTGCTTAAAAATGCTGCAAAGAACCATACGTGGATTTCACTTCATTTGTATGTTCATATAGTTCTGCAAAAGGAAAAAGTCATAGAATTTATTACGAGGCACATTAAAAGCACTTTTAAAGGTCAAAAATTACAATGTGATAAAATACAGAATTGATTCTAGTCGCTGCTTCCCAAAGGTAGTTTTAGTGTGGAGAAGACTTTCGACAACGGTGAACAATCTAAGCGGAGATTCTTCACAGCAAGGGTGTGTGGAGACACAGATGCATTCTCTTCCTTGGCTCTTATAGTTCGAAAGAACGGCTACCCTGCACGACCAGAGGAATACCAGCTGAAGGATCAACGTTTTAACGTACTTCCCGAAGGTTGCCTCGGGCTGAGGAGGTATCACGCCGACAACTTACTAACTCCGGGCTGAAATTTGAATACCAAATTTAAAATCTTAATACCACTAATACCTCGGTGTAGGTAATGTAACTGTAGGCAAAACATAATATTAAATACGTCTGTTACTTTACTTACAATAACACTTGCAATAGTACTTATTGCAACTGTGCCTACACAATCTTAACCAACACATAACCCTTTGAATAGAACGTAATGAAGTTCAAATGATCCTGCAATGTTTGGACCGCTAAAGAGACGAATCTATCATAAGTCTTTACATAATAGTTTATAGATTTCATTAGAGTCTATTCAGAGTTCTAGATAACAATCCTGAGAATATAAATCACGTTCTGAAAGTAAAAGGATTCTATAAAACGGCTGCTTGTGACGTCATTCGGTGAATCTATGGTAAGCCCACGCGCATTTGACAATGAGGAGGTGAGCTTTGATTAATGGGGTGGAGTATTTGAAGAGTAAGTTAATGTTTTGTTCTATACCATATTGTACATGGAAGGTTTAATGAATGGTGATTTATATTCTTTGTTATTTTGCATTATGTTATTGAGAATATAACATTTTTTTCTATTGTACTAGCTGCATTTAATATCCCGTTTGATTAAAGTAACAACTATAGTCATCTTATGTTATATGAAGAAATACATAATTAAAATCAATAGTCACCAATTTCAGCGTTATTAATATTAGAGATGATTAACGAGACGAGCGGTATTAATAGATGAGATTACCATTAGATTTAATTTTAATGACAGAAATTGGCCTTCAGTGTATATATTTTAAATTACTAAAACATTTTCAGTCTTTACTAAATACTCTCGGAGTGCTTAATTGTCCTTGATTTCACTTTCCTGTCCTGTGCTGTACCTATTACTGTCTCTTGTGCTAATCTAATATTGTCCGTGGAAACTTCTTTTAATTGGCCTTCTTTCACTAATTATCTTTTACCTTTTATTATATGCTAGCTGTAAGTTTCCTTAAAATGTAAAATAAAATAAATATGTCATCGAATTTTCAGTTCGAGGGGCTATTGGATCACGCTGTTATGAGGAGCAGATGAAACAATTTACAGAAATAAATGCGCTTGTATGGGTTCGAACCTACAATCTATGCTTTGTAATAGTAGGTAGGTTACACGTTAATGGGCCACCGCTGAACATGGTATGTATAACAAAAATTATTGACAGTTAAATTCAATAAACAAAGAATTCCACAAGTGACATATTACGTATTATGGCCAGACAGAACGGCATGTTATCTTTAAAGGTCGCGGTGTCAATACTCCAGTTGATTATGCGGAATGTCAAGTGTCAAATCTTTGCGATTAAAAAACGACCAAGTAACAAGTTGTATGACTTCTTTTAACTTCTTTTTTTTGTATTTAGTTTTTATACAAAAAGTGTGATGGACTCAAAACGTCATTGTGATCGATTCAGTATCAAAAGAAGAGAGAAAATGTTATAAAAATCAAAAGTAAATTATTAATTTCGTAATTAGTAATTATTAAAATCTCCCTTTACAGCATATGATTTAAATGAATATTTTCGAAGATATTACTGATTTAAAAATTGCGGGACGTCGCGTTTGAGGCGGTACCGACCGACCGATGCGGCGCGAAAGCCACAGTTTTTCTGTAGTGTATTTAGTATCATTATAATAACTAGGGTCAATTTGTTCATAACATTGCTAATGTCGTGGTGGCCTAGTGGTTAAAACACCAGCCTCTCAAGTATGAGTGCGCGGGTTCGATTCCAGGTCAGGCAAGTACCAATGTAGCTTTTCTAAAGTTATATGTACTTTCTAAGTATATCTTGGACACCAATGACTGAAGGTGAAGGTAAATATCTTGAGGAAACCTGGACTTTCAAGTCTGAAATCGCCAACCCGCATTGAGCAAGCGTGGTGATTACGCTCAATCCTTCTCTGTATGAGAGGAGACCTGTGCACAATAGTGGGACCATAAAAAGGTTGTTGATGATGATGATGATGATTGCTAAAAACTATTGTTAATAAACAAATACAGAGACAAAAACAAGAAGAAAATTGTACGGATAGCTGTGGGGTTATCTGACCATCACCTCCACAGAGTACGTCAACCGAGGTGCGACGTGTTTATCTAACAATATACTTAGAATGCTGTTAAAAATACATCGCGCTCTTGACGAGAAGGAATTTGTCTTTTTTATTTATAGATCTCCACAACATAAAAAACAAACAAGAGATGACTCTGCAGATTGTCCTTCAAACTGTAAATATTCTTAAAATTTCCTGAATTGAAAAAATTAAAAAAAAAATACGATGATTCAGCCATAACTATTTTCACTAGTACATTTGAGATCAAGAGAGAGAATTGACGCACTCTTGTTCATTAAGTTGGCAAATTCTCAAATTCTTCACCTTTCTCAGGCGTACAGTATTCAGAAGAATTTCGCTAGTAAGTAATCCAATGAAGAGTCAAGGTCACTTCATTAAACACCACGGCAAGGTCACCTCAATCATCAGTACTGCATGCTTCAAACAGCAGTTACCATTACAAATGCAGGAGACATAAATGCCACTAATATTACGATCAACTCGTTAAACTAAACTCTGTGATTAACTGACAAGACAATACATTATTCATAGCATCATAACAGCGGTTAGCGGAGGTGTCGTTAACCTTAGCGGCCATAGATCTGTCGTTCCGCTCCGCAGTAGGTCGGCGGGTCGCTGGGTAGGATGTAACTGTGACGCGTTGATGTCTTTTGTATAGGGAGCGAAACGGTGACTTTGGGTAATATTGTAACATCGTTAGAGGAAGGAAATTGACATTTCTTTAGCTTTATTGGACGATATTTATTTTAGTTTTTATTCTTTTTTGTTTGAGGTTTTGTTTGCCTTGATTTTTTATCTATTTGACTAGTTTTGAAGTTAAATTAAGCTACTGTCTCAAGGTTCATCTTTTCAGACACGTTTCAGCTTATTAAATAAATAACAACTATTATAAAAATCATACTTTAATTACTTATAATCATTGGCAGGCAAATTTGTGTACCGACCCACATTAATAAATCAATATCTATACTAATATATAAAGCTAAAGAGTTTGTTTGTTTGAACGTGCTAATCTCAGGAACTAGTAGTCCGATTTGAAAGATTCGCTTTGTATTGGGTAGCCTATTAATCCAGGAAGACTTTATATCATCATCACACTGCGACCAATACGAGTCATCATCATCCCAGCCTTAATCCCAGTCGCATCCGAAGCCTTTTCAGCTTTGAAGTCTGGGGTCCGCTTTACCAGTCCAACTGCTGATATGGCTAAACTTCGACATTTTCCGTGAAGCGACTGCCGTCTAACCTCCACAACCCGAAGGCGACATCGAAGCATTGCAGTTAGACCAATTGTTAGACTTTTGAGGGCTCCAACAACCCGTAACGACTGCCACTAGATGTTCGTATGGCAACCGGGACCAACAGCTTAACATGCATACAAATATTTGGACTGATATCATCATCACACTGCGACCAATACGAGCGGAGTATATAAAAAAAACATATCGAACCCTACGCGGGTGAAACCGCGGGGCGCAGCTAGTATTCAATAAAAAATGCTTCTTGATCAAGCTACAATCAATTTCATGTCAGGGTATGAAGGCAGGGCATTGTGTCTTCAAAATACTCAAGGGTATAGTTATGTTCATAAATTGTGCATTTATTGTACTCCATGTGGGCCTGCATATATTACGCCAATGACAACATGGAAATTAATAGCAGATCTTGAACTTACACCCACCGACACTCAGCGAAGGTAACGCTTTAACTTATCTAATATAAATATATGATTAATTGAATACGTAGGTAAAATGTCTAGAAAGGAGATTATACATGTGTTACTAATGTAACATTATTATATTATGCAAATATAATTGTTAAGAAATTTGAAATCGGCGACAAAATAATCTGTCAAAAATTTTAAGAAATTAGATGTATTTTTGAGAGATAGAGATTGGGATGACCCTGTGAATGTTCTTAATATTACATTAAATTGTTTCTCCAATGACATCATTAAAAGGCTCTTATGATTGAAGTCGGCAGGTCAGAATTATGGACCTAGTTGTCCACTCTAAAGCGTAGAGAGTACATTAAGAAATGATGCTCGTAGTTTTGCGAAAAACTACCATTTCCAATCCCAAAATAAATAAACGACCTAAAAATTTTCTGCTTTCCGATTCGACTTCCGATTGGCAAAAAATTCTGTCAAACTGTCATCTCCTATTTCACCTGTTTACAGGGACGACTTTTCAAAGTCATGTATAAAAATACAATGTGCATGTAATGACCTAGTTTTGGGCTACTCGTCGAATATGAAGTGAATTGTTAATTCTTTTCATAATTCAAATATACCATTAAATATACAAATTTATAAAAGAATCATATTTCTGCTTTGGACTTGTATTTCTTATTCAGTTATACTGTTTAATTAATTTTAAACAAATATTTAAAGTTTCACTATTAACATACATAATATTATGATTATTAATGTTTGTCAAATGCATATTGTCAAGTTTGCATATTCATATACCTAGGTATGTATAATGTAAATATAAATCTGGAAGTGAAGTGGTTTCGTAATATATGTGCATATTTAAACTTGAGTTTAATTGTTAACAAGAACAGGTAAGTCCGTATTTACTGTACAGGTCATTATCTTTATTTTTGGGTGTAATAAATTGTATTTATAACAAAAGCAAGGCTAAATGCTAAGAAATTAAACAACATTTCCTCATACGTTCAATAGGAATAAATATTTATACATCAACTTGTTTTAACTAATTGTGTTAAGACGAGAGTGTCAGGTTTGCCACTATAGTTCAAATTAAACGTTAGAAACATTTTTTTTTTACAATTGTCAGGTCAGAATTAAGTCATCATCATCATCTCAGCGTTTATCCCGGTTGCATCCGCGGCTTTCGCGTTGGAGCCCGGGGTCCGCATCAATCGAATAGACGTGTTCTTGAGTGGAGACTGCGAATCGGTAAACGTAAGGTGGGACGCTCTCAGGCTAGGTGGAGCGACGATCCTCGCAGAATGGCTGGTAGTAACTGGATGACAGTTGTCAATAATCGTGTTGAATGGCGTGAAATGGGAGAGGCCTACGTCCAGCTGTGGACTGCTGTAGGATGATGATGACAATGTTCATTATAAATAAAATCGCGGACCCGGCAGACGTCGTCCTGCCCGACAGGGCTTAATTGTGTTCTCAAAACATTCTGGAACTCGCTGTAATATACCCCCTATATGTAACCCCCCCCCCCCCCCTATATGTAACCCCTTATATGTAACATTTCATCGAAATCCCTCAAACCGTTTAGGAGGAGTGAGGTGACAAACACACGTATAGAAGAATTATATTCGAGAAAGAAAACAGAAATCATAACATTCGAGACCATTTCTAAATCCATGAAGTAGTATTTATTTTTTCAGTTTTGTATATTCATGTTTGTTTCTCTCTTACAACATAAAACTGGCGTATAAATTACAGAATTAATTTCTAAAATCATCTTCTGCTTTTTTTTCCCAACTGTCGCTGAAAACCAGAGCTGGGGTCTGGTTTTCAGCAGGGTTCGGAAAGGGTCGCCGCATAACGCCGAGCGACAGCGTTTTACGTGTATGTGATGCATGTTGTCTCAACTATTTCTTAATCTTTTGCGTCATATTTACCGCAAATAAACGTTTTTTCTTTCAAGTTTCATTCTATGGTGGGTTCAGCTTCTAACTGGATGAAAATAATTAGCAGTATTTTATATTTTTTTAAATACAGGGCGAAGGACTCTCTACTCTCCATCCACATCTCTCTGTTAATACTTGCTTCAGTGAACAATTCTTGTTGAAGGAGTCCAGATCATACCGTCATGTCCGTCTGGGCCTGCCACGATGTCCGAAGGACCCATTGTAAGTTTGACCATTTCGTTTTATGGGGTTTATTCATAAACGACGATTAAAGTTAAGTGACGTGCAAAAGTCAAAAATGTATGGTTAAACAGTTGGTAATCACTAATTAACTTTAAACAACGTTTATGAATAAAGGGAATTGTGTCCAGCACAATTCCATTTTGGCGAAGCAGCTTTCCGAGTGACATCAGTTATTTTTATCATGGAAGGGATGGTCATATTCAAATGGGAGTATAAATATAACGTGCTAATAAATATAACGTGCTAATAAATATAACGTGCTAATAAAATGGTATTTAGGTAATTGAGTTACTAGCAGATTTAGTTTATAGAATGTGAAGAGTGCCTCGTGTACACACGCACTTTTTCGCGCGGCTTTTGAACCGACCTTAGAAGTTTTTTCTTGCGGAAACTATAGTCTTATTTTGTGTAACACGCATGTTATCAATCAAAGTGTTTATAATGTACATACTAGATGTAATTAACATTTAGATAGTAAAACATAAGTAATAAAACATGTGGTTGCAACATACAGAATTGTTGTCGCATCTAGTTAAATGCTCGTACGACCGCTGAAAGTTACAAAACTGTCTCTTACCTGTGTGTTGACATCAACAAACTGCAAACTGAGTACCGCAGCGCACACCATCAACAAATGTAAACAACCCATGATGCACTACACAGGCTCTCAAACTAGCATTACTCACTAATCGATAAACAATCGATACAATACTAATTACGACGGAAATTGTCAAAGGAACAATTGCATCGAAAAACAATTCTCACTATTTAATTGTCGATACAATGCCGATGAAACCACATTCACTCGGCTTCACCTTTCCTTGTAATTATCAAAAGATATACATACAAATGTCAACTGCACTATAAACAATAGATAAAAAATTTGATTGATCAATAAAAATGTTTGTAGTTATTGCAGCACTATTATCACAGGTCGGTTATGTTGAATGTTTATGTTAAGAATTGGAATCGATTTTTTCCCTCGTGTTCGATTATTTCGAATCGTGTTCGTGTCTCGGTTGTTGCGCGCGCGCACTCAGCGCAGTATCAAGAGAGACTATTTGACATTTGGCCGCGCCGGTCACGAGTTAGTGATGCCCCCCTACCCGACCTGACTCGCGTCCTTGCACGTACTATACTGTTCTCGATTTATGAATTTGATGTGGTCTTATTAGCGTCTGAATCGGCGGATTTAGTTAATTATGTATAGTACCGACTTCCGGACATGGTTAAGTGAATTAACGAACATTGTAAAGGTGAATCTAAAAAGTAACGTAAACTTCAGCATATTTTATTATATGCACTGTGGAATGATCGTAGGCGCATGTCACCCCTGAACTATCCCGTACACAGGGGTAGGCTGCCTTAAGGTCGTACCCTCACCAAATGACCTCGAGCATTTGCTCCCTCTTCACCGCGCCCCACCTCTACAATACTTCGCAAAATATTACTAGCGCCGTCTGGCGGACGAAGTACTTACAAATACAAGTTAAATTCATAGACCACAGAAGTAGCAGACATGGCACTTTTATTTTTGTTTATTGGTGCGCCCAAATACTTTTGGTTATTATAGACTGAAACAAATGTTGACGATAGTTCATAATAAAAATTTTGCGTATTTTATTTATTAACCGACTTCCCAAAAGTGTGGTTCTCAATTCGATTTATGTGTGCTCGCTGATAACTTTATCGTTAATGAACCGATTTTGACCATTCTTTTTTTATATGAAAGAGTATGCTGCCTACGTAATCTCATTGTTACCACGTCAGTGTCGATAATGGAAATTCTAAGAAATTTAGGCCAATTATCGAAAATTGTAGCCATGCTTCGGATGAAAACTTGATACTCGTATTTATATCGGATGATACTATAAAACCGTGAAAATTTGGACCTGACTTGATGATGGAGATGACAGAGAATCAAGGGAATCCACATCGGAAGCGACTGTAATGTGTTTGGGCTTACTTAATTTGTATTGATTAGAGCTTTACAACTAAATATGTTATGACTGTAACTTCAGGGTTGGAAGTTAGTTTTGTAGATTGAAAGTTAGCTAAGTCAGATGATCAAAGGGATAGAAAAATAATATAATAAAGGTTAATTTGTCATTATTTATTATTTTAAGGGAAAACGTAATCAGGGTCATATAAATTTCTGCAGACAGGAAACCTACATAAAAAAAAGATTTGATGTTTTTTTTTTGGGCTCAGGCAAGACTGATATTATATTATTATTCTCGTTTAATAAAACAAATACGTAAATTGTAAAAAACAAAACTATCGTATAAAAAAAACAAATACATATACTATAATATTATTTACACAAAGCTTCCTTTTGCAGAAAAATAATAAACATCTGACTAATACAATATCCGGTCAGACTGGACGCTGACGGCAGCATATTTGGAAAAGGCCTGCAAGCAAACGACGTATTTCGTTTGCTTTAATTCCTATAAGACCACAATGAAAGTATGAGCATTTCTAGAAATAACGCAATGAAATAACACAACTTAAATTCAGTCTCTTGATTTTAATTGATTTTTGCATAAGCATGACGAGTAGGTAGTGTTTGTACTATGTTAAAGTACAGTGTTGTAAATTGTTGAGGAATTCCCTCGACTGTCTATGGGCTTCATCATCAGATCTATTGCAGACCTTCATTTAAACCTATATGTGTGTAAAGTTTTCATCAATATAAATGAATTAAGTCCAAACACAAGGTAACTATTGTAAACCTTTGAGTAGTTCCCTTAACTGGCCTTTGTCTTCATCATCAGAGCTTTAATGACAATCACAACTCATTTAGGTGTAAAGTTCTTATCAATATAAATTTATTAAGCACAAACACGAGGCAGCTGATGTGAATCGTTAAGGAGATCCCTCGGCTGTCTCCCGGCTCCATCATCAAGTCCGAACTTTACTAAATTGTAGTGCGTTAAAACACTTAATGAAAAAACATAGAAATGCCCTAGGCGCCCCTATGATTTTTTAAATTTCTCCTAGGTTTCCTTAGTCTTCCATCATCAGACCCTGATTTCCTTAACATGAGACTACCTTGAAGATATAATCTTTCTAATTTAAAAAAAAAAATATGTGGCAATCGGGAACTGCCGCAGTAAAGCTATTGCATAGCATTTTTTATCAACTTATGCAATAGAGTATTTGACTAAAAAAACCTAATTAGTCCGTCAGTCAGATTTCCAAAAAATACTCATCATCATCATTTCAACCGTAAGACGTCCACTGCTGGATATAGGCCTCCCCCAAGGTTCTCCACGACGACCGGTCCTGCGCCTCCCGCATCCAGCGGTTTCCCGCGACCTTCACCAGGTCGTCGGTCCCCCTTGTCGGGGGCCTACTCAAAAAATACTAGACACATATTTTTTTTTCATATAAACATAAAATGAATACGACACAGTGCTTTGAAAACTCGTGTGACGTCACTGCACGCTACACTTTTTAGCGGCCAGTGACGTCACCAGTCATCACTCCTGATCTTTGATGCCTATTATATTTGTCAATTTTTATTGATTTGATAAAACAAAATATACGAAATGTAAAACGTATATAATAAACCTATCCAATATTTTTCTATAATCTGAATGACGGACTAATTACTTTTTTTAGTCAAATACCCTTATTATTTATATTATAGTAAAGTTATCCGCAAACAAACATAAAAAAACATATAACCTCCTCCCTTTTCAAATCGGTTAAAAAAACGAACACCAAAATGAACATCAATAACAGAGAAACTTTATGATAGTATTATACTCTATGCGACATGCGGTGCGTGAGCGAGCAAGCAGATGCTTTCTCGCTCACGCGCCGACCGCTATGCTAGCGGACCGCGCGATGACGAACGACACGGGTTCCCCCTTCGAGAGCTTGTGGCATACTGAATCTCAATAGCTCGGGCAAGAGAAATGATGGGGAATACGCTCAGATTGTTGAATAAAATTTTTGTTTTGGTCGTTTTAAAAAAATATTTCTACAATAATGTTCGTCATGAAATTGCCTATCCATTAGTGTAAGAACGAAATCTAAATAATGCTTACTTTTCGAGGAGATGCACGTTTTTGATAATTATTTCTCTTGTCAGAGGTTTCATTGTGAAGGAATTATTTAAACATTATGCTTAGTAAAAGAAAAAAAAAATCTACAATTTTGGAGTCAAGATTATGGAGAAAATTTATGTATTTTTAATAAGTTAATATTTCTTTTGGATAAAGAGTAGATAGCTCCGAAAAACTACATAAAAACGGCCTGCGGTGTGTTTTTCCTCTGGAGCCGCCTTAAACGAATTTTGTTCAGAATTCTGGAAGTTCTAATTAATTGTAATTCTTTTCCGTCGGGGTGGCAAATCCTTATGGATATCCACTGCCCTGGGGTGAGCGGCGGGGTCTGTTAGACTCTTACTTACTAAAAATATAGTTTAAAAACATGCTTTTAAAAAGAATCAAATTAAAAAGTTAAAAACATTTTTTAAAAAAGCGTGAGGCGCTTTGTGCCATAATTTTTGTATATTAATCGCCTCACACTTTTTTAAAAATTATTTTTAACTTTTTAGTTTGATACTTTTTAGTTTTTTAAACTGTATTTATTTTCAACTTTTTAGTTCCATAATCTTTAAAAAATAAAATTAACGAACGAACGTATTGAAAACGGTGGGACATTTTACAGTAATGAGCCGCTCACTCGTAGTCCAAAGAGTTAGAGACTGATAAACAAGCAAACAAGCAAAAAAGCAAACAAGCAAGCAAGCAAACATACAAGTGAAGCTAATAAAAAGCATGTAAAAACCACCCCGGTGTTCCATCTCACACCTACGCCGGGGGTTGAGGGAACGTGCCTTTTTTTTTTTTGTTCACCCAGTGGAAATCTCTACCAGACCGTCCTCCGTCTGGGGGTCGACGGAGGGTGGTGCCGGGCTCTCACCGGCTAACACCACTGGAGCGTTCTTCTTCTTGCCTATGGCCAGAAGTGCGGGTTCTTGTTTGCCATAACGCCGCATCCCCGGCAGGCCTTGACCCGCCGCGCGCGAGATCGGCGGGTCCCTCTTCCTCCCCTCCTTCCGTCAGGTAGGCGTGCAGGAACAGCCACTACACGCCTACTCCGGCCCTAGCGACGGACGTCGGACTCCCCCGGTCCTCGGCCCGTCGGTCTCTCGTTATGGAGGAAGCGGATCGACCTCGGCTTCCGAGGGAACGTGCCTTCTCCTAACTAATTAACCTGGTGTAACTTAAGTGGGAGAACTCAAAGCATTTATATCAATTAAACCATTTGCATGTCAATTTGAATATTCCTAATTAAAATTAAATATTTGGTCAGTCAGAAAGTTGAAGCTAGTTTCCTATTCCAAATCGTAGAAAAACAGGCAAGAAACTCTAAGGACAACGCAGTGTCCTTAGAGTTTCTTGCCCGTTTTTTTTTTTACGTTGTTGAGGCTACAGATTTTGGAACACATGGACCAATGGATTAGCAATATACTTCGAAATGATTCCAATT
This sequence comes from Sesamia nonagrioides, assembly GCA_017933935.1. Taxonomy (NCBI): domain Eukaryota; kingdom Metazoa; phylum Arthropoda; class Insecta; order Lepidoptera; family Noctuidae; genus Sesamia; species Sesamia nonagrioides. The sequence continues at coordinate 177,349 of JADWQK010002025.1, read as the reverse complement.
GATAGTAATAGTGTATTGTATTGTATTGTGTGTGTATTACGTTATTAGGGTGCTGTCATCAGCATAATTAGCCTATAGCTGCCCACACTATGTCACTCAACCTTCTGAAGAAAATAAGGAAATCATAAAAGGAAATGGCTAAAGCCGAAAGACGAAAGAAAGAAAATATGTATGTATGTGTCCCAGGTATACAATAATGTAGGCACACATAGTATAGAGCACAGGACTAACAAAAGAAGTAAGGTTGAATTAAAACAGAAAAAGCCACACACATGTTCAAATAAAAATATGAATTAATGGCATACAATTTACGCTGTGACCCCTCTAAAATCAACTTATTTATTATTCAAATAAGGTTGTTAAAATTTTTTAACTTGAAATACGGCCTAGCCCTGGCGCTCCTTTGTTATAGTAAACATTTTTACAATACGCTTACTTATTTACACGTAATCATTTTTATAAATCTTGTTGATGAGTTTCATAAAAGTGATTACACCTAGGTTAATAAAAGTTTATGACGCGTATCAAATTTATCACTGCGGGCAAATCGGACGAACTAACTACTTAACAAAAAGTTTGATTTGAAAATAAGTTTTTATTTATAACCGACACCTTTTTAGGGTTCCTTCTTCGTCATGTCCATCCCACCATCAGTCTTCGCTGGTCCTGTAGGTACTCGAGTCCGCTGTGTCATACTCGGCTACACCCGCCGACTCTCATGTCGCTTACTCCGATCTGGTAGCTAACTACGGCTGATGAAAACTGAAAACTGTAAATTTATAATGATAGTACATACATAGAAAAAGCTAAATAATAGTAGATATATTATCTTCGTATATTATTTTACTCCTGTTTATAAGCCTGCTTATAGCAGATATGCATATAGATTAGTCTAAACATCATCCGTCACTCCACCCATCCTCGGTTTCAAACTGTTAGTTAATCACGTTAATTATTGTAAACATCTTCATTTTTAATGGCTGAATTTGATAAAAGACGATAATCCCTGAGTTTGTTTCGGCTTTTCTTCTCAGAGGCAGTCAATTAGGAAATGCCGGCTCCAGCTAGTTTAAAAAAATATGACGTGTAAAAGTGATCAGTGATCCTACTTGTATAATAAACAATTTCATTTCATTTCATTTAGTGCTACAAACATGACACTTTTCAAAGATCACGTCGAAATCGAAGTCATAATGCTAAATTAAAGTCTCGATTTTGTTTTTTCTCGCTTCTGCCTAATAGTGTGGGGAATCAAATCAAATCAAATAGCCATGATATAAACCTGTGTCATCACAACACGGGTTTATATCATGGCTCTTACAATACAAAGTGAGTTCTTACTGTGATCTGCCTCACGGGCATACAAATTCATTAAACAATAACAATTTATAGAAAAAAATGATAACCAACTCAAAAAAAGTTACTATGAACTTATCATTAGATAGGCTTCTAATAACACTGAGAGATAGCTAAGACAATTTTACTTGGGTGTCCGTTTGTAAAATGTATTTTCTTTCTATAAAGACGCCATTTCCTCCATTCCTCCTCTAAACGCGAAGCAGCTGGTTATGAAAATCTAAAAACGTTATAAGTCCAGGGGTTGTTTGTATAATGCACTTAGGTACTCTTACTTCTAGCACTCACACGAGCAGGACCGACTTGCCTTTGGCCAGTTTTTAGAATTATTTATTTTAGATGACCTTTTGGTCACCTTCGGGCATAAGATTTATAAGGAAAGTCATATTGAGTCATAATACATGTATGGCCGATTCTTCTGCCTTTTAAAAAGCAATCGGCAAGGTGGTTTGACGTATCGAGTATCAGGTTAATAGCCTGAAAGGTTTAATAATAAGCTAATGTAGCATTTACTCTTTGTCTCGTAGTTCGGTATCACAACGAAAATCTTATAGTAAAGTGGTCGCGGTACTCAAGTGGTCTCATCCTTTTTCGGGTTCCCGGTTCATGCCAAAACGATTGAAAGTTTATGTGCTTAACTGAGTCAAAATCGTATTGCACTGTCGTTCCGCAGGTGAACCATGACTTCGGTTAGGATATAAGATGTTTTTGCTTGGTGGGATTATTCCTGATCACCATGCGTCGAAGCTGATGGCAACAGGTAGTGTTGCATAGTCAGTATTACAATTTGATATACAGTCAAAATCTGGTCATTTATTCAAGGTAATCTGAGAACCAGCCCGTTACGAACACTTTAATTAAATAAGACAGTCCTCAAAAACCCCTTCCTTCCCTACTTCCTAGTGCTTTTGTTAATACCACACTCACCTCCCATACCCAGTAACACTTTAATTTGAAAATATTTTTTATTTTATTATTATAATAGTAAGAAGTGATGCAATCGACGATGGTAAAGTGCGCTAGTTTATTAAGAGCCTATTAACTCTAGCCTTAAAGACACTTAAATTGTAGTCCGACGGAAACACCGCCGCTGGCAAATTGTTCCAGTCCCTCGATGTACGCGGTATAAAAGAGCGAAACGGTTCGTCCGAATCGTAGTGGTGTCAACAACGTAAGGGTGGAAACTCGCCGTACGATGAGTCGTCCGATGATGGAACGGAGATGGGGGAATTAAATTATGCAATGTCTCACGCACTCACCAAAATGCATCCTATAGAACACCGAATCGTGCACCTAGCTTGTGATGTCTCATAAATTTCCATGTAGGTTAGTGTTTATACTTTGATTTTTTATTTTGAATAAAATTTTAGGTTTTCCATCTACTGCTACATCATGCCACTATCTTTTCAGGATGCTACATTTTATTTGACATTTCGCAACTATGATTCAGAATCAGATCACAACAACATGACATAGTATAAGATCCTTTGTAAGTTTTTCTCACGGATCTTGCAAAGGGCTTGTGTTATGATCATACTTCAGTCATCATTGTGACAAGAATTTTAATTTCCGGATGCTATATGCATGTCTAGCAGTGCGGTGTTTGTAATTATAATTAATAATAATTTATTTGTTTATATAACTGTTATTAAAATCTAATTATTTAATTATAATCTTTTTCCTATTTCCCTGTTGGGCGTTGTCAAGGAAAGGTCGAAAACTAATGATGTTCGTGTGAATTTTTTACTTTACAAGGAGTATCTACGAATTTGAGAAATTCAAAAAATCAAAGGTCATAAAAATCAGTTGATAGTGTTCATGAGTTATTTGTAAATGGTGTTACCAACCCGACCTTGTCAATGCCTAAATTTGTTTTCGCTTGGCCAATTACCTGACTTATTAAAGATCAAATAAAGAAATTGACGAAGCGGTGATTGCCCATTCAAATTAAAATCAAAAATATGCCTTTTACAATGAACAATTATAATTATTGCTGTACTCCAAAAATGTTTCTAGCGCTGTCATCGCGATGAAGCCAAGCAATCATGAACAGAGCCACGTCAAATCAATTATATGCAAACTAGTGTCAGGGGCAGGTTGAGTGCAATAATTATCATGATTGTAGGTATTGACAGGTCAGCTTGATTACTTATAAGAGAGGAAAACAACCGACCGATGGAAACTGTGTCATTTAATTTAACGATTAGTGTTTTGTTTAGTGTTATTGCCGGTTGTTTCAAATGGTTGATTAGCGTAGCATAGGTACGTTGTGCCTTACGCAAAGGGCGTTTCCGAAATTGGTCTTTTAAGAGGAACCGGGACTTGCCCTATTTGTGGATGTTAATCACTGGGGTGGTTTTAGTGAGGTAAAAATCCCACACTCTCAGACCTGTCCCCAGAGGTCGGGTGCCTTTTGATGGTTGATGGCCCCCTCAAAAAAAAGCCAAAATTTTGTCATTTTAATTTGTTTTTTGGCATATAAGCGTGCAAAATGGACGTGAAATAATCCTACCTCAGTTTTAAAAAGAAGACTGGAAACAATTTTTTTCTTATTATCAAAGGAAGTTATAGGAAATTCAAAGCCGAAGAAGCTTTTTGGACTAACAGAATTTGAATCAGAGAAAATAGTTTCAAAACCTGTATGTATGTTCCGTCTAATCTCTGGAATGGCTGGATTTATTTTGACAAGTCTTTCACTAGCAGATAGGTGATGTTATAAGGAGTAACGTAGGTTACTTTAATTATAGAAAAACAAAAAGAATAAATGAAGATACTCTTAGTTTTCCAACGAGGTCACGGGCAAAGTTAATAATATTATGCTGTTTTTATACACAGATAATATCATTAGATCCAAAATTGAACCAACCAACCTTTTTATTTCCATTAAAATAAATCGACACGAAAACTATTTATTATCCTAACTATATAAACTATGTAGAACTTGCGCCTGCGCATCGTTTGCGTAAGAGAACGTACATTATCCTTGACTTACCTATCACCAATAGGGCGTGTACTGAACTAAATTCTATCAGAACCTATTAACTGTTCTTTAACTATGTTAGTTAATGGGTTACCAACTGATTTTACTGAATAGGAATAGAACAAAAGTAAAGCTTTTTCTGCAAATATGCGTAATCATCATGACGTAACTTGTAAAGTTTCATTGACAAATGGGTTGTTATTTATTAGAATTGTTAGCTTAAATAAAGTGGTTTTGATGCCACTTAGGTCAATTGAATTAATTAATCAATGATAAAGAGAATTCCTAGTTTAGTTTTCGGAGGTATTTGTAATGAGACTTTTCTATAAGTTCATTGTAACTTATCAAGATTCGAGCAGTGTCGTTAATCATGCTGTTGAAATAATAAATTGAAATAATTAATGTCATTATTATTCTCTTATCAGCCTGCACGATTGGGGCAGTGGTTACGCTATTGACTGCTTGACGCTGCGTATTACAGGTTCGATTCACGGAACAAATATTTGTGTTCTTTTATGATTATAAACTAGTGCTAGACCGTGATCCTACCGTAAGCAGTGATGCAATTGTTGATGGTACAGCGCGCTATTTTATTGAGCGCCTATTCACTCAAAAAAACTGGGTGGAAGGGGGATGGCAGTTGAGCGAGGTGATGCACTGTTAAATCTAACAACACGAAAAACGATGCTGCGCCAGAGGGAGATTGATTTTAGGGCCCTCTTCATCTCATGTATCCATCTGTCAAACCTCTTGACAGGCAGACGCTTGTCAAGAACGCAACAACACAGACATAACATAGACATGTAACATAGACATGTTAGTGATAGACCGCCGCAGCTATGACAGTACGGTATAAATGTGTGGACGAAAGTATAAAAGTTTAACCCTCAAAGAAAACCTCTCAATTGCGACCCTAATATGTACATAAAAAATCACAATGATTGGGACATTCTGCAATTTTTATGTCAACATAGTCCCTAACAGTATCAATTAACAATTTTTTATAATTCTTTTGTTCGTAAAGAAACTTATTCTAGACATACATATGTATTAGGGTAATCTTCGATGATTTACTTGGAATGAATTCTGTAAAGTTAGCAACAGCTTTATATTGAGCAACATAAAACAATTCAATTTGTAAACGTCGAACAATCACTCAAATCAAAAGCAAAGCATTCATCCTCACAGAATCAGAATTAACGATAAAATACTAGTTTACGAAACGATTACCTTGATTCAGATCCCACTGAGTTAACTATTGCATTACCTAAAATGATTTGTTCTAAGAATCCAGTTCAAATTGTTTGAGAACGTATGCATGTATCATGTATGTACCTAGTATATAGAGATTCGATTACACAGAATTGCTCTTGGAGTTACACTACATTAATATTCGATTGAGGATAGAGAATGGATATGATCATCATCAGTAACGAAGATTTAATAGAATATCTGTCTAAGTGTCTAGTATTTGTAACGTTTGTAATTCCGGCCCACCGGACTTGAATTCAAGAATTATTTTAATAAGATATTGATTTTGCAACAGAATTATTTTAATAATATATTGATTTTGCCCATAATACTGACATTCTTAAGTAATTTTTTTGCAAACTATATTTTGTAACATAAAGATCTAATGCTTGGCTAGGTAATTATCTTTAAGAAAATGACGCTTTTTATACTGGCCAGTGTGAAATCCTTCAATCTAATTAGAATAAAAAAGAGTTTTAGGCGGGAAAGCGAAGATGAGTGCCACGCTCATTTTTCATTGGACTTTTAAATTATTTATAGTGTCGTTTACTAAATAAAAACGCGTGATTTATGTAGTAAAAAGTGCATTCAGTGAATAATTCGTAAAGAACAGTGAAATATTGTAGCATAGTGGCCACATCATGTCTTACCGCTAAACCCCTCCTGATCGGCCACACGCGGAAAACGAAAGGAGTTAGATTAGTTAGGATAAGTTTAGGATAAGTTACAAAAGAAGACAATATATAATTCAAGACGAGGCTATCATGGTCTGAGATACCTTTGCCTGCTCAGTGTAATGCACTGGCAAATTGAGAAAACAACATTAGAATAAAAAAGTCAAATATGTTTTTTCTGATATTCTAACATGACATTCCTTTTTCAAAATCCGTTGATCATTTGTTTTCGTGCCGTTCAACTTTTCTCTGACATTACTGTTTCTGTAAAACCCGGGAAACTTTTAATTTTCATGTTTCTGTCGTGATACCAACACAGCTCAAACAAACGCTACGTATGTACATAATAATTTATTTTCGATCCCACAACTAGATAAAAACCTTGTTAACGATGAACTTTAAAATAGTTTTGAAGGTTTCCAGAGTGCTAATCATATGGGAATCACAATGTATTGGCAAGATAAGTAATGCAGAACAACACGGCCTTCAAGCAATTGCATATGTATGTATATCATTAATTATCTTATCACACGAACAATCCATAAGGTGGTCGATACCGATCTGACATTTTGAGTTTTGGATAGACACTCGGGGTTTTTGTTCAAAGGGATGTAATTGCTGCAGCATTGCCATACAACGTGGCAATACTGCCAGCCTTGTCATATTAACAGCGATGCTGACGAATACTTAGTTAATAAACAAGGTGTTCGTTATATACATTCCATAACTTTAGGTTTTGAATAAAACCATATAAAAGAATCAAACAGCACATGTGTATTATTTTTTTTTCTTTATTTGAAAATAATTTGACAAAGTCACGATTGTTAATGTAGATAATATAATAACATTGTATTTTATTAGCTTTAAATATAAACTAGCTGCGCTCCCTGGTTTCACCCGCATAAGTTTCGATTCCATTGGAATATCCTTGTAAAAACCTTCTACATAATCAGCATTTTATCTTCCTACAGGTTTTCTCGGTAGTAGGCCATAATTTCGGCCGCCGGCAGAAGTTACCACCCATCAGACAAAGTTTTGCCGCCAAGTGATTCGTCGTGTTCCGGCATGATGTCTGGTGAAGCCGTACGGAGCACGGTCTGAGCAATTGTGTTGCGATGTGTGCCGGCTACGATGCACCAAATATTGTGTCAGGAGTTTGGTCATGGAGGGTCTCCAGATCAGTCTCCCTCTGGCGCAGCATCGTTGGTTGTGCTGTTGGGTTTAACATTGCATCACCCCGCTCAACTGCCGTCTTCCTTCCTATTCACTAAGTTTTTTTAAGTGAATAGGCTTAATTAACTAGCGCGCTTTACCATCAACGATTGCATTACTGCTTACCATTAGGCGGGATTGCAGTCAAGCACTGGTTTATAATGATTACAAAAATCAGACTTCTTCTCGGCGAGAAGGAGTGGGCCCAGTGCGGGTTGGTAGATGTTAAATGTCTTCGAAGCTCAGAAAAATCCTTCTATGTGTTAATCCTAAATATAAACGATCTATGTGTGAAATTTCATTTAAATCCGTTTCATAGTTTTTGCGTGAGAGTGTAAAAAATAACCTTTTTATTTATAACACATATAAACTTACGCACAAAATACTACATATATACAAACTTAGGTAGGTGAAATAGGCAGTTTCCCTCGCGTTTGTTACGATCCCGTGGGAACATTCGGATGAAAAGTAACCTACGTAAATATTATGTAGTCCATATCAATGTAAAAAAATTTAAAGATTTTGTACAAGATTTTGTATTATTAGTATCGTACGGCGAGTATCTTAAAGAACAACTAAATTCGCCGTCGTACGGCGAGTATCTATCATAAAGAACAACTAAATTCGCCGTCGTACGGCGAGTATCTATCATAAAGAACAACTAAATTCGCCGTCGTACGGCGAGTATCTATCATAAAGAACAACTAAATTCGCCGTCGTACGGCGAGTATCTATCATAAAGAACAACTAAATTCGCCGTCGTACGGCGAGTATCTATCATAAAGAACAACTAAATTCGCCGTCGTACGGCGAGTATCTATCATAAAGAACAACTAAATTCGCCGTCGTACGGCGAGTATCTATCATAAAGAACAACTAAATTCGCCGTCGTACGGCGAGTATCTATCATAAAGAACAACTAAATTCACCGTCGTACGGCGAGTATATATCCTAAAGGCGTCACCGCCCAAACGAACAAAAACATGGTGAACACGAATGTCCCATGTTCGTGTTTACGTTGTTACAGGGCTTTACTTGGTTGACACCACTACGATCCGGACGAAGCGTTTCACCTCATCGTTTATACAGCGTACGTCGAAGGCATCAAAGTCTTCCCATCAGATTATAATAATAAGATTATGTAGAATAGGCCCATAATAAACTAGTGTGCTTTACCATCAACGATTGCATCACTGCTTATCATCAGACGAAGTTACAATTAAACACTAATTTATGTCATAGAAAAATAGAAATCATTACCCACAAACAATCGCAGCACTACTCTTCAATACATACGATATTAATCGATGTTACTCGATTCGATACAATACTCGATAATGATCTCGATCTCGGTATGGTAATCGATGGTACAGAGATAGCTTGAGATGTTATCACTTTTGTTCTCGTTGCATAATATTTGGATCGAGTTGTGTAATTGTTGTAAAACTGTTACTGAACAATGGACAAATGGATAGCTTTTGTTATCTGGAACGTCCAGACATTTATTGTTAAGTGAAATTGAGTTAGTGGCGGATATCCTATTCAGTTATTGAACAGAAGTGAGAGGTCAGTCTTTGTACAAAATTGTGTTGGTCTCGAACGACATCGGTTATAAATTCAGGCGTATAATTGGGGACAGTTTCCCAAGAGTCAGGAAGTCAGGTAAAAGCTAGGGTTTTGAAACGTGAAATGGACCAGTAACTATATAACGACTTATTTTATAAATGCTAGAGGGAAATGCACTTTATTTGTTCAATTTCATCACCACTGCTCCCTAAACAGTGACGGAAAATATTGTGATGAAACCAGCCATATCCTAGAATCGAAAATTCGAAAACACGTGACATTTCTGCACTTGGATTTGTGGTGCATAATAGTATGTAATTCTCAATCTCCTAACTATGGTTAGAACAAGTGATCAGTTCACTTCAACTTGTTCGCACAAAAGCAAATTAATTATCTCTTTAAAACAGCACTAATTTCCTTCTACCCTTTCGCTGTTCCCTACAGGGTACAAAATGATCTAAATTAAATATTTTCCACCAAATACGCATTATGGGCAAGGTCGTACCTCGTAAGCACATTAAGCCGTTGGTCCCGGTTGCCATTCGAACATCTCATGACAGTCGTTACGGGTTGTATAGTCGGGTTGTATAATTAGACCAATAGTCCAACAATTGGTCTAATTGCAATGCTTCGATATCGCCTTCAGGTTGTGAAGTTCAGACGGCAGTCGCTTCATGGAAAATATCGAAATTTAGCCAAAATCAGCAGTTACACTGGTAAAGCGGACCCCAGACTTCAAAGCTGAAAAGTTTCAGATGCGACTAGGATTAATGCTGAGATAATGATGATGACACAATATGGCAAGCAATAAAGATATTGGGTATTATGGACTACTGCCCTCTCACAGACAGTAGAACCTGTATCCCAACAGTGGGAACAATAGGGACTAATGATGAACGATAAATGAACTTGACAAGTATGAATAAACCCGGTTTCAACATATTATAATATTTCTCTTCTCAAACAAATTCCAGATGATGACACACACTTGCGATATTCATATGACTAATTTTAATGACCGAGTACCTATAAACTACATATAAAGAACTGCAGCGTGGGAAGAAAGAACAGCTTTTGTTTTAATTCCTTTCAACAGAGTGAACAAAGCTTAAAGTGTCGAAATCGCGATCAGTGTTAATTTGTTAAGTTCAAATACCACGATCGTGCTCTAGTAGTGACAGGTATCACTTGACGCCTCTCTGGAACAATACTATCCATCAAGTTGAACAATATCACTTATTGTGATTGGCAGAAGACAATTGTAACAAGTACAATGTTTGGTAGATGATCTTTATGTCTTTTTCAACATCAGCGTTGACAATTACCGCTTTTGGCACAATCATAAAATGACTAAAATAAAAATTCCTTATTTTGTATATATGTATATGGATCGTAGAAGCTGAAGAAGAGATCTGCAGTTTTCCTGCCGATTTCATCTTCTGCTTCTACATTTCAATACAAGGTGGCCAACATACATATGTCACTCGATGAATTGCCAAATAGATGGCCGATGGGGCCGAAAGCCGGAACACGTAGCATTGGAAGTCCTCCCACAGGGTGGACTGGTGGCCTTGTTAAAGTCGCGTATGCAAGAAGCATGTATTCTGTCGAACTGGAAGTACTTGGGGAAACGTCGGTTTAAATGATTTGAATAATATAATCAAAATTTAGGTATAACAAAAGGAAGTGGTTTATTAAGTAAATAGTTTGTTAGCTATTTACAATATCAATTATTTATTTATATTTTTCGTACTAAAAAGGTCCAAACGGATACCAAGTGTAAGCTGAAGATTTAATTGTAGCAAACAGTCTCTTGCAAACAAGTGTCATTTGGAGTTTTCTGAGAACACAAGAGGTGACTCGCTAGTAAAAACCCAACTTATATTACAAAGCACAAAGTTTTCTGATCTCAACAGTCATACGGCAGCTTGGGGTCGGTTTAAACCAGACCGCTCTACAATTACATATAATAATTCAAAATTTTGCTCAGACCGCTCTATTTGTAGGTGATACCACATTGTCAATTTAGATATCAAATAACTGAATCCAAGATATTGGCAAACATGGTCCAGGTCCTCACAAAAGGCCAACACCCCATTATTTTATGGAGATGCGTAGGAGTTCAAGGAAATAAAAATAGTTTAAGTAATTAAGTGGTTCTAAACATTGCTACGTTTTTAAGGAGCCCGTAACAATTCGTTATATGGCTAGTTAATGCGATATAATTAAGTCGTCTACCCATATGTGAACGTGTTTTAATCTTGAAATCAGGAAACCGGGGTTTTTGCTGCTGTATGTGCTACCCTCTACAAACTGCGATAATTGTGATAATAAAAAAACAGATTTGTTATTATACCACATCAATTTAGATTGTTAACTAAAGGTAACAAAAAAACCACGCGACTTAGTTAACCGAATAAATGTCATAGCAGTCTCTTCAGTTGTCATTTTACATATGTACGTTACTTTTACACTCCTCAATTTAGCAACGCTATAATTTGAATTATTACGTTAATAAATTGAAAAGTATGTACAACTGTAATGCAGCATGAATTTCGGTCCCCCAATCCACCTCGTTGCATCTCATCGCCCGGGCTGTTATTAGGATATCGCCTAACAATAATTCTGATTATATTTCCTTTACTCCACTTATGAGGGTCGCAGTGTGGTGATAAATACCTGTAACCTTCCTCAACACTAAATAAATATATTATATTATTGTTACGGGCTAGGGGTACTAAAATGCCGGTTAAGGGTTACGAAGTTTATTGGCAACGAAGGTACAGTCGATTGTAGGCAATGACAAGTAGAACGTAGCTGATGTCGTACCGAAGTCTTCTCTTATGTCCACGAAGTCCGTGTTGTAAACACACAATAACGCTACAGATGTTTCTTCACGTAGTACTTACAGTTCTCGTTATAATTGTCGCAGTAGGTCTTCTTTAAGATTGCTTCTTAACTGTCGCTGTTTTCGTATCGCTAGTCGAGTGTAGACTGACTCTGTGCCGGCGTCACGGTGCTTTATATAGTCCAGCTGATCGAACATTCCAGATTCCTCTAGACGTAATAATAATAGCACATAACTTCGAGGTCACTCGGAAGTACCTACGGTAATTCCCGGAAACGGGTTTCTAGAAATTTCGATGTCGACACTTTGTTGACAAAACTGTTGAGACCTGTACCATTCGATAGGCCGTCCTAAGTCTAGTAATGCGTTTTATTATTGTACCTAGGAAATGTCTAGATCTAGCGAAATAGGACTTAAAAGTGACACACTGCATGTCACGCGATATTGAACCTTATGCCATCGACATAAGGTCCATTCGTAACATTGCCCCCTTCTTAGTCATGCTCGTCCCGAGCATGATTTGATCCATAATAGCGAGCTAGGCGGTCAACGTGTACGACCTTCAGCTTCCCTCTAGGTCCTTTCTTAATCCGGTAGGTGACATCGTTTATTCTGGTTACTATCGTGTACGGACCCTCCCATTTGGCTTGAAATTACGGACTCTTTCCTTTTCTCCTTATGGGATTATGTAACCATACCAAAGTTCCCTCTTCAAATCCGGGCACGTTAGCTTTGCGGTCGTATCGGATTTTCATTTTCTCACTGGTTTTCAGACCATTCTTTCTCACTAACTCATGTATCCCATCTAATTTACGCCGTAGGTCGGCCACATAGTCGACGGCTAGGATAGGAGTATCGGGAGGTGTTCCGGTTAGTTCATCTATGGGTAGTCTAATTTCTCGGCCGAAGTTGACTTTCGCCGGTGTGCAATTTGTGCTATCATGTGTTGCAGAGCGGTATGACATTAAAAAGAGTGGAATGTATTGGTCCCAATCCCTCTGGTGTTCTTCCACTACTTTGGCCAAATGATTCTCCAACGTCTGATTGAATCTTTCGACCATTCCATCTGACTGTGGGTGATACGGTGTTGTACGAGTCTTATGTATCCCGAGTAGTTGGCAAACCTCTTGAAATAGTGAAGACTCGAAGTTTCTACCCTGGTCAGAGTGTAACTCCAAGGGAACGCCAAATCGACAGAACACCTCGTGAACTAGCTTTTTGGCGACTGTATGAGCTTCCTGGTTAGGTACTGCAAAAGCTTCTGGCCATTTGCTGAAATAGTCTTGCATGACGATGATATACCTATTCCCTTCTTCAGTAACAGGGAATGGCCCAGCTATATCGACAGCAACTCTTTCCCAAGGTGCACCAACATTATACACTTTCAGCCGACCTCTGGCTCTCGTTTGCGGTCCCTTTACTGAGGAGCAAGCTACGCATTTCCTACACCAGTCCTCAACGTCTTCGCGGCAATGCACCCAATAGAATCTTTTTCTCACCTTCTCCAGGGTTTTCTTTACTCCTAGATGTCCTCCGGATACTCCGTCGTGCACCTGTCGTAGCACTGACGCGACCTTATCACAGGGGACAACTATCTGTAAGGTGACCTCCTGACCACTGGGTGATTCCCATTTCCTCTTGAGAACTCCATTATCAATTATCAGGCTGTCCCATTGAGCCCAGTAACTTTTTACTGTTGGGCTAAGCGCTGATATTTCACTCCAAGTGGGCCTTTGGCCTCGTTTCTTCCATTCGATTACTGTCTTCAAGTCGCTATCTTCCTTTTGTGCGTCTTCCAATGATTGATTATCCCAGTCTTCATCCAAAGCGTTCACCTGGATAATCCTTACGTTCTCTTTCTTTTCCTGTTTGGCACAATGTCGGCAAGATTCTTCGCAAGGTCGTCTAGACAAAGCATCAGCATTATTGTGTGACTTGCCTTTTCGATGTTCAGTGACAAAGTCAAATTCTTGCAGCTGTTCTATCCACCTTGCTACTTGTCCTTCTGGGTCTTTGAACTGGAGGAGCCACTGTAAGGCAGCGTGATCGGTACGAAGTGTAAACTGCCTCCCAATCAAATATTTCTTGAAGTGTTGTAAGGTCTTAACAACGGCTAGAAGTTCTCGGCGGGTAACACAATAATTTCTTTCTGGCTTGGAAAGGCATTTGCTGAAATATGCGATAACGACCTGCCTATCTCCTTGTGTTTGAGAGAGAACTCCTCCAATACCAACATTGCTGGCATCCGTGTCTACCAAAAATCGACCTTCCCGACTAGGGTAACCTAATACAGGAGCCTCACACAAGTGAGTTTTCAGTAGCGCAAATGCCTGTTCGCAGTCAGAGTTCCATTCAAATTGACACTTTTCCTCTGTTAAACGATGCAACGGCTTCGCTAACTCGGAGAAGTTCTTCACAAACCGACGGTAATATGCACACAGACCCAAGAAAGAGCGTACCTCAGTTTTATTACGAGGCGTAGGCCACTTCGACACGGCTTTTATTTTTCAGGGTCTGTTCGAATTCCTTGCGCCGAAATAATGTGTCCCAAGTATCCAACCTCTTTCTGGAATAGTGTACACTTACTAGGACTGAGTTTTAAATTTGCTTCACGCAGTTTCTGGAACACTTTCTCTAAATTGCGTAGGTGTTCTGCGAAGTTTCGTCCCATAATGATTATGTCATCCAAATAGACCAGGCATGCATCACCAAGCAACCCCACCAAAATGCGCTCCATTAGGCGCTCGAATGTAGCTGGAGCGTTGCACAGTCCAAAAGGCATGACATTGAATTGCCAGAGACCGTTCCCAGGACCAGTGGTGAAAGCGGTCTTTTCCTTATCCTGCTGACAGATTTCCACCTGCCAGTATCCACTTTTGAGGTCAACTGTGGAGAACCATTTCATGCCACATAGCAAGTCCAAAGTGTCATCTATACGTGGCAGCGGATAACTATCCTTTTTCGTGGCATCATTCAACATCCTGTAGTCAACGCAAAACCTTGTGCTGCCATCCTTTTTCTTGACTAGGACTACTGGAGATGACCAAGGGCTGGTGGATGCTTCTATAATCCGGTTTTTCTCCATATCTCTTAACATTTCCGTGACTTCCGCTTCTCTTGCAAAGGGGATACGACGTGGTCTCTGTCTTATCGGCTGTGTATCACCCGTATCTATATGGTGTTTGACGAGCCCGGTCCTTCCCACGTCACTGTCGGTCTTCGAGAAGATGTCATGGAAGTTATGTAACAGTTGCTTAACTTTGTGACTTTCGAACTTGTTTAAATTGCCCTTACAATTTTCGAGTAGTGTCGATATATGTTCCTGCCACTTCTTATCACGTTCCTTTTCGTGTGCCTCTGTTTTTCTCAAAGATGCTACATGATCGCACACACCCACCATGCAATTCTTATCAAGAATGATTTCTTTGTTACTAACGTTGATAATGCGTACTTTTGGTTTATCGGAAATCATCATCAGTGTCCTTGCTGTTATCCAGTCTGGGTGATCTCCAGAATCTTCTATTATAATGCAACGTTTACGGCATCCTATTGGTGATAATCTAATATCTACTAAGGTTTCTGATCTTGGTGGTAATACCGTTCTCCTTACACAGTACACTGACCCCTGTTTTCCACCTTGAAGAAATACTTCTTGTTCTGGGAAACTCAATACTCCTTTAGCTATATTAAGGACGCACTGCTGTTTCTTCAAAAAGTCCAGTCCTATTATGCAATCATCTGTAATATTCGCTACTAAAACGGGGTGCGTAAATGTCTTATCACCCATTTTCAAGGACACGTTCGTTTCACCAAGGACGAGTACTGGTTGGCCGGTGGCGGTTTGTAATCGGCATTGTGAAGATCCTCTTTTCCATGCAATGGTGCGAGGAAATAGCTCCGGTCGTGCAATAGTTCTTGATGCACCAGTATCCAATGTGAAACTGCATGATTTACCATTCAGTTCTCCTTCTATAATAAGACTGTTTCCGTCACCCACTTGTGATACTGTTATAATGGGGGCTTCGTGACGACCAGCCAGTACTCGCCCCATAGCCCTGGCTGCTCCTAGTTTAAATCCTCAGCTTCCACCTGTGTCCCAGAAGTACTTCTTCCTTTAGACTTCCTGGGACAATTGATCCGAATATGCCCCTTTTCGCCGCACTCATAGCAGGTTGGTCCTTGCCGAGTTTTTATTATTGAGGTTACCTCACGAATGCGGTGGTGTTGTCGGCCATCTTGACGTACTGCTTCCACCTCCAGAGCGTGTGTCAAGGCTGCCTTCAGAGTATGATGGTGGCCCAGACGAACTGCAGCCCTGACTTCCGCATCCCGGATTCCATCGGTAAAAGCTTGCACCGTAGTAGCTTCGATTAATCCCGGTGTTGATGCATACGCCCTCCGAACAATACGTTCTATTTCCGTTGCCCATTGTTGCAAACCCTCACTGCTCTTCTGTGTGCGGTCGCGGAGTTGAGCCCTGTAGACATGTTCGAGGTGTTTCTCCCCGTATCTAGACTCCAACGCTTCTAGCAGACAGGCTAGGGTATTGCAATCGCCGGAAATATTTTCGAGAATTTGTACCGCATCACCACGCAGAGCAAGCGTAAGAGCGGTTACCGCTTGATCGTCGTCCCAATTGTTGCCTTTTGCGACCTTTTCGAATTGAAGGCGGAAGGCCACCCATGACGTTGTTCCGTCAAAATGAGGTACATGGAACGTCGGCAGAGCACTGGGTACAGGTATCACACCTTTGATACTTCCTTTCTGTACTCTTTCTATTTCTTTCCCAAACTCCAGTATGGTATTGTCTAGTTTCTCTATACGAGCATCTTGTTTGTCTATGCGCGTATCTTGCTGGTCCATACGCGCATCTTGTTTGTCTATGCGCGTATCTTGCTGGTCCAGGCGGGCATCTTGTTGAGCTGTTTTTATTCTAAGTTCGTTGACCTCTTCGTTGGTTTTTTGCCATTTTTCGTTTAATTCTAATACCAGTTGCTGGGATTCCTTTATTTGTGACTGGGTTGCTGCCTGGGATTGTTTTATTTGAGCCTGGGTTTTTTCTATTTGTGCCTGGATTTCTGCCTGGGATTTTGCCTGTGATTCTGCTACTATGCCTTTTATTTGAGCCTGGGTTTCTGCCTGGGATTGTTTAATCTGTGCCTGGGTTGCTGCCTGGGATTCTGCCATAGCTTTTATTTGCAGCGTCAAGTGAGCCAGCAACGCCGATAAATCGCTTCCACTGCTTCCGGGAATAGTGGTGGTAGTAGGCGCACTCTCATTCGTCGGTGTTACGGCGGCCGCATCTACTCCGGGTGCAGGGACACCAACTGATACTTCCTCTTGACGCGCCAAATCCATCGCTGCTTGTCGTCGCGTGCGAACTCCTTCGTCTTCCCTTGGCGTGACCGGCATGCCGCTTCTGACACCAGTTGTTACGGGCTAGGGGTACTAAAATGCCGGTTAAGGGTTACGAAGTTTATTGGCAACGAAGGTACAGTCGATTGTAGGCAATGACAAGTAGAACGTAGCTGATGTCGTACCGAAGTCTTCTCTTATGTCCACGAAGTCCGTGTTGTAAACACACAATAACGCTACAGATGTTTCTTCACGTAGTACTTACAGTTCTCGTTATAATTGTCGCAGTAGGTCTTCTTTAAGATTGCTTCTTAACTGTCGCTGTTTTCGTATCGCTAGTCGAGTGTAGACTGACTCTGTGCCGGCGTCACGGTGCTTTATATAGTCCAGCTGATCGAACATTCCAGATTCCTCTAGACGTAATAATAATAGCACATAACTTCGAGGTCACTCGGAAGTACCTACGGTAATTCCCGGAAACGGGTTTCTAGAAATTTCGATGTCGACACTTTGTTGACAAAACTGTTGAGACCTGTACCATTCGATAGGCCGTCCTAAGTCTAGTAATGCGTTTTATTATTGTACCTAGGAAATGTCTAGATCTAGCGAAATAGGACTTAAAAGTGACACACTGCATGTCACGCGATATTGAACCTTATGCCATCGACATAAGGTCCATTCGTAACATTATTTTCTTCGTTTTTCCCTTTTCTGAGGGTTTAGGTTGCCATCCTTGTCAACTATGTAGTATCTGCAATTCCCACATTCACGTTGACTTATGGTTTGACTTAATCTGCCTGAGTTCCCATCGCCATTGAGATAAATCATCGTTAATATCCTTTAGAATTTGACTCCCATAAATTGGGTTCCAAAAAACCACGGAAACATCGTAATGGTTAGTTTTAAAATGGCTTTAGTTTTTGCAAAGGTGTTATTGATATTAGTGATTAAGTGAGTTGTAAATTATTACGACTTACTTAATTACTAATATCAATAACAACTCATGAAAACCTCAGGAATTTCTGCTAATAACTCAGTTAGGTAAAAACTTGTGCGGTGTGGCGAATCAGAATAAATTCGTTGAAAACTATTAGCAATTATGTTGATTCATCAAAAGACCCAGATTTTGTTTATTCATTTTTATGCCTACGACTGAGTTCAAATTTATACTATGTGTTAATTACACAGAATGACCTGTCTTTTGACGAGACTATTTAATTTCATAATTTAAAGACTGGTGAATCTTGGTAAATCTTTAGGAAAACTTATATTCTGTCGAATCCCACAGATTTTCGATTTATATGCTATATGGGGTGCTTAATGGTTTTAAAGAGTTCATACTATCAACTCCTGCAAAGAAAACGCGGAATTAGAAGTCACCCTGTATATTGTTGTATCAAAAGCCCCCAAGCTGCCTCCTTGGGCCAAATATTCCAGTGCTCTTATAAAATCTATATCACAACTTGACATTTCTGACATTATAACACCCACGAACCAATTATAGAAAAGTGTTTCAAAGACTTTTGTGTGTGTATCACTTTATCTCGTTATCCCTAGGTAATAATGTCAAGTGTATCACTGTCACTGTCTGTACATGATGACATGAGGACACTTTAGTAGAAAAGTGTTTTATGACCTGACCTTGGAAATAACGATGTCTTCTTACATCCATTTTGAAAATCGAACAAAAAAGTGGCTTCGCTACTAACTTGCCTACAAAACAGCTCGAACACGGTCCTGAGGGTAGGTAATGTCCGAGCGATGGGGTTTGTCATTGTTGAAAGATAGATACAGTTTCACATCAGCGTCTAACCTTGTATTACGTAATATATAGTATTTTGGTTTCTGTAATATAATTAAATAACTACCGGCCGCCAGCGACTTCGTTCGCGTGCAGTTATTTATGCTCCGCTTCTATTAGTCGCAGCGTGATGTTATATAGCCTAAAACCTTTCTGTACTAATGGGCTATCCAACGCATAAATAATTTTTCAAATCGGGCCAGTAGTTCCTGAGATTAGCGCGTTTAATCAAACAAACAAACTCATCAGCTTTATAGATAGTATAGATTAGTTTTAGTGTTGGGTGTATATTTAATAGTTGAGTATTATTTTTGTTAATGTGTGATTTTATATCAATTTTACGTTTTTATTTAATGTAGTTGAATGACTTTGAAAATAAATGTCAGTAATATGATATGTATTCTTTCACAATACAGTAAAAAGCCTGTTTAACTATGTACACATCGAAACATTATATTTAAAAAAATGGCACCAATGGCAATAACAATAAACTTCGAATACATAAATTTCAAGTAATACCAACCATACATACCTACACAATGTTATCTTCAACTAACGTATTTTAACACGTATAACATTAAATTTATTATTTAATTACATTAAGACATAGCGCTATTGCCATCAATCAAGCGCCGCTGATCAGATGCGTATCGTGTAAGTTCTAAAGTGGTTAAACTAAATCAATTAGTATTTCATCAATGTATGTACCTCCGTGTAACACTTTTGTTATTGATTACATTTGACTGTTGAAATGATAGGTGTATGTGTTTTCTTAGGAAATTACGTTTCGAGTTACAATAAGTGATTTGTTCATATTTTATGAATAGAATATCTCTTTTAATGATGTTATGATATTGTGTGTTACCTCATTATATTTTTTTCTGTGAGTTATTTAAGTTAGTTAACTTTTCCGTGCTATAATAGATATCTAAGGTTTACGGCCGAGTCAGTAATGGATCCTATATTGTCGCCAAGCTCCATAAAGAATACAGATAAACAAACCAATTTAGGGTTATAACAAATCACGTTTTACAAATCTCCTGTTATTTACATGATTATCGACTTTTACTGTTTACATTAGTAGGAAGTAGAATTATTACTTATAGGAAAATCATCTATCTAGAAAAGGTTGTTAACATCTGTCGCTTAGGCGTAAACTACTCGTTGCCTAGCAATGGTATGTTTACCTCTATTCTTTATCGAATTTGGCCGACATATAGATATGTATTTTCATAAGAACCTTAAAAGCAAAAAGTCACATGAGCTGTAAAATGGTGTTACGAATGGACCTTATGTCGATGGCATAAGGTTCAATATCGCGTGACATGCAGTGTGTCACTTTTGAGCCCTATTTTTCCTAGATCTAGACATTTTCTAGGTACAATAATAAAACGCATTGCTAGACTTAGGACGGCCTATCGAATGGTACAGGTCTCAACAGTTTTGTCAACAAAGTGTCGACATCGAAATTTCTAGAAACCCGTTTCCGGGAATTACCGTAGGTACTTCCGAGTGACCTCGAGGTCATGTGCTATTATTATTACGTCTGGAGGAATCTGGAATGTTCGATCAGCTGGGCTATATAAGGCGCCGCGACGCCAGCGCACAGTCAGTCTACACTCGACTAGCGATACGAAAACAGCGACAGTTAAGAAGCGATCTTAAAGAAGACCTACTGCGACAATTATAACGAGAACTTCGAGTACTACGTGAGGTAACATCTATAGCGTCATTGTGTGTTTACAACACTGACTTCGTGGACATAAGGGAAGACTTCGGTACAACATCAGCCACGTTCTACTTGTCATTGCCTACGATCGACTGTACCTTCGTTGCTAATAAACTTCGTAACCCTTAACCGGCATTTTAGTACCCCTAGCCCGTAACAATTGGTGTCAGAAGTGGGATGCCGGTCACACCAAGGGAAGACGAAAGAGTTCGCACGCGACGACAAGCAGCGATGGATTTGGCGCGTCAAGAAGAAGAATCGCTTGGGGTCCCTGCACCCGTAGAAGATGCGGCCGTCGTAACACCGACGAATGTGAGTGCGCCTAGTACCAGCACTATTCTCGGAAGCAGCAGATCCGATTTATCGGTATTACTGGCTCACTTGACGGCGCAAATAAAGCTGAGTATAGCAGAATATAGCAGAATATAGCTGAGTATAGCAGAAACACCTCCCACCACGGTTGGTCACCGCGGGAGAGTTAGACCACAACCCTCCAAAAAATTCCAATATTGCAAGGGAAAGAAATGTAATAAATATCTGTACCCTCAACGTGAGATCACTGTCTACTCCAGAAAAACTACTAGAACTAAAAACTGCTCTCCGTAGTATAAATCATGATATACTAGGCCTGTGTGAAGTGCGCCGATTGGGCGAAAATATAATAGAGGACGAAGACTATATTATGTATTATATAGGGCAAACAAAGGGCCTCTATGGTGTGGGTTTCCTGATCAAACGAAAATACAAACAAAATATAATTAAATTTTCTGGAATATCAGAAAGAGTTTGCTTACTAGAAATAAACCTAGGAAACCATCACTTCGCAATCATTCAGGTATACGCACCAACGGAGTGCTCTACACAGAATGAACTGGAAATATTCTATACAGACTTAGCAAAAGCTCATGACATGATCTCTACACAGTATATTATAACCATGGGCGATTTCAATGCACAGATCGGTCAAGTGAAGAGCTATGAGAATAATGTTGCGGGCATTCACGGTTTCGGTAACAGAAGCAAGAGAGGCGACAGACTAATTCAATACGCATACGAACACAACCTGAAAATTGTAAACACATTATTCAAATCAAAAGATAATCGGAGGTGGACCTGGTGTTCACCTGACAAGAACACTAGAAAAGAAATTGATTATATAACTACAACAAAGCCCAAACTATTTTCAAAATACGAAGTACTGAATTATTTCCCTTTTGGCACCGATCACAGACTACTGAGAGCGACTCTTTGCTTAGAGATGGAAAAAAGGAGCAGAAGAAACTTTACCAGTCCCAGAAACTCACTGAAGACCCCGGAAGAGATAAGCGTGTACTTAAAAAATCTCGAAAAATGTATACCCGAACTATTAGAAAAACACAAAAACTGTAATGTTATGGAATACTGCAAAAAGATAGAAACCTCTATAATATCAAGCCTGAAAAATATAAAAAGGGCGAATAAAAGAAAAACAATCTTATCGGAAAAAGCAATGCTATTAATAGCTAAAAGAAGCACCGTACAAAACAAAGGAAACCACACTAAACAGGATAAAGAGGACCTGAAAAGCTTATACAAAGAGGCAAACAAAGAAATCAAAAAATGTTATGAAAACCACAGGTTAAAAATAATAGAAGGTTGTATAGCAAACACAAGATCTGCTAAAAAGGCGTTCAAAGAATTAGACACATCAAAAACATGGATTCCGTCTCTACAGAGAGGCTCTACAATTTGCAAATCACGTACTGACATTGTAAACATAGCCGGTGACTTTTACGCTAGTCTTTACAGTCGCCCGGACCCAGTAGAAAACACTGAACTAATCCAACCGAAAAATACACGGTCTGTAAGAAATTTCGGTGAAGAGGAAATATTAAAACAAATAACTAAATTAAAACTAAATAAGAGTCCAGGACCTGACAGTCTGAACAACGAACACCTTAAACAAGGCCAAATACTTTTATTAAAGCCACTTACAATATTATTCAATAAAGTACTTCAAGAAGAATGTGTGCCGCAGCAATGGGCAGAGTCGGAAATTATTTTGCTTTATAAAAAGGGAGACCCTAAAGACATAGGAAACTACCGCCCGATAAGTCTCATGTCTTGTCTGTATAAACTCTTTGCGTCCTGTTTACTAGACAGAATATCTTCACAGATAGACTTATGCCAACCTATAGAACAAGCGGGATTCCGAAGCGGATTTAGTACTACTGATCAAATTCACACCGTTGATCAAATAATTGAAAAGTATGTCGAATACAAAAAACCGCTATACATAGCTTTTATTGATTATAAGAAAGCCTTCGATTCTATTCATCATAATAGCATCTGGGAAGCATTAAGCAAACAGGACATTGAAGCGAAATACATTAACATTATTAAAAATATTTATCTTAATTGCACAAGTAGAGTCAGGCTAGACAGGATGGGTACCAAAATCAGTATTAACCGAGGAGTCAGACAGGGCGATTCTATCTCGCCGAAATTATTTATAGCGGTCCTACAAAATGTAACGGAAGACTTACCATGGTCGGCACAAGGAATTAATGTGAATGGGAAACATTTGAGTCATCTCCGTTTTGCGGATGACATCGTTGTTTTCTCTGAAAGCCCGTATAAGCTCAACACGATGATCAACCAGCTTCAATCTGCTAGCGCCCGCGCGGGACTAGAGATGAACTTAGAAAAAACCAAAGTAATGACTAACAGGGACTTGACGCCGATATTGGTTAATGGGGTGCCAATAGAGTACGTAGAAAGTTACGTTTATCTTGGTAAGCAAATTTCATTTAGTAAAAACCGGAATATAGAGGAAATCAGCAGAAGAGCAGCTATCTCATGGAGGAAATACTGGGCTCAAAAAGAGGTTTTGAAATCGAAATTATCAATTAAACTAAAAAGGTTGATACTGGATAGTACAATATTACCTTGTCTCACCTACGGCTGCCAAACGTGGACCTACGATCAGAAAGCAAGTCACAAAGTCCAGACCACCCAGAGAGCAATGGAAAGGAGCTGCCTGAACTTAAAGCTAAAAGACAGAGTAAGAAGTACAAAAATTCGGAAGATTACCATGGTAAAGGATGCTCTGCGTTTTGCTAAAAGTTTAAAATGGAGGTGGGCTGGCCATGTCGCCAGATACAAGGACAATCGTTGGACAATTAATATCACAGACTGGAAAGGACCATATGGTAGGAAAGCTAGAGGTCGTCCGAACGCTCGGTGGCAAGATGAGATTGTGGCCACCGCAGGTAGAGACTGGATATCCACCGCCAGAGACAAAATTAAATGGAATTCTTTGGAGGAGGCTTTTACCCTAAAGGGGGTCCACACCATTTGATTTATAACAATGAAAATAACAATATCTTGCACCAATTAATGTATATATTTTTATTTAATTTTTTATTTTTTCTTTATTTTATATTTTTGAATTTAATTAACTGATGTATAATTTAATTAATGGAATTACATATTAATATCACTTGATTAATTGTGGAATGTAATAAAGCTGTATTATTATTATTATAGCAGAATCCCAGGCGCAAATAAAAGGCATAGTAGCAGAATCACAGGCAAAATCCCAGGCAGAAATCCAGGCACAAATTAAAAGTGTAGCAGAAACCCAGGCTCAAATAAAACAATCTCAGGCAGTAACCCAGTCACAAATAAAGGAATCCCAGCAACTGGTATTACAATTAAATGAAAAGTGGAAAAAGACCGAAGAAGAGGTCAATGAACTTAGAATAAAAACAGCTCAACAAGATGCCCGTCTGGACCAGCAAGACACGCGCATAGACAAACAAGATACGCGTATGGACCAGCAAGATACGCGCATAAACAAACAAGATGCGCGTATGGAGAAATTAAACAGTACCATCATGGAGTTTGGGAAGGAAGTAGAATTTTTGCAGGAGAAGGTACAAAAAGGCGTTATTAAAGGTGTGGTACCGGTACCCAGTGCTTTGCCGACTTTCAAGGTACCTCATTTTGATGGAACAACGTCATGGGTGGCCTTCCGTCTACAGTTTGAAAAGGTCGCAAAAGGCAACAACTGGGACGACGATCAAGCTCTAACAGCCCTTATGCTTGCTTTGCGTGGTGATGCCGTACGAATCCTCGAGAATATTTCCGGCGATTGCAATACCCTAACCTGTCTGTTAGAAGCGTTGGAGACTAGATATGGAGAGAAACACCTGGAACACGTCTACAGGGCTCAACTCCGCGAACGCACACAGAAGAGCAGCGAGGGTTTGCAACAATGGGCCACGGAAATAGAACGTATGGTTCGGAAGGCGTATGCATCAACACCGGGATTGATTGGCGCTACTACTCTGCGATTCTTTACTGATGGGATTCGAGATGCTGAAGTCAGGGCTGCTGTACGTCTGGGTCACCATCAGACCCTGAAGGCAGCTTTGACGCATGCTCTGGAGGTGGAAGCAGTACGTCAAGATGTCCCACAACACGACCGTATTCGAGAAGTGACCGCACAAATAAAAGCCCGACGAGGACCAACTTGCTATGAGTGCGGCGAAAAGGGGCACATTCGAATTGATTGTCCCAGGAAGGCCAAGGGAAGAACTTCTTGGTCACGTGAGGAGGCCGCGGTGATGGCGTGGCGCAAGCGCGACGCAAAGGTCGAGCCTGAGCGCCCGTGCGAGCGCGTCGAGTGGCGCGAGCGGAGCAATCGGAGCGAGCGCCGCGAGCGACCCGCTGAACGAGAGCGGGAATGCGTCAAGGACCGGGAACACGAACGTTCCGGAAAGCGAGAGCAAGAGCAAGAGCGCTCGCACGGAATGTCGTGGAATGAGGCAGACGCAAAGCGGGACAAGGAAGTCGAGGACGAGGCGCGCAAGAAGAAGCGCCTCGAGAAAAAGGAAAGACAAAAGGACCGCCGTCGCCAGGTTACTTCAGGAAGTAAGGGCCGACTTTGTGACAAACAGGAAAAGAAAGAGAACGTACGGATTATCCAGGTGAACGCTTTGGATGAAGACTGGGATAATCAATCATTGGAAGACGCACAAAAGGAAGACAGTGACCTGAAAGCAGTAATCGAATGGAAGAACCATG
The DNA here is from genome assembly GCA_017933935.1 of Sesamia nonagrioides. Classification (NCBI taxonomy): domain Eukaryota; kingdom Metazoa; phylum Arthropoda; class Insecta; order Lepidoptera; family Noctuidae; genus Sesamia; species Sesamia nonagrioides. The sequence goes on along the minus strand of JADWQK010002025.1, from coordinate 151,507 downwards.
GTCAGAAGCCCGCTTGGAGTGAAATATAAGCGCTTAGCCCAACAGCAAAAAGTTACTGGGCCCAATGGGACAGCCTGATAATTGATAATGGAGTTCTCAAGAGGAAATGGGAATCACCCAGTGGTCAGGAGGTCACCTTACAGATAGTTGTCCCCTGCGGTAAAGTCGCGTCAGTGCTAAGACAGGTGCACGACGGAGTATCCGGAGGACATCTAGGAGTAAAGAAAACCCTGGAAAAGGTGAGAAAAAGATTCTATTGGGTGCATTGCCGTGAAGACGTTGAGGACTGGTGTAGAAAATGTGTAGCTTGCTCCTCAGTAAAGGGACCGCAAACGAGAGCCAGAGGTCGGCTGAAAGTGTACAATGTTGGTGCACCATGGGAAAGAGTTGCTGTCGATATAGCTGGGCCATTCCCTGTTACTGAAGAAGGGAATAGGTATATCATCGTCATGCAAGACTATTTCAGCAAATGGCCAGAAGCTTTTGCAGTGCCTAACCAGGAAGCTCATACAGTCGCCAAAAAAACTAGTTCACGAGGTGTTCTGTCGATTTGGCGTTCCCTTGGAGTTACACTCTGACCAGGGTAGAAACTTCGAGTCTTCACTATTTCAAGAGGTTTGCCAACTACTCGGGATACATAATACTCGTACCACACCGTATCACCCACAGTCAGATGGAATGGTCGAAAGATTCAACCAGACGCTAGAGAATCATTTGGCCAAAGTAGTAGAAGAACACCAGAGGGATTGGGACCAATACATTCCCCTCTTCTTAATGTCATACCGCTCTGCAACACATGATAGCACAAATTGCACACCGGCGAAAGTCAATTTCGGCCGAGAAATTAGACTACCCATAGATGCACTAACCGGAACACCTCCCGACACTCCTATTCTAGCCGTCGACTATGTGGCCGACCTGCGGCGTAAATTAGATGGAATACATGAGCTAGTGAGGGAGAATGGTCTGAAAACCAGTGAGAAAATGAAAATCCGATACGACCGCAAAGCTAACGTGCCCGGATTTGAAGAGGGAAATTTGGTATGGTTACATAATCCCATAAGGAGAAAAGGAAAGAGTCCAAAGTTCCAAGCCAAATGGGAGGGTCCTTACACGATAATAACCAGAATAAACGATGTCACCTACCGGATTAAGAAAGGACCTAGAGGGAAGCTGAAGGTCGTACACGTAGACCGCCTAGCTCGCTATTATGGATCAAATCATGCTCGGGACGAGCATGACTAAGAAGGGGGCAATGTTACGAATGGACCTTATGTCGATGGCATAAGGTTCAATATCGCGTGACATGCAGTGTGTCACTTTCAAGCCCTATTTCCTCAGATCTAGACATTTTCTAGGTACAATAATAAAACGCATTGCTAGACTTAGGACGGCCTATCGAATGGTACAGGTCTCAACAGTTTTGTCAACAAAGTGTCGACATCGAAATTTCTAGAAACCCGTTTCCGGGAATTACCGTAGGTACTTCCGAGTGACCTCGAGGTTATGTGCTATTATTATTACGTCTGGAGGAATCTGGAATGTTCGATCAGCTGGGCTATATAAGGCGCCGCGACGCCAGCGCACAGTCAGTCTACACTCGACTAGCGATACGAAAACAGCGACAGTTAAGAAGCGATCTTAAAGAAGACCTACTGCGACAATTTTATCGAGAACTTCGAGTACTACGTGAGGTAACATCTATAGCGTCATTGTGTGTTTACAACACGGACTTCGTGGACATAAGGGAAGACTTCGGTACAACATCAGCCACGTTCTACTTGTCATTGCCTACGATCGACTGTACCTTCGTTGCTAATAAACTTCGTAACCCTTAACCGGCGTTTAAGTACCCCTAGCCCGTAACAATAGTATTCTATTCTATTTTTGTTTATGGCAATGATGCCGATGTCGACAATTCTGCCAACGTCTAATGTGCTATGAGAAAACGTGTGAAGGCAAAGAAATAAACAATAAAATAAAATTAAAATAAAAAACAATTCTAATTCAATAATAATTTGATAACACTGTGTTTAATGTGAGACTTGTAGACAAGTGTTAATAGGTACACTGAAACAAACAAAAATAAAAATATGATAAGTATATTATGGTTAATTACATTAAATATGAACATAGACAAACACACAAAAATAATCATAATTTGATGTCATTAATTCGGATACAATCCATAGCTTTGGGGAAGAATAAATTCAATAAATATATACGGACAAATCACACAGATTAAGCTAGCCCCAAAGTAAGTTCGAGACTTGTGTTATAGGATACTAACTCAACGATACTATATTTATAATAAATAAATATATAGATAAATATCCAAGATCCAGGCCAATCAGGAAAAGATCGTTTTTCATCATGACCTGGCCGGGGATCGAACCCGGGGCCTCCACGACGCAGGCAGGCGTGTTGACCGCTGCGCCATGAAGGACGAAATGTGATGTGGGACGAATGTGTTAGTAAAGATGGAAAGTTAGTTGGAACAGGGATATGTAACTTAGGAAGACGACTATACAGATCATAGGCTGGGTTATTATTGGAGCACTGGAAAATATATGCTTCAATGAAAATTCATCCAGTCCACATTCAGTCCATAGAGCGATGTGTCTCTGACCCGGATTTTGTGGAGGAATAACGGGGAACAACAATGGCCTATACGTAGCCGAGAGATAGAAGATATTACCCTATTTGAGATTTTTTTTAAACAGTTAAAACCAAGGTTTGTGTAAAATAGTATCCGATGTGTGCAACGTGAGTAGACAAGTATTTTATGGAATATGGGTAAAAGTTCTAACACAACCATTAATAGGTTCCTATCCAACAGAGGGAATGCATTTTATATAGGGAAAGCGCAAACGCAGTCCCATTAAAAAAAATACGACGAACGGGTAACTTGTAGCTACCCGCTATAGGGGTAATCGTAGGGGTCAATCGGTCTCCAGTGCAATGGACGACCTCGCCCTAGGGGAACTGCCATTATGATTACAGATCCCCTACTCCAAGTAAGTATGAATTTGGATAAGTTTCACGCGAGGATCGTTCTACTGCGAAGAATCTTGACACAGCGATTAAGGAATCAGACACAAGGGTACAACGACGGCACCTAGTACAGAGAAGTCAAACGCAGTGCGTAGCTGTTTGAATACAAACCACATTTCATTATTGCTCTAGTCATTCCCCTTCCGATACAACAATAAAATTTTTGAGACCGAGTTAATCTTGTTTTTGTTTGCATTTCGTTTTCTTTTTGTCATTCAAAACTGGTCAGAAATTTCAGATGAAAAAAGCGAAAAACAAATCCTTAGCATAACATGTGAAATATGAATCATAATTTTTAAATATATTTCAAATCCATTGCTTCATATGATACAAAATAGTTACAGTTTGATCAATGTACGGACGACAGCAGGTCAAGCTACCCTAAACTGTCAAATATTCTCACTCAACCTTGAGCCCTAATGCTTTAGCCATAAAGTTGAAAATGTAATAAAGAAATTTAACTGTTTGTAGTAGTTTTTTTTTTATATGGCATCTCGTAGATGGCCATTAGAGGCCGTAACTACTTAACCGGACTTTCCTGTGGATGCCTTAATTAAAAATTAAAGCCTCCAGCCAGGGGCACTTAAAACTAACTTAAAATTAGGCGACTACGCACTCAGAGCACCCCCTGTGGGGTACGAACCTCGGCTTAGGGCGTCGCTAGAGAGGACAGCAGAGGACGGCTGGATCGAAAGTTGGGGCAATCAATACTTGAAGTTAGTTCTAAATAAGTTAGAAATAGTTTTATCACGGAAAAGGTTAGTAGAGTAGTAAAAGTTGCGTGGTGTGTTGAAAGTGATAAACTTTGCCACAAAGATGACACATAGAATATCAAAATGGCTGACTAAGAGGATGTGAGTGGACAGCGTCATTTTCGTCCTAATTGTGACTCAACATAATTACCTCCATCCATTCAGATTCGATGCCAGGTCAGGCAAGTACCAATTTAACTTTTCTAAGTTATACAGTATGTTAACTAACAGAGGGCGTTCCCGTTAACCCGAAATAGTATAGCATACATACATGCTAAAAAAAATATTTCCATTTGAAAACAAAATGTTTTAAAATTTTTTCAATATGAAATTATTCAATAAAAACTTTTAAATTGACATGTAAATGAAACACACTGTACACGCGAACTTGAAAGACGGCAACGTCGCAATTTATTTATACATGACGACTACTATTTTGATTTAAAACAGAAGGTTTCAAATTTATTTTCAATTATATTTTTTTTTTATTCGGATTATTTTATGCTTATTTTTCTATGCTGATATTTTTATTTTAATCTATTAATGATATATATATACACTGTATATACTTTCTAAGTATGTTTTGGATATCAATGATTGACCTTATAATAATTAGTATTTTAAGGTCAAAAAAACATCTTGAGGAAAGCTGGACTTTAAGTCTGATATTGCCAACCCGCATTGAGCAAGCGTGGCGATTACGCTCAATCCTTCTCTGTATGAGTGGAGACCTGTGCCCAACAGTGGAAGATAAAAAGGTTGATGATATGATAATAATAAGTACCCCCTGAAGGCTCATTTCCGTAATTAAAAATAATCAAAATCTAGTCGCAGTATCATTTCTGCGACAAACAATTAATGTCAAAACTACTATTGATTAAATACTATTACCTACTATTGATGCAAGACCATCTTCGTTCCATCATCCCACAACCCGTCGTACGGCGAGTATGCACCCTTAGATCCGCGACGAAGCATTTCGCCATGTCTTTTATACCGCGTACATCGAGGGACTGGAACATTTTGTCAGCAGCGGTGTTTCGACTGACTACAATTTAGGTGTCTTCAAGGCTAGAGTGAATAGGCTATTAATAAACTAGCGCGCTTTACCATCACTGCATATCATCAGGTGGGATTGCGGTCAAGCAATGGTTTATAACTACAAATAAAAAATATTATTTAAAAACAAAAAACCCGCCTGCATAAAACTCTAACGAACTGAATAGGTAGAAACAAGTTGAACAATCGCAGTTGGGGGACTGTTCTATGGAATACTTGTTTATCTAGCTAAGAAGTCCCCCAACTGCGATTGTTCAACTTGTTTCTACCTATTCAGTTCGTTAGAGTTTTATGCAGGCGGGTTTTTTGTTTTTAAATAATATTTTTTATTTCTATCTTTTTAGTTTTAAAAATTATTTTTCTAATGTTGGAAAACTTAAAAAAATTGTTTAATTTCTTTTTTCATCGTTCCATTTAATATTAAAAGTGCACGTTATATACATATTTTATAATGAGTATTTTAAATCCTTCATTTTAAAACCAATTCGATAAGTTTGGTTAATAAAAATTACCTCATAATTATGGCGTTATTTTTTTTTATGTCTCCGTCTAAGACAAATCTAACGATGTCTCAAATGTGAAAATCCGTTAGCCGGTTCTGGAGATACAAGATAATAAAGAATATTACATACATTCATATGTACAAGATACGCGCTTTGTGCATGCCTCCGAATGTAATTCTGTTTATAATTTTGCAAAAAATTGAAACTGACTGACTTTTGTGCTGAAATTTCTAAGTGTACATTAATTACGTAGGTACGGACGACAGCTGCAGGTCAAGCTACCCCAAACGGTCAGATATTTCCAATCAACATGAGCCTTAATGCTATAAAGTTGAAAATCTAATAAGGAAATCTGACAGATTGTAGTAGCTTGTTGTGATGTCGTCTGTACATAGGTTTGGTACTGTTTCAATGTAGGTTTCTGGATTTATCATTTTTTTTTTAATGCCTTAACATTGAATTTTCATCTTGTTTTAGTCTTTTCAGTTGATTTTTAATTGTAGTTATCCATGCAAGTGGTTTTTTTGTTTATTTAATTATTAATAAATTTATGTCTTTTTAGTTAAGAAATATTACGTAACCGGATTAATTCTTTAAATGAGTTTATGTCATGTGGTTGATTTAGCAATTTATTAGGGTTAAGAAAACTGATATCAAGTCCGGAAAGAGTCCTCGCTCTACTCAAAGCAACGTAAGCTTGACCTTTTGCAAATAAGTTTCTACTTAAATCTACAACTGCTGGGTCTAAAATTGTGACCTGTAGTTTATGCACCGTCACTGCCCAGCATAAAATTAAGGGAAACATTCGTCGCTCAATCTTGCCTTTACCACGTAAAGCATCAAATTCTGTAGCACAAGGCCGGATCCAGACTCCAATACCGGGTAGGTTCCCTGTTATACTTGTGTCATCGAGCTCCACAAATACCGCTTGTGGTAGTTTTCCTGGCTCCAACTGCTTTCTGCGTAGTGCTGGCCAATCTATTCGTCGGATAATACCCATAGCACCGTTAACCAGCCCATGGTTAGCACTGATGTTCCGTCTTAGCATGGCTCCAGAGCTTATACCTAACTTGAGGTGGTTTGGTATACTACCTGATTTATTGGGATCTTCAGGTATGTATTCCTCTCGTGGTTTGTGACCATAAGTTTTAGGATCAAATGAGATATCTACAGCACTAACATTGTATACTTTTGTGAGCTTTTCAAACTTTTCTGTCATGGTCTTCTTCGTCTTCAATCCTTTTCGTCTTTTTTTATTAGTTATAAACTAGCGCTAGTTTATTAAGAGCCTATTCACTCTAGCCTTGAAGACGCTCAAATTGTAATGTGACGGAAACACCGTCGCTGGCAAATTGTTCCAGTCCCTCGATGTACGCGGTATAAAAGAGGAGGCGAAACGCTTCGTTCGGATCGTAGTGGTGTTAACAACGTAAGGGTGGAAACTTGCCGTACGACGGTCGTCCGATGGTGGAACGGAGATGGGGGAATTAAATCTTGCAATTCCCTCGCACACTCCAAAAAAGGAACCTATAAAAGACCGAAAGGCTGGCTACTCTACGCCTGTGCTCTAGGCTTTGGAGATCGTCTCGAGTTAAGTCAGGGTTACCAATCAGCCTCTTCGCCCGCCTCTCCACTGAATCCAAAGTGGCCAGGTGACACTTAGCAGCACCAGCCCAAATGTGGCTGCAGTACTCCACACGAACCGACCTGTGCTTTGTACAACATTAAAAGCTGCCCTGGTGTGAAGTACCGCCGGACCCTTGCGATAACACCAAGTTCCTTGGCAGCCGCCTTGGCTTTGGACTCAATGAACCGCCCAAAGTTTAGGGTGGAGGGATCTCAACTCCCAAAAGCTGAAGGCGGTCGGAACACTCCAAGGATACATTTCGAAAAGTAGGAGCCAAGGTGAACGGGCTCCTTTTGGGGGTGAAAAGACACCGGGTTTTGGCGGTATTGAATGCCACAAGTTTGGCATTGCCCCATTCGGAGACTGCCACTTGCCTCTCGTCCAGCTGATTTCTTTAAGAATCAATAAACTGCCACTGTGTTGGCAAAAATACATTGATTGCATGGGTTATTACTTCAATTAATACAAAAGATTTTTTTCCTATTAAACGGCAATTTTATATTTAAAGACTTTTTTATGTAAAATATATTTAGAATCAATATTTTTATTATAATCAGTGATTAAAATCCTTAATTTTGATACCCAACTCTATATGCTTGGCAGAAAAAAACATGTAATTCTTTTTTTTGTTCCATTTAATATTAAGTTATATACATATTTAGAATCAGTGTTTAAAATCCTTCATTTTGATATGCCACTCGATATGCTTGGTAGAAATTTATTTCTTCATATCTCACAATATGGCGTCATACATCCGCCATTTTGGATTTTTTAAAATGTCACCTATCTAGTAGCAGTTGGGCAATTAAGTCAAATCTAACGATACCTCAAATGTGAAAATCCGTTCAGCGGTTGTAGAGATACTAGGTAATAAAGAATAATACATACAAGATAGGAGCTAAAAACATAACCCTCCTGGCAGTCGGGTAAAAAAAATACAACGACCCCCCAAATGCGTTCTCTATATCAATCTGAATAGTTTGGAAGGCTACTGCTAAACCATCGCTTCATTGGTTCTAAAAAATTAATGATCTATACTAATCCATACTTAATATTATAAATGCGAAAGTGTCTCTGTCTGTCTGTCTGTCTGTCCGGCTTTCACGCCAAAACTACTGAACCGATTTTGATGAAATTTGGCACAGACAATCTTTAGACCCTGAGAAAGGACATAGGCTACCTTTTATCCCGGAAAAATTTGATGTTCCCGAGGGAAATCTAAAAAACGCGCTATAACCGAAATCCACGCGGGCGAAGCTGCGGGCGGAAAGCTAGTAACATAATAATTGGAGGATCAAAATGAATACCATTGTTAGTGATAGTGTGTTACGTAATCACCCCGCTGATACATAATCACCCCGCTGATACGTAATCACCCCGCTGATACGTAATCACCACGGTGATACGTAATCACCCCGCTGATACGTAATCACCCCGCTGATACGTAATCACCCCGCTGATACGCGATGTTAGTTCTGTATATTACAATCAGTTGTTTGTAGAGACACGTTTTACCTAACAAACATAAAATTCTCATCACTTTTAACCCAGATTGCGTGCCATGCAGCATCTCCCATGAAGACTCGTCCTTGATGGTCAAGTTGCAAGTAATAGTCTTAACTCTCAAGTGACTACCCACGCGGCGTATCGATGAGTGTTTAACGTGTCAATTATATTGCGACAGTACAAAGGGCAAACATTATACCGTCTCTGGTAAGTAATAGTTCTTTTAATTGAATGATGCTTGGAGAGATTTCGATACAAACAATATATTATATGTATGTATCTGAGTGTGCATTCAGAAAGTTTTGCGATAATAAAAAAAAAATCTATAGGTACATATATTTTATTACATCTTTTCAAAGTACTCTCTATCAGTCTCTATACAAAGTTTCATGAACCAGTTTTCAAAACACTTTTTCCAGTCCGCCGCATGCACCTCGTTTACAGACTGCTCGCACGCTGACAGCGTAAATCGTAATCGTAATCCGGCGACGTAAATTGTATCCCTTTGAGCTGATCTTTAATTTTTGGGAATAAGAAGAAGTCACACGGTGCTAGGTCAGCGCTTTAAGGAGGGTGACCCAAGAGTTTGACCGGTGTTCTGTCCAGGAAATCTCTCGTTTTGGTTGCGGTGTGGGCGGGCGCAATGTCGTGGTGACGCAGTAACCCGCGGAGCCCTGTCACTGTGATATCCTGGTCACTTGTTGCTCACAACAGAGAAAACTTATGTCAAGTATTTGGTAGTATACCATTCAGCGTTAACGCTTCTTTGGTTTCGTAAAGGAATTGACACCAAGTAGCCAGTCAAACAGAAAAAGCTTGCGATCAAAACCTTACCCCCGCTTCTAGATCGCTTCACTTTGGTAGGCGTTAATTCGTTTTGAAACACCCAAACCGTCGACTTGCGTTTCGTTTCTGGATCGTATTGATAAATCCAAGATTCATCAGCCATAACTATGTCGTAAAAACACAGAGACAAGCCTGCTTCAAATTTTTCTATCTTATCATGGCACCATTCCACCCGTGCCTGCTTTTGAGCATCGGTGAGATTGTGCAGCACCCAGCGTGAAACTATCCTCCGCAACCAAAGATGCATGTGTGTGTATGTGTGCCGTCTCATGAAGGCTTTCTGATCTAATCTGCAGTTTCTTGAATAAAAATAGAATTTCTTGGTATGTAATTCGTCTATTGTCTTGGAACAAACTTTTCACTGCTAGCACGTTTTTTTCTGTAACAGCCGTCAAAGGGCGACCACTTCTTTCTTCATCCCCCAAAATAATAAAAAGTAAACAAACTAAAACCCAACTACGACAAAAAACGACGCTGAAAAAGTCTAAAACAAGATTTTCAGAATACTGAACTGAACAAAGTTGCTTATGTGTAAAGAGATAAATTTTCATGTTTGGATAGGCGTAGTCACACGTTGTCAAGGTGCTATGGTAGGTAGGTATATGTAACGTGTGACTACGCCTTTCCAAACATGAAAATTTATCTCTTTACACATTAGCAACTTTGTTCAATTCAGTATTCTGAAAATCTTGTTTTATACTTTTTCAGCGTCGTTTTTTGTCGTAGTTGGGTTTTAGTTTCTTTACTTTTTATTATTTGTACTATTTTGGTGTTAATACACTTTAACACCAAAATAGTACAAATAATAAAAAGTGTTGTGGCGCATAATGTTAAGAAAATTTAAATTGTTAAACTAATTATCGCACATATTTAACATCATTAAAGCATTCTTGTAATTATGTACAAGCATAAAGTACTCGTGAAGCTCTTTCAAGTGATACCAAACACGGTATATTTATTTTAATTTTATATTAACATAGAACTTTTTGTCCGCTAGAGGGCACAATACTAAATTTGGTGACAAGCTTTATAGCTCATACCCAACGGAATATCAAGGCTCTTCTAATGGTACTGCAGTGGTCTTATCCTAATAAGTAGTAAAGAAGCTATGAACGAAAAAATGTGAATTATATGCAATCAGCCCATGAATACAGGTAAAGTCACAAGCAAATGCTAGTAATATATATATATATATATATATATCAGTGGCGAAGGGTGAAATTTTGACAAAGGGAAGCCGGTCCAAAAAAATAAACACTTAAACACTTACCTACTGCAGGATATCTTGGAGGAGGTCTTCAGATAAGAATAGTATTAAAAGCCCCACCTTCACCATACAAAAAGGACTGATGATTTGATAACAGTGTCTTTCAAGTATGATAAAAGCGGCAGCAAAAGAAAAAAAAAGCCTTTTTCGACGTGCATCTCCATACCACACATGCATGCTTGTTAGTAAGTACTAAGTTAAGTACCTATTGTTAGGGAATAAGAGTCAAGAAAAAATAAAATAAAAAATTACAAAAATAATAGTGTTAAAAACCGAACCACACAAACACCGATTCAAAACCAACAAAAATATTAAGCAAAAATAAAGCAAATTATACACAATCACAACGTTATTTATATTGTAATGCAATGCGTCTGTTTTTTTTTTAACAAAATGAGCTAAAATGATGTTATAAAAATTCGGATTACTTTTCATTTTATTAAGCAAATTTTTTTAATTGACATGATAGCCAAATCGGACAATCTCTGCTCTTTTTGGCAGTTTCGCACATATGTGTGAATGCGTTTTAAAGCAGAAAATGACCGCTCAGCTGAAGCTACTGAAATGGGGAGGGTCAGAATTAAACCGCAAAGAGTCGAAACTTGAGAAAATGCGTCTTTCAAAGACGTATTCTGGAGCTGTAAAAAAAGCTCATAGGTGTCCAATTTATTTAACGACGCTGACGTAAGACTTTAAGTCCATTCAGCAGGTAGTCAGTTGAGCAGCACTCTATATGAATTAAAGCCATAATAACAAACAAAATACACAGTATTTAACCAAATCTGCGATTAAATTACGTTACAGAATCAGTCACAGTTTAAATACCACAAACATTAAAATATAACAAACGAAAAACACGAAAAACGAACACATGTCACATACTAACAATAATTTATTTTCAACCAAACGAAATGGAACACGAAAATATGCCAAAAAAAAAAGAATATGACTTGCGAAGGATTTCATTATAACGTTTCTTTGTCTCATTCTAATAGAGGAGAGGAGAGAACTGCAACCCGGTCGGCATCAGCCTATCTTTTCTCAAAAATTACGGACGGTTAGCGATCATTAGAAAGAGATGTCTGACACGCTCTGTCTCTTTTCGCCTCATAGTAAAACGTTGGCCGAGATAAGCTGTAATTCGTCGAGTTACCTTTAATGTAATTTAGGTACGAAAAATTTAAGCGCTGATTAATTTACGACTATAAAATGAAATGTGATACTTTGGGTATTGCTAAGAATTACTATTGCTATTGTAAATCGCGCAGGCATTTGATTAATAATACTTTGTTAATGAAATAGAATGTAAATACTTTTGTATGAATATGGAACTGATTTTTGAAAGGTAACCCGGTGGGAATCGGCTTGTATGGACTCTTCGCCACTGATAGCCTGTCAAAATCATAACCCTCCTTTTGCTTTGCCGTAGTCGGGTAAAAAGATGTGAATTATATGCAACCAGCCCATGAATACAGGTAAAGTCACACGCAAATGCTAGCAATATATATATATTCAAAATGTACAAGTAAAGGGCTTTCAAATGATACCAAACACGGCATATTTATCTTAACTTTAGTTTTTTACTCTGTATGTTTTGTTCGCTAGAGGGCGCCACAGTAAATTTTGTGAAACCCCATATAGCCTATAACCAGCGGACAATTAAGAAGCTTCTAATGATATGTCATTTGTCAAATTCTGATAAGTAGTTTAGAAGTTACGAGGGAACAGATGAACATACATACATAGCCTGTCAAAATCATAACCCTCCTTTTGCTTTGCCGTAGTCGGGTAATAAGTCGAATGCGCTTAAATTCATTATAGCCTCCAGGAATGTCATTTGAAGTCTATCGTACGATTCGTCTGGTTTCAGGCGACATTTGAAATCGTAAAAAATCGTAGCGCGACAATGTTCTCGACGCAAATCCATTTTTCAAAGAGACACGATAAAAATTAGCTCGCAAAAAATATGGAGGGAAGTTTTGAATTCGGAACGTACATATTATTAGTTATAAACGGTCATGTTTTTTAAATAAATTATAACTGGTCTATACTTTCTGAGTGACTTGGTGTAATATTTTAAATTCACATGAAAGGCATGTGTGACATCATGATGTCTGTTTTAAATTATATTGTAGGTACTTACATTTATAATAAATCTGCTCCAACAATAAACAAGCAGTATTAAAAATAAATTGAAAAGTGGAAGGCTAAAACATCGGCTGTGGGCAGAAATTCCCACCCACCAGACAAAGTCTTGCCGCCAAGCGATTCGTTGAGTTCCGGCATGATGTCTGGTGAGCCGTACGAAGAACGGATCTGAGCAGTTGTGTTGCGATTTGTGCCGGGTACGATGCGTCAAATGTTTGTGTGTCGGGAGTTTGCTCGTGGAGAGTCTCCAGATCAATCTCCCTCTGGCCCTGGTCCTGTTGTTGGGTTAAACATTGCATCACCTCGCTCAACTGCGGTCTTCCTTTCCATTCACTCAGTTTTTTTGAGTGAATAGACTCTTAATAAACTAACGCGCTTTACCATCAACGATTGCATCACTGCTTACCATCAGGTGGGATTGCGGCCAAGCACTAGTTTATATACTTATATACTTATAAAAAAGCCCCTCTCTAGGAAATTACTCCTGTAACGTGAGTGCGTATCCAATCATTTTTTAACTCATACACAAACAGCCAGGTCCCCGAAAAATCTGTAGGCCATACAAATATTTGTTCCGGGTGGGAATCGAGTCCGCGACACGCAGCGCAGCAGTCGGCCGCACAGTCACGGCAACGTCAACCGTGTCGTCAATTTTTAATACGTAAAGCATTTTGTACAGAATTTTATCTGAAATCTTCAAATATACTGATTTATCGTTTCGATAAGACATTTGCCATTATTAGCATCATATTGTTAACTATAAAATACATTTTTATGGTTAATACGTTTTGCGAAACAATAAAATACAATCACCGAAATTACACAACCGTACAATTAATTCTCCACAAGCTTTCCCGAAAACTATTTCAATTGTAACTTCAGCAGATCAAATGAAAACTTACTGTAAGCTTATTATTCTTCAGACCTTGCATATACAGGTTCGTGCGTAATGAATTGCGTGCACGCACGAACTGCATCAGAACTTCATCAAAGTACAATAGATCGTCGATTTTCTATACATCATTGCGAAAATAGGCCAACTCTAAGCAAACCTTTCGAGTGTTGATCAGACACTGGAGTGGGACAATCACTCGTAGCTGTTTGTTTAATAAATTCATTTGTTTAGTGTGTATTTGTTTATTCAATTTTTTTTGGGTTCAGTACCGAAAAGGTAAAAGTAAAAATGGAGACTATTACAACACGCGCGAGTTAACTGTGCACCTCGCCCTGTGACATCATTCAGACGGTACCGTTTGTAAATAATGAGAATAGGGTTTTTGACTAAAAAAAACGAAGTCCATCAGACAAATTTCCAAAAAATACTAGACACGTAGGTATTTTTTCTTTTTTCATATAAACAAAAAATGAAGACGACACAGCGCATTGAAAACTCGTGTGACGTCACTGCACGCTACACTTTTAAGCGGCCAGTGACGTCACCAGCCACCACTCCTGATCTTTGATGCCTATTTGTCAATTTTTATTGATTTGATAAAACAAAATATACGTATCCAATATTTTTCTATAATCTGAATGATGGACTAATTAGTTTTTAATTAAATTTTGACTAATTAATAATTATGTTAAAAAAATTTAAATTACATTTTTTTTTATTTTAATAAAAGGTTACTTTACTTTATACGTTTTGATGATAAAGCGTCTAATACTAGATAATTTTACTCATGACGTTTTGCAATTAAATTGAAACAATGGACTGAAATTATAATGTTGGTGCAACCAACAAGCTTCACTAATGGGTCAAAAATTAAAAAAAAAAAAAACAAAAACAAACTTAATAAAAGAAAACTTAACAAAGCAAAATCTCCACAGAAACAGTAATAACAACAGGAGATTTAAACTGTATTTAGACATTTGTAACAAAGATGCTAACGCTACTCAACGCTTGCGAGTCGCCGCCCCGCGGGAAAGGGCTCGCATCCCAGCGAGGTGCACAGTTATATATAACTCGCGCGAGTTATACTAAGCCCCTGCAACACTTCTATCTGTCCGTCCGTCTGTACATCTGTCTGTCACCAGGCTGTATATTATGAACCGTTCTAGCTAGACTGTATAGTAGTGAAATTTTCACAGTTGCTGTATTTCTGTTGCCGCTATAAAGACAAATACTGAAAACAGTTGTTTTTCTTTGCATCGATGACGGTAAGGAACCCATCGTGCGCGAGTCCAACTCGAACTTGTGCGGTTTCGTGTTGATGTGCAAACATTGTGGCATGCATCGTTGCATTTAATTTAAGTGTTTAATTAATACAGAAAAAAGTTTTGTATGTTATGTTGACGCAATAGTCGAGGGGATTTTTGAATTCATTAAATATTAAGATAATTTTCTGTTGAGATTCGATGAAAAGCTGTCTTTTAGAGAATGCTGAAAACTTTCTGAAAATCTTACAGTTCCAAAATGTTTGTCAATGTATGCGCAGTATGTAGGTGTCCATTAAGTATGATTTACCTGGTAATGTTATATTTTAAATTCTTTTTACTTTTTGTAGTAGAGTAATTTTATTCTAGAATAGAACAGAATAGATTACTCTTTATTATTTACACCATATAAATTACAGAATATAAATATGAAGATTTTACAAAAGGCGATCTTTTACAGACAGGTTTTGTTTTTTCTTTTTTTTTTTTCAATTCTAGGCGTCATCTTTACTAAAAATTATAAAAGACTAGTTTGCTAGTCTAGCTTTTTTCAATAAAAGGTAGCCTATGTCCTTTCTCAGGGTCTAAAGATTGTCTGTGACAAATTTCATCAAAATCGGTTTAGAGGTTTAAGCGGGAAAGCGTAACAGATGCACAGACAGAGTTACTTTCGCATTTATAATATTAGTATGGATTATTGACTGTATGCGAACTGGTACTTCTACCCTTCACCACATCCTAGTGCTTTGGCTGGAAAACAACACAGCAACACAGTTGTCTGTTCAGTTAGAAATTACTTCATCATCATCACCTTTCTATCGCCCCACTGCTGGGCACAGGTCTCCTCTCATACCTACAGAGAAGGATTGAGCGTAATCACCACACTTGCTCAATGCGGGTTGGCGATTTCAGATTTAAAGTCCACGTTTCATCAAGATGTTTTCCTTCACCTTTTAATCAGTCATTGGTGTCCAAGATATACTTAGAAAGTACATATAACTTTAAAAAAGTTACATTGGTACTTGCCTGACCTGGAATCGAACCGGCACACTCATACTTGAGAGGCTGGTGTTTTAACCACTAGGCCACCACTACTTTTAGAAATTACTTGTTTATATAATACTAAGTATTTAAAGTAATTAGCTTTACAAGATACAGAACATTAAATTTTAATTATTTTCCGTTTGTCGTGTTTATATTGTTCTTCTCTTCTTCTTCTTCAAAAAATACTTATTATTATTATTATTATACCCGTTGCATCTCATCGCTCTGGCTGTTATTACGATTTTGCTTAGCAATAATTCTGATTATTTTTTCTTTTACTCCCCTTCTGAGGGTCGCATTGTGGCGATAAATACCTATAACCCTCCTCAAGACTTCTTCTTTTCAGCCTATAGATGTCCACTGCTGGATAAAGGCCTCCCCCAAGGCTTTCCACGCCGACCTGTCTTGTGCTGCCCGCATACATCGGCTTTCCGCGACCTTCACCAGGTCATCGGTCTTCGTCTTCCAGTACGTGGCCGCCACTCCAAAACCTTACTGCCCCATCGACCATCGGTTCTACGAGCAATGTGCCCTGCCCACTGCCACTTAAGTTTAGCGACTCGCAGAGCTATGTCGATGACTTGGGTTCTTCTGCGGATCTCCTCATTTCTGATTCGATAACGCAGAGAAACTCCGAGCATAGCTCTTACATTAAGAACTCTATTTACTTAAACGAAAAAAAATATTTTAATAAAATTTTAAATCATCAATTTACCTTTCTCAGCTGTCATACGATGGCTAACTTAATGATCAGTATGCAATCTGGAATCAGTTTGACGTCTGCACAGAACTGACAGCGTTTATCGACGATCTGTGTCAGTGATCCGATGCCGCGGGCTGCAAGATGAATGCTGATTACAAACGTGTGCTGATTAGAAATGTAGGCGGGTACAGTGTGAGTGATTTAGAACGAAGATTTCAGTTATCTTAATCGGAGATTATTATTGTAGGAACTTAATTTGCTGATTACTTAATCAAGTTATTACAATTAAGTTATATGTTATGTACAGTTGGTAAAGTTAAATGCATATCAAATTGACAACAAAAAAGTCACTAGGTACTATTTTTTTCTTCTATTGTGTTTTATGACAGATGTGTACTGTGTCAATTTGGTAAACAATAAATCCTTGATAATGTCTATAGCAGAATGCTGCACCATTATTGATATTCTTTTATTACCAATAATTAGTTTTCTATTAGGTACAGTTAATTTATTTGACAAGGTTATACATATAAAAATAGGTATTTGAAGGAACTGTTGAGACCTCTCCCCGTAAAGTGCGTTTTACCTATAAAAACGTTGACCAAAAGACGTTTCGTATTCCGCTGTTTTCTTTTTCAAAACACGACAGATCTCAATAATGTTCATAACAAAATTTAGAGGAAATTATACCTATGCTTGTATTATTTTCTTTTTTGTAAAAAACTTATAACATTTGAGTAATAGTCGTCTGAACCTCACGGTAAAAATGACTTATTTTTCGGGATTTTGGAATATCATATTTCTTTTATTAAATAAGTTTTGGAAAAAATCAAATGATAGGGACACGTATAATCAAGGTGTAAAATTGTTGAAATAAAATATTTCCTCTAAAAGCGTTATCCACTCAGAAAACAGCGGAATACATCTGTATAGAGAAAGCGCCACCAGCTAAGAGATGACCATTCCCACTGACGCGGATGACGGCGCGGGCGCCTGCCAGCGAGATACTTGAGCATCTGCATGACATACTCTCAACCAGCACAACAATGTGTATCAAGTCAATGAGTGAGACGTACCTATAAGCAACTGTGTATGTGCCTACTGAAATACAAACTAAAAACATCTCTAATCAGTCTGATGTCTTTTAATCTTCAACAGGCATGTTCGAATTAATATTCTTGAAACAGGAAATGTCTAATTAACTGCTATAAATAATTGTGTGCAGATTAGTTTACACATGGGACTTTTCAGTTTTTTAGGCGCGAGAATTAGAGACGCGTCCTTATTGTATTTAAATTTAAATGTGCTATTTAAATTTTAGACATACCTACTAAAGTACGACGCAGTTTTAATATTCATTAGAGCTGCTTTAATTTTTATATTCATGAAAAAAATTCGCATTGTGTTTGAGCTATCTACCATAAGCCGAGACCGTGGTCAAGCAATAGTTTATAAAAATAAAAAGTTAAATACTGATTGCTATTTGTCCAATGTGGACAGATTGGAAAAATAAGTTGTTATAATATTGTGTAACCTTGTCTTGTCTAGCTAAAACAATAGCTTCTATTCCGAGAAGGTAAATGACCGCGGTTCAGATTAACGTCACAAATCTGAATCGTCCTTCACTTTCATTAACCTCTATAACACTAAATTATGCCGAATAAACATTGCACTAAGAAAAAAATCCAAATATAATAAAAAAGGCGCATCACTAATCAAATTTCACGATCACAAAACAAAGGGTGGTGGCGTAAATAGGGTGTCCACGCTATCGAGACACGGATCTCCTAAGAAACAAACGGTCCGTTTCCTAACATCCGCACCAAATTTGAGGCCACCCGAATCCGCGAATAATGGAACAATTAAACTCTTACGCAAGTCATTGACAATAACACTAGGCACTCCACGCGTTTGACCTTTGAGAGAAAAATTCAGACTATGTGTAGGACGACCTACTTTAAAGTAAAGTTCATGAGTATTTTTGATGTTAAGTCAGTAAGTGGCAGAAGTCTTATAATTAAAACCTACTGAAGTAAAGAGTGGTTTTTGAACTTCAAACCACTTTGGCACAACACAGAAATCTTGCCTGTGAGTGTATCTTGTATGTATGTGAGTTCATATGCTTGTAAACACACCCACGATACAGGAGAAATTCCTAGTGCCCTGCACTAGGAATTTCTCCTGTATCGTGAAAGTTAAAAAAAAAGTTGATTCCCATAATTTTAAAACTTATACAGTCTTACTATCTCAGTCTCAATGTGTCAAAAATACTCCTAATTTCCCAATATTTTGACAAGTTTCTGATATTTGTTTGCCGCTGAAAGTTTGACAATTTACCTTCAGCTGTCATATTGAAGAGCATTGCCATTATAATATGTTACGAAATAACTACGCACTCACTGTGAAGTACCTGAAAAATTATGTTTTTATTTCCTTTGATTCCAAGAGGGACGAGAGACATATCAATACGATTGTTACTTTAAAAGTAAAAAATTAATAGCAGTATATGTTCCAGACATAGTTGTGTTGTCAGTCTGCTATTAATTAATACACTAATATTATAAACTTAAAATTTTGTGTATTTGTTACTTTTTACGTTTAAACGGCTGAACGGATATGAATGTTATTTAGCACACATATAGTTTACTACCAGGTTGAACACTACTTATGATCCAGATATTTCTACAGGATCGGAACTTATGCAGGCTTGGTGGAGTGACGATCTTAGCAGAGTTACTGATAGCAATTGCGGCAGTGCAATTGAAGAGGCCTATATCTAACAGTGGGCAACTGTAGGCTGATGACAATGACTAAATCTCTGCTAATTGTATTTAGCTAAGCTCCTTCCAAGACTATGGTTACTACACTTGTCACTATCATGAATTTGTGTACACAGAAAAGAGTATTTAGGTCAGAATAATAAAAAAATCGGCCAAGTAGATATGAGTCAGAATCGCTCACGAAAGTTTCCGACGTTTTTCTACACAAAAAAAATACTGATTTTAGTATCAACCAATACTAAAATTAGTTTTTTAACAACAGTTAAAGCGGTAACAGAAATATCTGTCAAAATTTCAACTGTCTACCTATCTCGGTTCATGAGGTACAGCCAGATGTCAGACAGACAGTGTAGCGGAACCCTAAAATAAAATATATATCGCCCTATTCGTTTTTTTTTTTTAACTTACGAAATCTCATAACATGCAAGCCGTACGGAGGACGGGTCTGAGCAGTTGTGTTGCGATGTGTGCCTGGTACGATGCGCCAAATGTTGTTGTGTCGGGAGTTTGGTCTTGGAGGCTGTCCAGATCAATCTCCCTCTGGTGCAGCGTCGTTGGTCGTGTTGTGGGTTTAACATTGCAGCACCTCGTTGAACTGCCGTCTTCCTTCCTATTCACTCAGTTTTTTTTTTTTTTGAGTGAATAGGCTCTTGATAAACTAGTGCGCTTTACCATCAACGATTGCATCACTGCTTACCATCAGGCGGGATGGCAGTCAGGCACTAGTTTAAAAGAAATGCATTAAAAAAATTTTTTTTCTTAACTAGATTATTAAGCTTTAATGCGAACAATGTAATGCGAGACGATATAAATAACCGCTTCTTTCACACCTTTGACCTTACAACAATGAGGTCAAACTTGATAATAAAAAAATAATCGTTTTTAATGTCTACTTGTCTCTTTTTGTGGTTTAAAATTCACACAATAATAGTTTTTATCATTTCCACTGAGCGGTGTTTACACTTTTATTAACAAAATTGTTGATAATTCAAGGTCCTACGACTTCCCGGCTTTTAACTAACACACGCGGATACGCACACGCATACATACGCAATACACATATCATCAAAATTAATACGCTTTTGCGTTTCCATCTTTATTATCGCTGCAAGAATGTAACTTAGCATAGAACCTCTGATAGCGCATTCTGTGCTCGATGCACTTATTGCCACAATTTACTGTGGAGACATGATGAACAGAGAGTAAAGTTCGCTCATCTTCCATAGAAAAGGGAGGATCCTCTGACAAGTCGGGTGTTATGTCTGGTGGGCACTTGCCCAACAGTTGATTTTGGGAAGTTGTATGTATGGTAGTTGCAAGGTAAACTCTGCTTGCGAGATGTAGAATTCGTGTGTCGTCAGTATGACGCGTTGTTCACATGTGGCGGATGTAGTTACCGCTACATTAACTTATAATATCAATAGCTTAATGTAACAACATTAAGCTACTGTTATTTTAGTTTAGTAGAAGATAAATTAAACGATCGTCTAAGAAATATGGCCACCCTATTTTATTGACTCGTCAGTTGACCCTGACTGGCAGCTGGTGAACAAGCGATGTTCTAAGCATCCGACTTTTGTTATATTACTGCATTAATTAACAATCAAAGCTAATTTTGACAACCGAAACTTTTCACAAAAAAGCTGATATAACTTTGACCTAATAATTTTTTGTATAATTGCTTATAGGTACTGTTCATAAAATCAATAATTAAACAAAACCGATCAAGTGCAAATCGGACTCGCGCACAATGGGTTCCATATCATTATCTAGACAAAAAATATGTTTATAATATATTTTGTTAGCGTCAACAGAAATACGTCTATTGTGAAAATGATGAGAAAATATGACGGATCATGAGATAAAGCCTGGTGGCAGGTTCCACTCTTTGAGTACCTACGGAACCCTAAAAAGTTAATTATTTACTTGACACGGCACTAAGAAACGTATCTGAACAAAAAAGTACCTACGTCAACTCTGATTTCTAATTTACATACTAGACGAAAATTACAGCTAATAATTACTGGACAACGGCAAGTCGACAAAAAATATAGAACGCAGGTGTTTCTTATTAATAATTAAGAACTAGTGCTTGACTGCAATCCCGCCTGATGGTAAGCAGTGATGCAATCGTTGATGGTAAAGCGCGCTAAATTATTAAGCCTATTATATACTTAAAAAACTTAGTGAATAGAAAGACAGACGGCAGTTGAGAGAGGTGATGCAATGTTAAACCCAACAGCAGGACAAACTATGCTGCGCCAGAAGGAGATTGGCGTGGAGACTCTCCACGACCAAACTCCCGACACAACAACATTTGGCGCATCGTACCCGCCACACATCGCAACATGACTGCTCAGGCCAGTCCTCCGCACGGCTTCACCAGACATCATGCCGGAACACGACGAATCGCTTGGCGGCAGGACTTTGCCTGGTGGGTGGTCACTTCTGCCGGCAGCCAATATTATGGCATCTTAATGTAGTCAATTAATAATCAGAGTATGCCATTCTTACATACCCAATAAAATCATAATCAAAATGTTTTATACGGCTTATACATACGGCTCAGAAACAACTAACACACTAACACGACACTCACACACACGTACACACGCGTCATTCCACTAATACTTCTGTCTGAGTTTCGCTAATTCAGAAAATTTTGAATGTTCTCAATAATTAATCACACATTCAAGAGTGCGATTCTACAAACACAATTGTGCATATCTAAAATCTTTTCACACGAGAACTTAATCGTTTTTGAGATTTAATTTAAGTTATCTTAAACCAAGTGTTGTTATACCTACTAAAATTCAATTAAAAATGGTGGAAATATCAATCTTATTGGGAGTTAAGTTATATTTTGTTCGTGACGTTTAGGGTTGAGGCACTGTTGCATATGGAGACATCTGCAAGCATTTGGTTGATTCTTCAAGTTACAAGAGAGCTGACCAATTTTTTGACTGCCAGCCTTCAGCAACAGAATACGACCTATTAGCAGCAGTATGGACAATTTTTTAAGCCCTATAATCCTATTCTTTTATCTAGCTTTTTCAAAAATCTATATGTAATCCTACTTGGTATTTAAATAAATATTATAAAAACATAAATTTTAAAACTTGTACCTATTAGGGCTTAAAATTAGGTACTTTTAAAAACATCTTGAAACATTACACACTTCAATTTCACCTTGTACCTCATTTGCCTCGTCAGGAGATAAAATAAATAAATCTGCTCCACGTCCTGTTCAAACAATGGAAGTACAACGCGGTTCGATTCCCGGTCAAGGCAACACGTCACTCACAGAGAAGAAAAATGGATGATTCCGATTTGAAATATGGATACAGTTTGTTGCTGTAAGTTTTTTAGTTTAGCACAATGGTACAAGGCTTTATCGCAAGCATTGTGTTTGACAAACAGCTTATTGAGCTTGCTGCCTCATTACCTAGGAAATAGCAAAAGTCAAGGGTGTGGATCACAGTCATAGGGTTGCGAAAAAAGATTAGAAATAACGAAGACTTCCCTAACTGCTTGCTAATGATTTTGTGGCGAGAACGTTCCACAATCGCCGGAACTTGCTGGAACCATCTGAAACATTCTAGACTCATATGGAACCTTCAAGAAACTTTTATCGTTAGAGTACCCCAACAATATTTGTATTCAGGGGGAGGATTTGTACCTGTTTGTGTATTTTACGTTAAGCGGAAGCAAATACATGAAAGATACAATATGTAATTATCATCATCATCATCATCAACCTTTTTAACATCCCACTGCTGGGTACAGATCTCCTCTCATACAGAGAAGGATTGAACATAATCACCACGCTTGCTCAATGCGGGTTGGCGATTTCAGACTTAAAGTCCAGGTTTCCTCAAGATGTTTTCCTTCACCTTTTTAATCAGTCATTGGTGACCAAGATATACTTAGAAAGTACATATAAATTAGTAAAGTTACATTGCCACTTGCCTGACCTGAAATCGAACCCGTACTCATACTTGAGAGGCTGGTGTTTTAACCACTAGGCCATCACGACTTACATGATACTATGTAATGAATCTATTTAAATGACATAGAAAAATGGTTCTCTGATCTCCCATTTTCTTTTCTTCTTCGTTCCTTAACAGCCCTTATGATGTCGTCATAATGTTCATATTCTCTTAAATAGTCTGTTGTTAAGTTAATACATTTTATTGAAATCAATTACCTGACCAATTAGGCCTGGAGCTCATTTACGGCATCGGAAAGGAAGAGGATCCTTCGGCTAGGGATGCCAAAGCCGTACATGCAAGCGCACACTTTGAAACCATACCATCGCGTGGTACAACGTTCATAGGGATGACGACGAGCCCTTAAGACAAGCTACTCCCGAATGTTGCATCTCGGCGCCAGCGGCGCGGCGAGCGTCGGCCTACCAAAAGATATCGAAGTGCATACCTGTAGCGGTACCTACCGCGTCGGTCTACCGAAAGATATCGAAGTACATACCTGTAGCGGTACCTACAAACGTCGGCCTACCGAAAGATATCGAAGTGCATACCTGTAGCGGTACCTACAAACGTCGGCCTACCGAAAGATATCGAAGTGCATACCTGTAGCGGTACCTACAAACGCCACAAATAAACAACGCGCCATACTGACGCGCGACACACGAATTCTACATCTCGCAATCAGAGTTTACTGTGCAACTAGCATACATACAACTTTCCAACTTGAAACGTTGGTCAAGTACCCGCTATTTATCCAGTATTTTCTATGGAGGATAACTGAACTTTACTCCCTGTTTCTCATGCCTCTACATACCGAAGCGGTATTTTTGTTACTTCAATCATATATCATGGAAATTTTTACTTTATTACCATGAAGTTAAAATTAGCTTCATGGTAATAAAGTAGGAATTATAATTAATAATGCTTTTATTACCTAAAATCCTCAACCGTGCCGATCGCCAGACCTTATTGAACATCCTTCAAGTATTATGAAGACATACAGAGAGACCAAGACATTTACTTACAGCCTATTTAAAACGTGTATGATATTGTTAGGAATACTTACCGCGTAATAAATCCAATCCAACATAGTATTAAGCGCAATGCAATCCATAATCACATTCTTATTTCTACACAATTCAGTTCAAAAACAAACAAATTAGATTAATTCAGAAGCAAATGGTAATTGAACAATTACCTTTAAAGTAATTGAAGTAAAGCTTGTGTATCGCAACTTTTGCCATTTTTTGTTTCAACATAGTATGGGAACATCCTTCAGATGGACCAGTAGATTAGCTGATCGTGTAACCGCATTGGACTCTGCTTACCTTATTGATGCAACAGCGTGAATACATTGGCAAGAGCCCTGCTTAAAGTGTTGTATGACAATAGCTATGGTGTTCAAGATCACATTGTACAAATTGCTTAAAATTAACTTGTGGTTCTCAGATTTTGACTTTAAGGTCTATTATGCAAGAGTCATTACTCAATTCAACAAATCAGCTCAAATCATGTAACAGATCACTAGTCATAGCCCAGTCCTCATTCGTTGCCTTACTCCTTCTCATAGTCATCCTAATTACTTGCTATCAGTACCTATCTGTACTTTTCTCAATAATATTAATATAATAAGTAAAAGGATTAGCCTTTTACTTAAAACGCTGTATGTAGTATACATTATATCACAGGCGGTTGTCCCGTTTAGTTAACCACCTAGCCTTATTATTAAGCGAGGGCCGTTCAACTAACGGCCTGATTTTTTTTTATTATTATTATAATTAGTGCTTGACTGCAATCCCGCCTGATCGTAAGCAGTGATGCAATCGTTGATGGTAAAGCGCACTAGTTTATTAAGCCTATTCACTTAAAAAACTTAGGAATTGGAAGGATGACGACAGTTGAGCGAGGTGATGCAATGTTAAACCTAACAACACGACCAACTATGCTGCGCCAGAGGGAGATTGATCTGGAGACTCTCTACGACCAAATTTCCGATACAACAACATTTGGCGCATCGTCCCCGGCACACAGACCCGTCCTCCGTACGGCTTCACCAGACATAATCCAGTACATGATTCTGAACCCCCCAGTGGTGGAATTTTGCGTCGGCTTTTTCCCGATTTAAAAAAAAATATTATACAGTATTTTTCACTTTAGACCGTCCATAATTACTATACTTTTACAACCCAATAAGATTTTAAAGAAAAAAATAATGAATTCGTGAATTACACAAAAAAGCGCAATGTGAACAATACTAGAAAAAGTATCCCATCTGCTGATTTAATAGAGTCCGCATCAGGTGTCAACGTCATACCTACAAACAAGCACGGCAGCACGCTTGCAACGTTCAAAGGCCGAGCCGAGACTTTTTTTAAACACTGTTATTTCTGTAACCGCTCATTAACGACATAAATGACTATCATAATATTGTTAGTGGCATGCGGTGTAACCTTTTCGCGAGGTTTGCGTTACGATGTCAGATACACCCTGTATATAATATTAATATATATATTCAATAAATTATAATTAATAATAATTATATTCAATAATTATTTAGGTTTTAACTGTAACCAATCATGTGCTGAATTGGCCGCAGTAACAGCCAGGACACCCCGACCAAAAGGAACTAAAACTAAAATAAACCGTGTACGAGCCAAGAGAGCGAAGTGTGAACTTTCCAGGCTGTTGATTAAATGGTTAATTTAATCAGTTGCCAGCAACATATAAATCATCATCATCATCATCAACAACCTTTTCATAATCACCACGCTTGCTCAATGCGGGTTGGCCATTTCAGGCTTAAAGTCCAGGCTCCCTCAAAATGTTTTCCTTTACCTTATAATTAGTCATTGATATGCAAGATATACTTAGAAAGTACATATAACTTAGAAAAGTTACATTGATACTTGCCTGACCTGGAATCGAACCCGCACACTCATACTTGAAAAGCTGGTGTTTTAACCACTAGGCCACCACGACTGTTATGAATATATACATAGCCAGGAAGAAATATAATCTATTGAGCCAAGAAACAATCCTTTATAACATTGACTTGCCATATTTGTGCAGACATATTGATATACTTACACAAGCGCGTTGTGTTCCCATCACCATGTATGGTTCTCATAAGCAAGAACCATCGTTTAGCTACATAACATATGTAAACAGAGATCATCGCAATCTCGTGCTTTGAAACTATCACATAATTGAAACTATCACATAATTACGTAACACACTATTACCATCAATTTAAATCAGTTTGAAGGGTATTGCTAATACATTGCCTCATATGTTCGAGAAATATGTTGGCTCAACAAAGAAGGTAGGAACAACGCAATGAATATTGAACTGTCAAAATCAAAGCCATTGCTACTGATAGTGTGTTACGGAATTACCACGGTGGACTGTGTCCTGTGTCCTCTATTGCTTCTATAGACATGTTCAATAATAGTATGCAAAAATGTAAACAAATCAAGATTGAGAGAACATGTCCAACCGATGTCTGCGAAGTCCTCTGCGAAGTGCGAAGCAACATGAAAAGTTAAAGTATAAAATGCTAAGAAGATGTAAAAAGTAGTGGGCAAGTCTCATTCGATTCATAAATCGTGATTCATGATTTATTCACCTTTCAAACAAAAAAAACAACATAATAATTTGATCATCCGTTCGGAAGCTACGATGCTACATATAGACAGACACATACACTCACACAGATCCGTCATGTTTATAACACTCCGTCGTTTTTCGTCGGGTGTTAAAAACTATTTATTGTAATTCATACAAGAAGAACCCAAACTAAACACAATCAAAACACGAAATTTAAACTAAGCACAATTTGAAGCAATAAGGCATTAAATACTTTTAAATTTAAACTCTTCGCTCAACCACAATTCTGCTTCCGAATGAAAACGTTTTATAACTACTAAAGCTTGCTTTGAATAAGCGGTTATACTGACTACTTATAATCTCCATAATTTCCATGTTTACAACGTAGTACAATGTGTGTTTGACCAACTATACTTACTGTCGTCAGCGTACCTCTCACGCGAACAAAAGGGTTTCCCAACCAACACCTAGTACAAGTTACGTTACTCATGTCGGTAATTAATGTTTTGATTCTGTTTACAACATCTATGGGAAATATCTATGGGCTGCAGGGAAAGTGTACCAGATGCCTATCTTCCTCTGTAAGTAACGTACCCACAGAGGAAGATAAGCTCAAGAACGATTTATAGAGTTTATTTTATAGATCAAAACTATGTTGACATCTCTACTATCCGTAAAGAATACATTAGAATAGAATATTCTTTATTATACACCATATAAATTACGGAACATAAATATAAAGATTTATACATTCATAAGGTCCTGTGATCGGCGGAGAATGGTGTACCTATACCCCAGTAGTTGGGAATAAGCTTGCTCACTATTACATGGTGCATGCACATACTGGATGCCATCTCTAAAACCTGCTCCCCGGAAGCGTAAGTTCCCCGGATTTCGGAGCGTCCACTCGTCCGGAGTGAACGTTTTGAATACTTTTTTCATTCACTTACTTCTTGTTTAAAATATATTTTATTCTGTACTTGATAGAAGAAAACTTTTGTTACATGAAATAGTGTGTTAATTCGTTCTTGTGGCGACAAGTCAGTAATTTTGCTTTATTATGTAACCTTCGTACCTTAGGTACCGTATTATATAAAAATTAAACAACCCAATATTAGTTAGTGAGTTGCTAAAATTAAATAAAAACTTGTTTAAATTTTTATTATTCCATACAGTTTACAATATTTATTTACATAAATTATGAGAACAATTCTGATCGAAAACCCGGATTTTTACTGTAGCGGATTACACCCCTGGACGGCCACGTACGTCTTCCAAACTAGGACAAATCAGGGGAAACCCGGATGGATGACAGCATCCGTCCAGTTTTCCGAGGAGTTGGACTATTCCTACCCCTAACAAAGCACTAACAAGCTGCATGCAGGCATTATTAATTCAATTTGTGAACCCTGAAAATAACCATTATCGACTTAAATAATATGGATTCTAAAGATTACCTGCACAATTACAGATATTACTCAACAAAATACTGCAATTTCTAGGTCAACGTAGCAATCATTATAATCCTAACATAATAACCAAATTAAACACAAATAATTGAATTACAGTTATAATAGAATACAATAAATTGTTCTAAAAACCCGTATGATTGATAATTCGAAGATAACAATCACTTTGAGGATAATGACGGTAGTAGGTAGATATCATTACATAATTCTAAATAAACGGAGGTAGTCATAAATCATTGCGCTGATACTCGATCGTGCTCGTAAATGTCCGTGCACGCAGCAGATGTGCTCTATAAGCACAATAGAAAAGAACCGACTTAAAAAAAACATCACAATAAGAAAATTAACTATAATTTCGAAACTCGTTGGCAACAGCGAAAATGCGAACCCAATGACACCAATTCCGAAATTTTTCACACACACTGTAATGTAGAACATACTGTAATAGGAATTGTTTTTTTTTTTTTTTTAAGTTAAGTATTTTGTTTTTTGTAAACATAAATGTATGTTGTAAACAAAAATATATATAGGTAAGTTAAAGATCATTTGATTCCAAAACTGAAAATCTAGTATAGATTTAGGTACATACTCTACAAATTTCAGACATTACTGATGAAATATTCACGTAAATCAATTAGTTCTACGATGACAATTTATTAGATATTTTCATGTTGTTCATTCAAATCAAATCAAAATTGTTTATTTCAAATTAACCATCACTTGGTACTTTTGAATAGTTGCAATGTCGGTCAGTCCAAGAAAAGTGAAGCTAAATTGTACGTTCCAAAGCGTAGATCTCTATGGAGAAGAACATGCAAGAAACTCCATGGACACTCTCTTAAAATCATAATATGAGTTACATTTCTTTGTTACATATTTCTGTTGCTTCTATCATGTGAGCACAATGTATAAATATAAAAAAAAAAATGAAAAATAGAAAATGAATTAAGCCCACTGGCAGCTAAGAGATGACCAGTCTCCACTGACGACCCCCGTTCACGAGCATGACGCGCGCATCAGCTCCACTTAGCTCAACCATTTTGAAGGGAACCAAATGACCCAACAACACGCGCCATCATCAGCAAGACATTTTGAGTGAGCATGACAAACTCTCAACTGCCATGCTCGTAATGTCAAACAAGTTATAGGTATATACCTATAAAAAAAAACAAACTCTAGTCCATGGTGCCTCACATTCACAAACTTGAAAAGTGCTTTTACATTACACAATACTATATAACTTGCAATATCATGGTAGCAAAATCTTATGCACAATTGAAATAAACGAATAAAAATATAAAAGGAATATTTGGAAAACAACAAAAAGGGGGAATGGTATCTCCTCCAAACCTACAAAATTGTCTGTGGCTGTGGAGCAGGACTGGCATTTAGCCAAGCATACAAGGATATAATCAAGGATATAATCTTCCAGTTTATAATATGCTTGCTTACACAGCGTGCGTTTAATGCATGTTTTAAATTTAGACTCATTGAGTTGTTTAATCGCTAGCGGTACTTTATTATAAAATTTTACACAGTACCCCATAAAAGAACTATTCACTTTAGCCAGTCTGAACGGAAGTTGATCTAAATTGTTTCTATTCCTAGTATTAAAATTGTGCCTGTTACTAATCTTATAAAAAGATCAATATTTTGCCGAACATACATAATGTTTTCACAAATGTTTTGACAAGGGACCGTAAGGACGTTTATTTCTTTAAATAGTTCCCTGAGAGAATCGCGTCTGCGTAGACTGCTATATATACAACGTGTAACATAAAGGGTATATACATAACAAAGGCATGGCTTCTTTACATGATATCAAACGATATTGGAGGGGTTTTTTAATTCTATCTCTTTATGTTAGGAAGTTATGAGGAAAAACACCGCCTGTGATAGGCTACTATCATACTAGTCGCACAGAGATATTGAAGACATTTATCAGATTTTGGCAAGTAACGTGACGGGTAATGAGTAGTTATGAACGTATGTAGTGTGCTGCCATGTTTATTATGATTTGATTTTAAGAAACACACGAAACCGAAAATTTGGTACCAATTTTTTGAGTATTTTATTTTGAGTTGAAACCCTTCCGATATCGTTTGATATCATCTAAAGATGCCACGCCCTTGGTATGTATATACCCCTTTTGTTACACGTTGTATTTATAGATCTTTTCTGCAGAATAAAAATAGACTCTATGTCTGCAGCCCATCCCCAAAGCAAAATACCATATGCCATGATACTATGAAAGTAGCTAAAATAGACTAGTCTCGCAGTAGCTACATCAGTAAATTGACAGATTTTTCTGACAGTATATGCTCCTGAACTAAGCCGTCCTGCCAGAGATGTTAAATTAGGACCCCAATGTAGCCTCGAATCAAGCGTGATCCCCAGGAAAACCGTGTTCTCGACGAATTCGAGTTTCTCCTTGTTCAATACTATATCGGAGTAAGTACTTGTAACTGTAGCGATGGTCGCAGTCGCTACAATACAACAATAACACAAAGGATTGCCCAACTATTGACGTCCCAACGATTGACGACCTTCCGCGAAAGGGTGCATATAAATCATACCAGTGTCACACAAGGATCTTGGAAAACAAAGGTGTATGTAAGACAAAGAGCGTGGGTCCTGACCGCCTCAGCGAGGGTATCGCACATTGTCGCACATCTGTTCCATTGTTCGTTGGAGAAAGTTCCGCGGACGACGCGATTCTGTCAACCCATTGTGCGCTGCCGGAGAAAGCGCGCTGACCATATCGAACCGCCTTGCACGTGGACCGAAGGCGCGGGCCCGGTCCACCGGCCAATCAGACGGCACGTTCTCCCACGACAACAAATCAGCATCAAGAACGCCCGAGCAGTCAGCCCCACTCCGGTTTAGAGATAGCTGTATTATTGTCTAGTATTTAAATACTAGACAATAATAGCTGGTGCATATCTCGTAAGACACCACACATTATCACATTATCACATTATCACATTATCATATATCATATTATCACACATTATTATCAGATATTTTACATTGTAACATAGTCGCGTCTCTCCTCTTGTAATTAGATAGTTCATAGCATACATTGTACTCTAGACTTACGTGCAATATACAACGTTATACCTATTCGCGTTTTAATTACACAACACGCCCTACGCGCAAAATAACATTTGGTAACGCAAATCTTATACACTTAGTCTTTTTTGCATTTAAACCAATTTTGGACTTGCTGTAAAGCATTGTTTACGTCCTCAAGGTTTGAGCAACATCTATTGATTTTAAAAATTAACGAAGAACGAACGAAAATTAACAATACAATATGTGGTTGTTTTTTTAATAGATGCGGTAGTTCATTTATATATATTAGAAAGAGGAAAGGATCCAAAATTGAGCCTTGCGGTACACCCATTTTGACTTTCAAACCGAAGAATTGACACCATTTATCTGAACTTGCTGTTGTCTATCAATTAAATAAGAATTTACCAAGCTGAGCATTAACTGTCGGATGATTGAATCACTGCTTACCATCAGGCGGGATTGCAGTCAAGCACTAGTTTATAACTAATAAAAAAAAAAAAAAAAAACTGTCGGATCTAATTCATCTTTGGGTAGAAAAGAATAAGTTGACATTATTTCTGTAAAATTATTCGCGGGGATCTTGTTATTGGCTTCGGTTGTCCCGACCCTTGTCCACAAACTGAATTAAAAACTTAAAAAAAAACATAAAGGTAAGGACAGAAGATAAAAGATAATTTAGATTTGTCAAATTAGTCCTCTCCTGGCGTAATTTGATGTATTTTTGGTCTAATACTAACTTATTTTAAGTATGAAATCTATATATTGTACTTATGTTATAAGGTATGCGATCTTTAACCAAAATACTTACTAATTAAGTCTTACCTAATACAAGAGGTAATCGGGTGAAGGTTTTGATCGGTAATTGGCCTACTATGTCGGTCGACTGGTGTACTGAACAGAATTTTAAAACATCGATGTCCTGTATTTATAAAGTTCAAAAATACAATTTATGTTAGTTAGTAAATTCGCTATGACGAAATATTCAGTAAACTAACTTATCATGTGCATGTCAAAATTGCAATGTCCAAAACCCAGGTTTTGGACATTGCAATTTTGCACTGTGAAACAATTGATTTTGTTTTGATAATCGATAAAAAATTTCTACATCTGGGATCGTTTACATTTACGACGTTTTTGTCCAGCTGGTGAAAAAAAAACAAGTCAGCTATAGGTAGCAGGTATAAGTATCAGTGACCACTAAAAGTTCTATTCTATTTTTAATTTTGGCAAGTAAAAATACAATATAATATTCAAGATTACATTAAGGAGAAGAATGAAAAACTGAAATTGAAAAGGGCTCAGTCACTTTCTGTCCGAGGAGAAAACTTGAAAGTCGCGGCCTTCAGCACTGGGCCATCAGTACTCTTAGAATTTCGATTCAATGAGATATTTCCAGCTTATGTTGATTTTATGTCTGTAGCAGATAATCAATTTACTAAAACTGTTCGCACCAACTTACATAAGTACAGCACACAGCCAATAGCATTCGGTAACAATGTGTTTTAATTAAATCAGTTTTGATCCGGAAATAATGATTTCAATCGCCCGTAAAGCCGTCACTGGTCCTATCATATAACATGTAAGATAAAATTAACACAAGACCCAATTAGAGTAATAAGTTAAAAGCATAATGCAATGACTAAAACTTAATTCATTAATTTTAGTAATAGGTACGCAGTTACATTTTTCAGGCTTGACAGCCTCCTTGGCGTAGCGGTAGCAA
This sequence comes from Sesamia nonagrioides, assembly GCA_017933935.1. Taxonomy (NCBI): domain Eukaryota; kingdom Metazoa; phylum Arthropoda; class Insecta; order Lepidoptera; family Noctuidae; genus Sesamia; species Sesamia nonagrioides. The sequence goes on along the minus strand of JADWQK010002025.1, from coordinate 118,199 downwards.
ACGCGGCCGCTGCGCAAGGAGGCACGGGTGCAATCCCCGCAGTGCAAATATTTGTATGCATGAATATGAATAATTGCACTGGTCTGGTCGTACCTCGGAAAGCACGTTAAGCCGTTGGTCCCGGTTGCCATACGAACATCAAATGGCAGTTGTTACTGGTTGTTGAACCCCTCAAAAGTCCAACAATTGGTCTAACTGCAATGCTTCGATATCGCCTTCGGGTTGTGGAGGTCAGACGGCAGTCGCTTCACGGAAAATATCGAAATTTAGCAAAAATCAGCAGTTATACTGGTAAAGCGGACCCGAGACTCCAAAGCTAAAAAAGCTTCGGATGCGACTGGAATTAACGCTGAGATGATAATGATGATGACTTTCTGACCGAGGAGACACCCATTATGAAGGGATCAAAATCAGCTTATTTCACATGTCAATAAAGTTTCTACTTGCACACACTGTAAATGAATTTTACCAGTAATTAGTAGAGGTAAATGGAACAGGCAACGGTGAGTTCCATCGCCTCGACCTTTTAACTGCGTTAAAATAAGATTTGCATAGAATATGGAATCATTAATAGAATGATTGAAATTTTTGTATAATGAAATAAACACAGAGATTACTCGCCGATTAATTATGGTTAATACAATACATTCTAATTTAAAACGTTAAACAGACACGTATGTTAAAGGTGGGCAGTAATTACAAGTAACAAGTGGATAATAATTAGCGACATGTATGGATAGTCAATCATCACTGTGTCGTCACTCACGATGTAATTACTGGCTTCAACACGACTCATTAACTTTTTACTAAGAAGGACAGACTTAGAGAATATTGTTAGCTAGGTATTATAGGTATATTGAACTGGTGCATGGTATTCTTTTAATTTTATACTTATCCTAGCCCTCAACTTAAAGACCTTTTTTTTGTTCCGGGGTGGAAATTCCTCAATCGATGTCCGCCGCCCTGGGGTGGGCGACGGGGTCTGTGAGACTTTTACTGACTAAAAACCACCCCGGTGTCTCTTTTATCACGAGCACGCGTGGGGCCGCGGGAGTCTAAATTCTTCCACGGTCCCACACTCTCGTGCTGGCCCGGTGTGGCCGGGCCTCGTCTCCTGCACGGGGTAATGGGGTGTTAAACTACCCCGTGCATCGCCTCAGAGGCGAGCGCCGACACTCACGCGCGGTTCTGCCTCTGGGACCATCAGATAGGGGGCGGGGAAGGACTTACCCAAGTCCCTCGCCCCTGGACCCATTCATGGGGGGCGGAAGAGGGCGTTGTCCGCCCTTCCTCAGCGCCCGGTGCGTCTTCTGCGGCCCTCAACCGAAAGACCTCCCTCAACTCCTTCAATCTACCTTTCGCGAGCCCTCACGCCCTCCTTCCAGATTAGGTTATAGGTAGGATGGGACCTAACCAGCTCGTCTCGCCATCTCCTACGTAGCCTTACTTACTTACTGCCTAAAACTTCCCCGGTGTTCCATCTCAGACATACGCCGGAGGTTGCGAGAACGGACACTGCATCCGCAACCCCTGGTTGGCCGGTCCGCCACTGTGGGCCTCCTCGGGTTAGGGGGAATAGGTCCTTACATTTTTCTAAGTCTCGAAATTCGAATGAACAAGGCAACTAATTCCACAAACTAAACTTATTTTAATTTCTGTGCAGCTATTTCTTTCTATTCATTTTGAGAAGGACATTATGATAAATATTAGTTTAGTTTAGTACTGTCAAATTATCCAGCGCTTAACTTAAATTGACGTATTTTAGCAGCCATGTTTTAATCACCTATAAATTATCTACCTTAATTTGACAGTACTAAACCAACATTTTATATTCTGTCCTTTTCTAAATGATCATTAAAGAAAGAAATGCACTGAATTTAAATTTAAAACGGCAAAATCCCGAGCCAATGGAGGCTTAGTATTATTACTCCAGTCTTCAAAGGCAAGGGCTCGGTACAGGAGTGTGGTAATTACGGCGGTATAAAGGTCATGTCCCACACCATGAAGATCTTTGAGAGGATTTTAGACTCCCGAATCCGGCAGGAGTGTGCTGTCCCGACGTGTCAATATGGGTTTCGTCCAGGGTACGGAACCATGGACCCTATCTTCGCCCTAAGGATCACCATGGAAAGACAACATAACGACGATGTATGTGACCTTAACTGCGGGCCACAGGCTAGCAGGGTTGTCAATAGAACCCTAATCTATGATAGCCTTATACAGGCCTCCGTGTCATCTTCTTCTTTAGCCTATAGTGGTTCACTGCTGGACAAAGGCCTCCCCCAAGTCTCTCATTGCTTTGGGGGGTTTGCCATAATCTCCACGCTTGGCAGGCGGGTTGGCGATCGCAGTAATTTTATATTCCACAGGAGAAGCCCTGGTGGGAGTTCCTTTAGTCGCCTCTTACGACACCTACGGGAGGTTACGGGATGGTACTATTCAAAGCCCGGTACCACACGGGTACCGCCTCCGTTTAGTGGTTGTCATACAAGTTAGACTAACCAGCGACAATCTTTTGCTTTGTAAATTATCCTATTATTTTATTATTATGATAACTAAGTATGTCTAAGAAATGTGGGTAGGTTTTTTTTCGTAAGTATTTTAGTTTTCTCGCAGTTATTAAATAGCAGTTAGTAAATAGCAAATTAAACTAATATGTGTGGCCTACCCAAATCCTTTGTTTGGTATTGCTCGTCGAACAGTTGAGCTCTGTTTGGTATTGCTCGTCGAACAGTTGAGCTCTGGAGTTAAGCTGCACGATTTCAGATCAATGCATGCACTAATTTTTATTTTGACTTTAAAAGAGACAAACAATACCAGTCTGGTCGGAGGATCCTCCCTTTTCTATGGTGGATGAGTGAGTGAAGTGTATGTGGTATGCACGCTGTTCCTCATACCTTCACAATAGTGACCCCACAGAATTACGATTTCTGTGAGTGACCTCGACGTGATTCAATCGATGACGCGAACCTAACATTAAACTTATGAGACTTAACTACTCACTCAGGTGGTGATGATGGTGATATAAGTAATAACGTATTCTGTAATCTGTGGTAATATAAACATTTTACTATCGACGCATTTATAATATTTAAGTAATTGGTCAATAAGTACAATTTTTTGGAAGGTAAGCTTCCTGGATGAGAACATATCATGGTTTAGGTTCAGGAAATAGATAATTAAAGGAAGTCTGTGGACGTAACAGTATTATAAAAACAACCAGCCGAGTACCTACATGTCGGAATCGCGTACGAAGGCTTTCTTAGCATCCATACTATCCATACTAATATTATAAATGCGAAAGTAACTCTGTCTATCTGTCTTTCCCGCCTAAACCTCTCAACCGATTTTGATGAACGCGAAGTCGCGGGCGGAAAGCTAGTTATCTATAAAAATCAAATTTAAAGCATTTACCTATTTCAAACAACAACCAATCAGCCCGTAATCGCCTAGTAATGGGCAACCGATTTCTGCCAAAACATATGTCATATAGGTCTAATAGAGGTCACCACACAAAAATTCTCAATCAGTTTCGACCACTTCTGTGAGCCGTAAATACTTCCGCGTAAGTGAATAAAAAATCAAAATAAAATAAATACTATAATGGCCTTATGTACAATAAGTAAACAGTCGGACTCAGGTTTAAAGTATCTTTATTTCCTCAAAAAAGAACATAATATAGTTCATTTACATGAGATTTAACTTATAAAGTATAAATGATGGTTGTCCAGTGACGAGTCATGCCGTTATAACAATAATAAGTACAACAATAACACATAATGTTAGAGATACGTAGCAAATAAAGATAAAAGTGCGCTATGTGGGTAGTTTTGTTTTAAAAAAAAAACATTGCCCCACACTAGGAACTTCTCCTGTGTCGTGGGTGTGTTTCCAAACATATAAACTCACATACACAAACAGCCAGACCCGGAACAATTACTTGTAAGTCATACAAATATGTATGTAGGTATTTGTTCCGTGCGGGAATCGAATCCGCGACACGAAGCGCAGCAGTCAATAGCTTGACCACTGCGCTAACCATGCCGTCGAACACAAGTTATATACCTAGTACGTTTAAAAATAAGTTAATATACAGTTGACGACTTGGACTTCGATATGGAGCAATATACATCATCTGTAAGAATTTCAACTGTCTAGCTATATTGGTTAATGAGATACAGTCTGATGACAGACAGATAGACGGACAGTACAGTCATAGTAAGAGGGTCACGTTTATACCTAAAAATACACCTTAAAACCCATTTTCAACTTAGGTACATGTAACAAATTTCCAAAAATATCCATCTGCTATTTCTCTATTTCTGAATTCGAGTTCTGTCCATCTGGTTCAATTTAAACACTCTAGTACCTAGGTGATTTATGAGAGTTTTACTTGTAATTATAGAATTGTAAAATTCTTGGTAACCCACTGAATATTAATATTTGGTAGTATGTATATTAGCATCATGGAGCAAAATTAGCATACATGATTTCTCCATCCGGAGACTTGTTCTGTATCGTATGAAACTACGACTCTACAGAAAAAAAGACGATTCTCCGTCCGCCATATGAAAATTAATATTTGATGGAGTCAGAGCTTAACTAACGGAAGTGTAATTTCAGCCTCTACGAGAACGGGGGCGTAGCTCAGATGGTAGAGCGCTCGCTTAGCATGCGAGAGGTACCGGGATCGATACCCGGCGCCTCCAACTTTTCTTTTTGCAAATTTGTTTATCTAATTTTTTCTTATGATAAATTATTTTACTTTTTACAAATATGATTTATCATATTCCCCATTATAATTAACCTGAAAAAAAGTTTTGTACTCATAGTATGTATAAATTTATTTGCAATATTTTTATTTAATTCTGTTTGTTATAAGTTTTCCTTGAAGACGATCATTATAATCGTATTAAAGTTAACAATGTAGGTTAATACCTGTTGCTAATACATATTTGAGTCTTGAAGAATCTTGAACCTTGAGCCTTTTTCATATTTCAAGGCAAATAATTATGGCATTTATGTGATTAATACAAGACATAGGTAAGATACATAAGTATGACATATTTATGTTTTATAACAAATTGTATTGTACCACAATGGGCCAGCCCATGGGTTCATAACATCATCATCATCATCATCATCAGCAACCTTTTTATAGTCCCACTGCTGGGCACAGGTCTCCTCTCATACAGAGAAGGATTGAGCGTAATCACCACGCTTGCTCAATGCGGATTGGCGATTTCAGACTTAAAGTCCAGGTTTTCTCAAGATGTTTTCCTTCACCTTTAGTCATTGGTGTCCAAGATATACTTAGAAAGTACATATAACTTTAGAAAAGTTACATTGGTACTTGCCTGACCTGGAATCGAACTCGCACACTCATACTTGAGAGGCTGGTGTCTTAACCACTAGGCCACCATGACACTAACATAGTATTAGTAGTAGTTCATAACATAGTATTCTGTAATAACATCTAACTCAAATGTATTGAATCCATGGCCAAAAAATTGGCACAGTCAAATTTAACTACAGCAGATACCTAAATTAATCAATATTTATTTATGATGAATACAGAATACATATTAAGATATGTATAAATCTTTGTTTAATTTAGAAAAATTCTGTTTTATTTCTTTAGTGGAATAATACAGAATTTGTTTACCCTCTGGCTCGATAGATGGCGTTTTCAACGTCGCCGTATGGATAATAAATGATTATGTTGCTTTGTTAAGCTTTTTTTTTAATTAAGTTTGTTTTTGTTTTTTACATTTTCGACGCGTTAGTGAAGCCTATTGATTGCATCATCATTATATTTCAGTCTATATGTATCAATTAAATTGCAAAACGTCATGAGTAAAATGGCCTAGTATTATGATGCTTTATCATCAAAACTACCTTTTATTAACATTAAAAAAAATGAAATGTATATATTTTTTTGACAAAATTCTCATTTTGTACACACGGTACCGTCTGAATGACGTCACAGAGCGATGTGCACAGTTAAGTCGCGTGAGTTGTAGGAAAGAATTGAAGTCTTATAAAACACGAGTCGTGTATCATGGAAGCGTATGTAGACGTTGTTTTTGAATTGAAGTCTTATAAAACACGAGTCGTGTATCATGGAAGCGTATGTAGACGTTGTTTTTGACGATTACTGCTAGTCTTCATTCGTTTCTTATTATCCAATTTACCTTCCTGTGTCGGCTATTAAATTAATTTAAATTTACCTCCATAACAGCGGCGATTCCCATGTCCACAAACTGAACTAAATTGAAGTTCAATATACATCTTTTTTTTTTAAATTACTAGCTTTCCGCCCGCGGCTTCGCCCACGTAGAGTTCGGTTATATCGCGCCTTTTAGATTTCCCTACGGAATATCAAATTTTTCCGGGATAAAAGGTAGCCTATGTCCTTTCTCAGGGTCTAAAGATTGTCTGTGCCAAATTTCATCAAAATCAATTGAGAGGTTTAAGCGGGAAAGCGTAACAGACAGACAGACAGACACAGTTACTTTCGCATTTATAATATTAGTATGGATAAACTAGTGCTTGACCGCAATCTCATCATCATCATCAGCATCATCAGCCTCTACTCGCCCACTGCTGGATATAGGCCTCTTCCATGGCACGCCAACAAGCTCGATTTTGAACAGTTCTCTGCCAGCCACTACCAGCCACCTTTTTGATGTCGTCGCTCCATCTCGCCCTAGGGCGTCCTATGCTACATTTGCCGAGACGCGGTCTCCACTCGAGGACTCGTTTACCCCAGCGGTTGTCGGTCCTGCGGCATATGTGACCAGCCCATTGTCACTTCAACTTGCTAATCCTCTCAGCTATGTCAGTGACTTTGGTCCTCTTTCGGATCACCTCATTTCTGATGCGGTCCTTTAGAGAGACGCCCAACTTAGCCCGTTCCATAGCTCGCTGAGCGGCTTTAAACTATGGACCAGTCTGACCGTTAGTGGCCACGTCTCGGCTCCGTAAGTCATGACGGGTAGGACGCACTGGTTGAAGATTTTAGTCTTCCAACATTGGTGTATGGGCGACGAAAATACCCGACGAAGTTTACCAAATGCCGCAATCTAGTAAGTACCTATTATTACAGAGCCCAAACACAGTTCGCCAGTTTTTTTGTTTTTATCACACCTATTTATCGTGTCATGTAAGCATAATATAGAACCATTATAGAACTTTCTAATCAGTGTAACAGATCTCTGAAAGACGTTGACCATTACTCTTAAATATGGCTTAATAATCTTATGAATGGCCGTAAGGTATAGATGACATTTTTGACATGGGAGCACACGTCTTTACTTTGGCCTAAGGCTGATCTTTAACAGGCAAATGATAAACTAAATTAGTTCCTAGATAAATACAACTCGACAAAAGCCCAGATTCTCTTGTTAAAAAATGTAAACTAAATTTAAATTCAGTGCTCTTTTTCTTTCTATATATTTAGAAGAGGACAGAAGATAAAATGTTAGTTTAGACCTGTCAAATTAGTGCGCTCCTGACGTAAATGGCCTTTTTTGGTCGCCGTGTTTATGTTCGAGTCTAAACTCTCTTTGGAATATCTTACTTTGACTAATGATTTAGGTCCTATTCCAGAAGGAAACTCAAGCATTGATCTCTGTTTAAACATTAGGTACTTAGAACTAGTTTCAACCAATCAAAAGGCTTCAAACGAGACTTAAGTAGAGCTTGAGTTTTGAGTGACGGTCTGTAATACAGACCTAAGTGAAGGAGGAAAATGTAAATCATGTACTAAAGTGTTAGTGTGTAGTATGATTATACTAAAATGTTATGTTCTATCATTTTCTTAATAGATAGAAAAAGATTCACGATTTATAATTAGTTTCATTTGTGAACAAAAGAATAGTCTACGATCCTAAATAAATAAATTGTCACAATCATGAACTTGTTAAATTAATCTATAGGGTAATTTCGTATTATACGTATAGTTTCAGTAACCATAGGTTTCATTTTGACAGTTCAACTGCATTCATTGCGTGCTTCACCTTGTTGTGCTGAAACATTCATTGCGTGCTTCACCTTGTTGTGCTGAAACATTCATTGCGTGCTTCACGTTGTTGTGCTGAAACATTCATTGCGTGCTTCACGTTGTTGTGCTGAAACATTCATTGCGTGCTTCACCTTGTTGTGCTGAAACATTCATTGCGTGCTTCACGTTGTTGTGCTGAAACATTCATTGCGTGCTTCACGTTGTTGTGCTGAAACATTCATTGCGTGCTTCACGTTGTTATGCTGAAACATTTTTCGGACATATAGAGCAATGGATTAGCAATGTGCTTGAAATTGATTCCAATTGATAGCAATAGTGTCAATGCAATAGGTGTTGGGATCGTGTTAGTATCCATAAATAAGTAACTAAAAGGACTTCTTGGAAAATTCCTATTTACCTATTTCGTATTGGTATTCCGTAGTCTTGCGTAGTGCCAGAAACTCGCCGTACGACGGGTTGGCCGATGATATAACGGAGAAGGGAATTAAATCATGCAATTGCCATGTACCTATTTTTTTTTTTTTATAAATTATAAACTAGCTGATGTTAACAACGTAAGGGTCGAAACTAGCCGTACGACGGGTTGTCCGATGGTGGAACGGAGATGGGGGAATTAAATCATGCAATTCCCTTGCACACTCTCCAAAATACATCCTATAGAAGACCGAAAGGCTGGCTACTCTACGCCTATGCTCTACGCTTTCTACTAAATAAAATTAATAGTCTCCTAAATAACACTAATAGGGTTAAGCAAGGCTTTGTATTATTATGCACATCATTCTTTAAAGACATTCGATTTACTTTAGCATTGTTATGCAAAACTATATGCATTTTGCGTAACAATAACAAAATGTCATCATAATTTACATAAAAATGTGGATGTTAGAAAAGCTAGTCTATAAATTAGGTTATCAGCGTGGGCGACTCATGACAAGAATGAGTTATAAATAACATTAATTTACAAATATGGGTCAACTCCGAACACAGATACTTATACATATACACAAACATCAACAATGTCTGAGGATATAACATGAAAGACTTCTTAACTGACGACTACTTAAAAACTATTCACAGTATAAAAAAAAGTTTTTATATAGAATAATAAGTATTTTATTTTCCACTACCTCTTTCGAAATTAAAAAAAGAACAAAAAGTCATTTGTTTCAAAATGTTGTTTTTTTTTTTTTTTGAACAATACCGTTTATTCGAATTTGGCGGTCGAAAAGTTATTTCGTGTTACAACATAACAGTGAAGTTTTGACAAATTAAAAGCATTCACACACTATCTTTATTCTAATTAAAACGTGTGTTACATTTATTGTTATATAACGTCGACACAAGGAAAGAGCACATTAGAGCTGTAGGAATGTTGGAAGCTGGCGCTATACAACGCGTGGTTGCTGAAACTTTGAAACCGGCCAAAATGTGATCTCCAGGTTATGGTCCCGTTATCATGCTACGTGCGATGTTGCTGAATGGCATTCAGGCAAAAATCGCATCACCACCCCTATTCAGGACCATTTTCATCAAAATATCGCTAGGAGACAGCCCAATATTACGACAACGCAAATGGTTCTAAAGCTGCAATATGAGCACCATTTCTTGGTTAGTGACCATAGTGTAAGAATAATACTACATGAAGCTGGTCTTCATTCTGGCAGAGCACTTCGAGTTCTAGCTTTGCGGCGGTGTGACGATCGCGGGCGATGACTAATGGGGGCTCGAGAACATTTAGCTTGGAGTGATGAGTAATGTAAAAAAAAATAAAGGTCCATAGCGTTTTTTTCTGATGAGTCTCGGTATGGATTTCATCTGGATTCACGAAGATCAAGGGTTTGGGGAGTTCCTGGTAGACGAAACCGTCTCCAGCATCCACTAGAAGTCCATCCATATTAAGGCGAGACTATCATGGTATGAGCTGGTATTCGTAGGAGTGCGCGAACCGATCTACACTCTTATCAATTAGATAAGAGAGAGCATGAATGCATTGATATACCGCAATGAGGTAGTGGAACCTGTGATTATACCACACAGGGTACAAATGGTTCAGGAGTTCCAACTCATGCATGATAATGCTCGTGCCCATACGGCTGAGGTGATATCAACTGTGCTTAGGGAACATGGAGTCAGGGTTATAGACTGACCTGTTCAGTTCGCCGACATGAATCCCATTAAACAAGCATGGGACATGTTACAACAAAGAACTATGATTAATTTTTCTCCAACTCTGATGGCAGAAGAACAACCTTTCCTGCACTTGAATGGAACCTGGAACCTGATATCGCAACTCGATTTGGTAATTTTTTTTTTATACATAGGTATTATAAACCAGCGCTTGACCGCAATCCCGCCTGATGGTAAGCAGTGATGCGATCGTTGATGGTAAAGTGCGCTAGTTTATTAAGAGCCTATTCACTCTAGCCTTGAAGACACTCAAATTGTAGTCCGACGGAAACATCGCCGCCGGCAAGTTGTTCCAGTCCCTTGATGTACGTGTTATAAAGGAGGAGGCGAAACGCTTCGTCCGGATCGTAGTAGTGTTAACTACGTAAGGGTGGTAACTCGCCGTACGACGGGTCGTCCGATGATGGAGCAGAGATGGGGGAATTAAATGCAATTCCCTCGCAAATTTTAAACATGAATAACCCATGCCGAACTTTAATTAATGTTACGGGAGGAAATACTGATGACTAAAACAAAAATCGAAATCAAAATTGCCAAAGAAATTTCGTAATTACCTATATAAAATCCATTATGTACAAAGAAAAAATTATACCCAAAAGTAATATAAAAAATGATTCATAATCTTTGATCTTTTTCTATATATTGCGATCAAAAACCATAAAATAAACTTTAATTTCATACCTAATTGTTTTAACAAAATATTTACAGAATTTTGTAAAATAAGGTAAAAATTAAATATAGGCATTATTGTTGTGTGTATATGGTCTATATCATACAAAGGCAATAAAGAAGATAGGTCTCTTTACCTTTTTTAATCCATCTAAAGATAGTCTTTAAAAATTAAAGTTTTTATAGATCTTTTTAGCATCCATCTCGTCACCATATTAGATGTGGAATTTCTACTTCTACTTTTTATATACCATAACTCTAGAACAAACTGAACGCGGCCGTTGTGCAAGGAGGCGCGGGTTCGATCCCCGCACAGTGCAAATATTTGCATGCATGAATATGAATATTTGCACTGGTCTAGTCGTGCCTCGGAAAGCACGTTAAGCCGTTGGTCCCGGTTGCCATACGAACATCTAGTGGCAGTCGTTACGGGTTGTTGGAACCCTCAAAAGTCTAACAATTGATCTAACTGCAATGCTTAGATATCGCCTTCGGGTTGTGGAGGTCAGACGACAGTCGCTTCACGGAAAATATCGAAGTTTAGCCAAACTCAGCAGTTAAACTGGTAAAGCGGACCCCAGACTCCAAAGCTGAAAGGGCTGCAGATGCGACTGGATTAACGCTGAGATGATGATGATGAGATAATAACTACACAACAAGTACTACCAAGTATAATAACTATAGAGTTGTGTTGATGTTGTAAGCTTGACAGAGGCCCCGATTCTCTCGTTCACGAACTAAACTAAAAAGTTCAGTGGACCTATTTCTTTATATTTCATTAAGAAAAGAACAGAAGATAAAATGTTAGTTTAGACCTGTCAAATTAGTCCGCTCCTGATGTAAATTGGCCGCTATGTCGAAAATGAATGAAAATGAATGTGATGTGTGTGTGTAATCGAGTCTAAACGAATTAAACTAAAATGTTATCTTATATCCTTTTCTTAATAAATTAGAAAGAAAAAAATGCGCTAAACTTAAAATTAGTTCAGTTTCTGAACAAGAGAATTGGCGGGAGTTTTGGCGGGAAGCTAAGATTAGTGCCACGCTCATGTTTCATTGGACTTTTAAATTATTTATAGTGTCGTTTACTAAATAAAAACGCGTGATTTATGTAGTAAAAAGTGCATTCAGTGAATAATTCATAAAGAACAGAAATATTGTAGCATAGTGGCCACATCATGGCTTTGAACCAAATCTTCCTCCGTGTTCGGTCCGCGCGGCCGTCTTTTTCGACATGAATAATTCATTACGTGACATTGACTAAATGCACAAACCGTGCGAAGCCATAAGAGAAAGAAAGAAAAACTTTTGAAGATTTTTATTTTACTTGACATTGGCACAAAGTCATAACTAGTGCCACACTACAAAAAAAAAAGAGAATTGGCGCCAAAGTCCTGTCAGAGTGAAAGAAAATACTTCATTACCAAATTGCAGAAATCTCTAACACAATAATGAGCTCATTCATATCCATTAGGTAAATCGTTTTTTGTCAGATGAAACTAGCGATTGTAGCAACACACAATACACAATACAGTGATTGATACACGTACGATATTATAATATCTGTAAGAAGCCATAAATAAGATAATTCAATGAGATAAGGGAGGATATATTTATTTTATTATGTAACCTACAGCTGTCAAAAACGGTTAACCTAATGGACAGAGCATAGTAAAAGGACAAAGGCTACTGATTGACAAGTATAGATCCATCTTTTTACATAGGTACTTAGCTCGCATATATCTGGCTATGGTCCACCCACGCTGGTTTTGCATTGTAATAATAGCTACCTTCAAAACAAAATACCCTCGCTACCCTGTCATCTTGACATAATGATACATGGAAGTAAAGATTAGTTGACTTAATATGACATCATCATGTTCCCTTGTCTATGAGTATTAGGTTCTCATGTCACTCATAGTTTTGGAATACAAAAATAAATGCTGCATCTAACAGCTGATTCGATTTCAAAGTCAGATCTGTAATGCGTGGAATATATTAGGTCTAGTATGGAAAACATTTTTTTAAAATTATATAGGTACTAGCGCTTGACCGCAAGCCCGCTTGATGGTAAGCAGTGACGCAATCGATGATGGTAAAGCGCACTAGTTTATTAAGAGCCTATTCACTCTAGCCTTGAAGACACTCAAATTGTAGTCCGACGGAAACACCGCCGCTGGCAAATTATTCCTGTCCCGCGGTATAAAGGAGGAGACGAAACACTTCGTCCGGATCGTAGTGGTGTTAACAAAGTAAGGGTGGAAACTAGCCATACGACGGGTCGTCCGATGGTGGAACGGAGATGGGGGAATTAAATCATGCAATTCCCTCGCACACTCCCCAAAGGCTGGCTACTCTACGCCTATGCTATATGCCTATGCCTAGGCTTTGGAGACCATCTCGAGATAAATCAGGGTTACCAATCAGCCTCTTCGCACGCCTCTACACTGAATTCAAAGTGGCCAGGTGACACTTAGCAGCACGAGCCCAAATGTGGCTGCAGTACTCCACACACTAACGGACCTGTGCTTTGTACAACATTAGAAGCTGCCCAGGTGTGAAGTACTGCCAGATTTTTGCGATAACGCCAAGTTTCCTGGCAGCCACCCTGGCCGTGGACTCAATGAACCGTCCAAAGTTAAGGTTCGAGGTCGGTACACCCCAAGGACACATTCCGAAAAGTAGGAGCCAAGGTGAACGGGCTCCTTTTGGCGGTGAAAAGACACGCTTGTGTTTTGGCGGCATTGAATGCAAGATCGACAAGATTGGCATTGCCCCATTCGGAGACTGCCTGTAGTGCAACACTCGTTCACTCAACCATGGCCTCTCTTTCGGACCGGATTGATTCCCTACTAGCCCGAGCATCCGGCAGGTATCCCTCTACAACTACGCTGTCATCTGCATACCCGTAGATACCGGGCATCAGCAGATCGTTAATATGCAGCAGGAATAGAGTTGCAGAGAGAACAGACCCCTGAGGAACACCGGCATTAGTCGACATGGGCTCCGATGAGCATCCGTCGACAACAACTCGGAGGGACCGTTCAGTCAGGAAGTCTTTTATCCAGCCAGTCAGGCTAGGGGAAATGCCGTACGCTGGAAGCTTACTCAAAAGGCCAGCGTGCCATACCCGGTCGAAGGCCTTCGAGACATCAAGGGAGACTGCAATCGCTTCCCCATCTTCTCGAGGGCCTCGCCCCACAAGTGAGTGGCATACACTAGTAGGTCCCCAGTTGACCGATTGCGGCGAAACCCGTACTGTCGGTCACTGAGGAGATAAATATTCAAAAAAAAATCACAGAACAAAACTTATTCTAGGTTTAAGAGCCGGGGAAATTTAACCATATATGAAGAATTAAATAAAGAAATTCAATGGCCGGAATATTATATTTATTTATTCAAAACTAGCCCGCAGACGATTCCTATAGAAAACTACTTACTAAAAATATGACATTACAGCCACTCTCCGTTTGTTGAGCAACCTATCAAAATGATTGCACTTCCCTAAAGCCACATATGAAGCAAGATCTGTAACGCGTGGAATATATAATTTAGGTCTTACAGTTCTAATGTGGAAAATATGTTAAATATTAAAAAAAAAATTACAGAACAAAACTTATTGTAGGTTTAAGAGCCGGGGAAATTTAACCATATATGAAGAATTAAATAAAGAAATTCAATGGCCGGAATATTATATTTATACCAAGACCAAATGTTTCAAAACTAGCCCGCAGACGTTTCTTATAGAAAACCACTTACTAATAATATGACATTACAGCCACTCTACGTCTGTTGAGCAACCTATCAAAATGATGGCACTTCCCTAAAGCCATATATGAAGCAACAGTTTTAAATACAGTAATAATAAGTTACGAAGTGACGAGTACGGAACAACCTCTGACCGCCATAAACATTAGTTTTAATCACGTTACGTTAGCTCATGAGCTGCGGGCGACGATACGCATAAATAGATACTAATATACATATAGCCTGCAGTTACATAACGTTTCAACGAAAATGAATACGACCCTCAATGGGATTGAGTAATAAATAACTCTCATTACTGACTTTGCCATAAAACACTGTATAAAATCCCCTAAAATTCTTTTTCGTTAAGAAGTATAGCAACTAAGGCTGAAGACAACAACTAATACCCTCGAAGGGAGCTTTTGGAACTGATATTAGTATATAAACTGCTAAATAACACCATTGACACCTACAATTGGTGTGTCAGTTTGATTTCAGAGTAGGTACCTAGTAGACTAACTCGAAAAACTACTTTAGCTCCACCTCTTCGCATTACGTCGTTTTTATATCCACCCAGCCTATCCGTATCTTCGATGAACTTAGGCTTTACTTAGCGCTTAACTTTAACTTAACTTATACTAGTAACTACTAACTAATCTAACTTAATTTATAGTTGTAGCTCACAGATTGAGATCTGGACACATGCCGCTGAATAATTTTGGATATCTAATGAAAAAAATTAATTCAGCCAATTGTGAGGTGTGCGGCACTCTGGAAGATATCGTACATTTACTGACGGAGTGTGTCAGATTTCAGTCCGCCAGAGAGGATCTAGTTAGAGAGCTAAATTTAAATGTAAACGATGTTTGTATGTACCATCATATATTGTCGACACCAACCTCTGGAGCTGCTTATAAATTAATTAAGTTTGTATTATTACGTTTTGCGGTATAAAGTAGGTTTTTTATTGTTGTGTTTGGCTAATATTATTAACTAGCTTTCCGACCGCGGCTTCGCCCGCGTGGAGTTCGGTTTTATCGCGCTTTTTAGATTTCTCAGTGTTTCTCTACTATATTATGCATTTATTATACATACAAACCTTCCTTAAGAATCACTCTATCTATTAAAAAAAACCGCGTCAAAATCCGTTGCGTAGTTTTAAAGATCTAAGCATACATACGGACATACAGCGAAAGCGACTTTGTTTTATACTATGTATTGATTATAAGGTCTGATGGGACTGGCATGTGCAATAATTGTATAAAAGTCCCTAAAACTAAAAAAAGAAAAAAAAAAAAAACTTTAACTTAGTTTCTTAATTATTGGCGCCGATTGTGTTGTTCACAAACTAAACTAATTTTCAATTAAGTGCATCATTTCTTTATGTTTCATTAAGAAAAGGATAGAAGATATCATTTATTATCACATGATAATAAATGATATCTTCTATCCTTTTCTTTAAAGTAACATTACTTTAATCCTGTGAAATTAAGATATTCCATAGACAGTTTAGACGCGATTATAAACATGGCGACCAAAAATACGTCAATTCACGTCGGGAGCGGACTAATGACAGTTCTATACTAACATTTCATCTTCTGTCCTTTTCTTTATGAAATGGACAGAAAAAGATGCACTGAACTTAATTTAGTTTGTGAACAAAGGAATCGGGCCATTATGAATAATATCAGTTACTTTATGAATCCAACTACACTCAATCAATCAATTCAACCACAATTTACGCCTCCGCACCCAGTTCTCCGCCTTCTACATCCAATCTGTCAATCTTAACAAGGACCAACGCTATATTCCTATGGTCTCCAATTCTTATTGCACCATATTCTTAAGCATTTGATCTGATTGTTCTGGTCCTGAACAAGGCCTCCCCAAAGGTCAGGCTATTGACACCTACTGATGGACAGCCGCCGTGATCAGCGCATATTTGTGGAGTGCTCTCGATTCAGGGTCAGATGTGATTGACAGGGTCGCTTTGTTGTTCGGCTTTTATTTATTTAAGCGTATCACGATGGAATTTGTGGTAGCCTAGACGTGACTTCGGTGTTTGTTTAACTTTTGGAAATGTAGACAATGCATAAACTCACGCCTTTTTTCCATGAGGTACGTTGGAACTTCAGAATTCCACCATTTACGACTTCTCCTTTGCCTCGTTTGCAATGACGTGAACTGGCCCTCTGATGTATGAACACATCAAAGGGCTAGAACAGAATGTTCAGTCTAGTCTAAATTGGTCAAAAGTAGCTCTAATTATACTATATTTTGAAAAAAAATTGTCATTAAAATTGTCTCCGAGATTGTGACAAAATTTTAAACGTGCAGAATTACGAGATCTGGCCTTCAAGTTATATTTTCAGAATTTGGAAACGCTTATCTTTTTAGTAGACACCAAATAATTAAATAAGATTTTATCATCACCAGGTCGTTCATGCGCCCTTTTGATAGTTAGTAGACTCACTTTTGCATTTATGCTCGCCCGTCTAGACTCTTGTTTTTGCCACACATTGTATTTAGGTGACTTACTTTATCCTTCTTCTTCATTTTATTATTATCTAATTGGAAAAATTATTGAACCTCTGTTATCAGTCATTCAATCTCTCTATTTCTCAGCACTCGTATTAGTCTCAGCAGTAAGCCATGTTCAGCAGTGGATGTCCTATTTCAACCATAGCTTTAGTAAGGAATGCAGAATATGAAGTTCATAGTATTTAAACTGATGACCTTTCATTGGCAGTTTGCCTTTTCATTGTCATATATGTATTATTTAATTAAGTCCTTTCTGAGACCATTACAAAAGAATGACTCACCGGTATTCCATCTGGTACAATCAGTACTAAATTGAGAGCTGTTCAAACTTAAATAATAGTCAATATTAAATGCCCTTGTTCAAGATGAGAAGTTCAAGGCTCCCTTTTGGTGCAAGATCTTTTGTTTGTTCATCTGCGACCAATCTACATTCCGATCCTCACTAACTTTGCTACGGTTATCCACAAACTCATCAACCTTATCGCTATGAATATAGGATCGATTATTGCTTGAAAATATTGTTGTTAGAAGCAAAATTCGTATCGTTAACAATGTTTGAAACAATAATTGCAGCTATTATATAGGTTTCCACGTCTATATGTAAATACTTTGTTATAGTAATTGAACGATCGACATAATGTTCATTGCGTCGGCACAGGCTTGAATTACTAATGAATATAATTGGAATTCTTTTGAATCCCAAAGTTAATTATGTATCATCAGCGTCTATTCATATGTCGCTTGATTTGATTTGAGCTTAATTACTATTGTTAAGACGACCCCCATGTTGATTAGAAAATTAAAGACCAGGGTCATTCGACTATACAATTTTCATCAATTTAAAAATAAATACAATATCTAGTCTTAATTTCTTCTGCACTTACATTTATAATTTATTTAATAGCTTGCTGACTTGTGAGCAATTTGCTGGTACATAAATAGGCCCTATTGCAATTACATAAGTGTACTTACTATCTGACTTAATGAATACCACTAATGCATTTGCAACGTGCCAACTCACTGAAACGACACGAAAAGAAGTGTTCCTATTTAATTGAGCTTATATCATTTTGTAAATGATTACTCGAGGCAGGACACTGGGTATTATTTTCATTACATTTTTGCCTCTAGAACATGCTAGTTTCTTCAAGATGTTTTTCTACATCATTAACATTGTCCCAAGATCCAGTGAGTCGGTCCTTAAGTCAAATTTATGTTTTTAAAATAATTAGATCACATGATAAGTTATTGTTTTTATTACCCCTACAAGTTAAGTAAGTCAAATAATATAAATCAAGCACATTCTGTATCAGAGTATCGGATCTATTTCAATGTTATAAATTCGTCAAGATTTATGAGACCACATTTTTGTTTTGTAATAAATGCCATTGAATAAATCTAATATAGGTGAGACCGTATTTGGTACTTGTACTGATATCTTGTGCTCATTTTTAAAGATCTCTGCCCCGAGGATACAAACGGGACCCCGTTGCTTAGATTCTTAGGACGGTATTACAGAAACTTCCTCAAGACTCAAGCATTACTTCAAACTAGTTTCAACCAATGAAACGGCTTCAAACGACTCATAAGTAATGCTTGAGTTTTGAGGAAGGTTCTGTAATACGGATCTAAGTCTCCGTTGTCTGTCTGTGCGTCCCCAGGCTGTCTGAATCCCATGGTACCTACTAGATAGACAGCTGAAATGTTTATAGGTACCTACATGGTGTATTTATGTTGCTGCTATAACAAAAAATACTAGGAACAGAATAAATTAAATAATTAAGGGGCCTCCCATACAACAGACGTGATTTTTATAGATGGAACCCCACGTGCGTGAGTCCTAGTCACACTTAGCCGGTTTTTTACTTAGATATAAGAAACAATGTTATTCAGAGCCTGTGACCAGTTCGGTATTTTTTCCTACAGGAAAACAATTATGTTATTATCCTCTTCACGCTTTTCGAATTCAATTGAAAGTCAAGTTAATCAATCTATACCTTTTTGTGGGTTATAAAAGCGTGTTTTAAACTACATCTTTTATGACTAGCAATTTAGGTTCCATTTATATGCAAAATATTTATGTATTTCTATGCAAATAACACGGATTAAACAATCTTGCAGTTAACACCACGCAATCAGACTAATATTCGCATTTATATTTGTTAATTCGCGCCACCGCCCACGCGAGTAATCGCCATTTTCCGCATATGCTAATCAAACAGAATAACACAATAAATTATAACAATGTGAAATCCTTAAATCACGCCGACCATTGTTGCAAAATCTTCTGAATGCGTATCCTCGAGTTCTATCAGATTGGTGCTGAATCAAGGTTGTTGCTAGGTATGTCTATTGTCAACGAAATACCGATCAATATTGTCTATAAATCACGATATTTTGATAGTTCTAATAATAGGGTTGTTAGCTTCGGAAGTGATTCAAGAGCCCGTGAAGAGCTAAGTGCTCGCTATAATATTAAGTTTAAAGTTACCTAGTAGTACCAACCTAGTTGCAAGAAATCGTCTACGGTTACGATACAAATACACGTAGTAAAAATGAAACTGTGATACAAAAACAAGCAAGTCATTTCTTATAAACAGTATCCGCTATTCCGCTTTTATAACAAATTGCTAAAGTCGGTTACAGAATGGATGGAAAGTTCTCAACCCACATCCAATGTGTCCTTGACAAAAAAAAATGTAATAAAGGATACGTTGAAGACCAGGAATTTTGCCAGTAATTCAAGTTAAAAAAATATTTCAGATATAATATTAGTAATTGTATCGCTTAGCCTAATGTTACTATTAAATAAAGTGCGTATATATAGATTCTTATTCACCTACGTAAGAGAGAAGAACCGCCCGTCGGTCATAAAATTAAAAAAAAAATACCTTGTACACAAGTGGCTTCTTCTTCAGGCCGCTGGTTCATTACAATAGAAATGTCAATCGCATCATTTGAATTAAATAGGTTATAATTTTTATTATTTTAAAGCCAATTGTGATATTGAAAGGGAACGTAGGTCGCTGGCTGTTCATTGGAACATTTTGGCCCGCAGGTTCGCGAGATGTTCGAAGCCAGTTAAAGTTAAGCTTTTTAAAGCTTACTGTCAATCCTTCTACACGTGCAGCCTGTGGGTTAACTTCACTCAACGGGCATACAGCGACCTACGTGTTCGCACTGAGAGTGCTCATGGGGCTTGTAGTGTTATTTTATTAACCTACATATACTTACTTCTTCATACTCATATATCATTCACTTCTGCAGGTCATAATACGCATTCTAGTATTATGAGGCGCTGTTCTGATAATATTTTACTACACCAAGACTCATTATTCTGCTTACAGACACGGTCCTCAACTTCAAGCCTAAGTTTCGGCGACTTGGCGATAACTAGGCGTAAGAAGTTGTACCTGTGCTGTACCGTATTCATTTTTCCTACACAACATAACGCTATAATTTAAATATTTACATATTTACAATAACATTTTCATTGTTATGACAGTTTTTGACAACGCTGTTGATTTTGTCTCTATGACAACCCTTTTTCTTCTAAATTCTTAACTGCCCGCTATCTTTCTATCGGATTTGTTATGCCGAACTCCTTTACGGTATTTTATATTACTTTTAAATATTCAAATATTCAAAATTTTGTGGAATGCTGTTCTGCGAGGTTTCTTAGGAAGCCCTCGCAGAACGTTGACAGTTTTTTGAGTTCAGCTTGAGTCGCGGCCTGGTGCTTACATTTGTGTTTACTAGTATATTTATAGAGTGCTTTATCTCTGCAGAGCCCTCCTAGGGTTACCCTCTCCCTCGCGGAGAGGGGACCCTCCTATCGTGCTGCTGCCGGCTCCCCGTTGCAGGGGCCGGTCCTGCTGTATTTCTGCTGCCTGGTACTGTCTCTGTTGGCGGCGCCACCGCCTCTGATGGCGGCGCCGCTGCTGTAGCCGGACCTCTGCCGCGGGAGCCGCTTTTCGCTGCAGTCTTTGGATCTCCGCTGCTGTTGTCAGCCCTCTCGGCCGCCCCGCTCCTCCACAACTCTTCTGCGACCCTCAACCGCCTGCCTACAGCTGTCGCCGGCCCTCAGCCGCTGGGCTTCAGCCGCCGAGCCTCTGCGCCGGCCCTCTTCGCTGACCCTCAACCGCCTGTCTTCAGCCGTCGGGCATCTGCGCCGGCCCTCTTCACCCACCTTCAGCCGCCGGGCCCTCTGCGCGGCCCTCCGCCGCCGAGGCCGCTACTTGAAGCTTTACTTTTATATTTTACCTTTTTTATATTTTTACTTGTACTTCATCCCTTCATTAATTCATCATTTTTATACGTTTATTTTTATTTGCTATTTTTTGTATTGAATAAATTCTTTGTTTTCGTCCCTCTTCCCTCTCTCTTTTACTGTCTAACTCGACAGTTTGAGTTCACAATTAATGACTGCCACTCATTGAAGTGAGTTTTAAAATGACGTTAAGGCTTATTTAAGGAGTTGTCAGCCGCTCCAGACATGGGAAAAAAAAGACATTTGAAGGATGAAGAAAAGGGTGAAGCAAACCGCTCCATGAAGACATCAACTATGGCTGTAGAGCCAATAGTTGAGAGAAGGTAGAACTTGAGATGGTTTAGAGCCATCTCAAGGTGAAGAAATATGTACAATATATACATAGTTGAAGAATAAAATTATATACATATTTACATAAATAGGTGAAGCTGAAATGAATGTAGGTATAGGTTAAGCTGTGAAGAATTAGATTAGAGTATTAGACAGTTGAGACAACGCTGTGAAAAGAAAATAAAATATTAGAGAATTCCTGTAAGGATAGAAAGAAAGGTTAGTATGAGAAAGTGTGAGATAAATGCCAAAATGTTAAGCCAAAGAATTGAGACACTAGATAAAGTGTTTTTTGGAATTTAGAAAGAGGGGAGTGGGTAAGAGCGAATTGGGCGCCAAACTGTCGAGTTAGACAGTAAAAGAGAGAGGGAAGAGGGACGAAAACAAAGAATTTATTCAATACAAAAAATAGCAAATAAAAATAAACGTATAAAAATGATGAATTAATGAAGGGATGAAGTACAAGTAAAAATATAAAAAAGGTAAAATATAAAAGTAAAGCTTCAAGTAGCGGCCTCGGCGGCGGAGGGCCGCGCAGAGGGCCCGGCGGCTGAAGGTGGGTGAAGAGGGCCGGCGCAGATGCCCGACGGCTGAAGACAGGCGGTTGAGGGTCAGCGAAGAGGGCCGGCGCAGAGGCTCGGCGGCTGAAGCCCAGCGGCTGAGGGCCGGCGACAGCTGTAGGCAGGCGGTTGAGGGTCGCAGAAGAGTTGTAGAGGAGCGGGGCGGCCGAGAGGGCCGACAACAGCAGCGGAGATCCAAAGACTGCAGCGAAAAGCGGCTCCCGCGGCAGAGGTCCGGCTACAGCAGCGGCGCCGCCATCAGAGGCGGTGGCGCCGCCAACAGAGACAGTACCAGGCAGCAGAAATACAGCAGGACCGGCCCCTGCAACGGAGAGCCGGCAGCAGCACGATAGGAGGGTCCCCTCTCCGCGAGGGAGAGGGTAACCCTAGGAGGGCTCTGCAGAGATAAAGCACTCTATAAATATACTAGTAAACACAAATGTAAGCACCAGGCCGCGACTCAAGCTGAACTCAAAAACTCAAAAAAACTGTCAACGTTCTGCGAGGGCTTCCTAAGAAACCTCGCAGAACAGCATTCCACAAAATTTTGAATATTTGAATATTTAAAAGTAATATAAAATACCGTAAAGGAGTTCGGCATAACAAATCCGATAGAAAGATAGCGGGCAGTTAAGAATTTAGAAGAAAAAGGGTTGTCATAGAGACAAAATCAACAGCGTTGTCAAAAACTGTCATAACAATGAAAATGAAAGTAAAGATTTCTTTTTGAAAGCGCGGGAAACTTCGTAGAAGGCGGGAGTGTTTTTTCTTTGCAAAATTAATTTATAACTTTTCTTATTTAGTTTGATCAGTTGAGGTTGTAGTTTAGTTTGTACATATTTATTGTAGTTTGATATTTGTATATTTTGTGTTATTTTGTATACTTTGCTGAGTTTTTGGTAAGTGTATATATTTTACTATTAGTGTATGAACGACCCTCCTGACTTGGAGCCAGGGGGTTCAGGCTTATGCCTGGATCCCCCTGTCGCAAGTTATGTGACTATTTCCGATGATTTGAGTGGAATGGATACGGATGTTTCTCA
Organism: Sesamia nonagrioides; assembly: GCA_017933935.1. Lineage (NCBI taxonomy): Eukaryota > Metazoa > Arthropoda > Insecta > Lepidoptera > Noctuidae > Sesamia > Sesamia nonagrioides. The sequence goes on along the minus strand of JADWQK010002025.1, from coordinate 94,826 downwards.
AGTGTCTACTTCAAAAGCGAAGGAACACGTAAAAGGGTTCGCCATCAACCTAGGTCTGTTTGCAAGCATTGTAATAAGCGTAGGAAAAAGAAAAGGAATTCTACTGATAGCAGTGATACAACACAATGCCAATGCATTATTACCTCAAATGATGTTGTTGAGGAACCTCACATCCATATATCAGGCTCAGGCTCTCAACCCTTAATTGAAACAAGACATCAAAGTAGTGTGGATAATGTTACTGCAAAAATCCCTCAACCATCTCTTGGTAGGAAAGAGTACCTTGCTTCAGATTTGCAACCGTATGTAGTCCATGTCCAAAAAATAGAAGCATCCTCAAATACTAGTACTACCTTACATCCCATGGCCTTTGGCAATTTTTTAAAGAAAAATAAATTTCAGTATATAATACCAGGTAGTGTGAAAAGAATAGGTAGGAACAGATGTGCTGTGGCTTTCACTACTCACAGTGCTGCTAATGATTTTATTGGAAATAAAAATTTATCTACATACAATTTTAAGGCGTTCATTCCCACCTTTAGTGTGACAAGGATGGGACTGATTAGAGGTATCCCTAATGACTGGTCTGTGGAAGAAATTATAGAAAATGTGTCAGTACCTGTTGGCTGTGGTAAAGTGCTAAAAGTTAGGCGTCTCAATTACAAAGTTACCACCACTGAATCTACTACATGGAAGCCCTCTCAATCAGTAGTTCTTACCTTTGATGGACAAGTCCTTCCAAAGAGAGTTTTTGTTTGTTTTAATTCTGTTCCTGTTGATATTTACACATTTCCCACTATTCAGTGCTATAAGTGCTGCCGCTATGGACATACCAAAGCATTGTGTCGTTCTGTACCAAGATGTTTTAAATGCAGTCAGAATCATACAGGCGATTCATGTTCAGTTGAGGATGATGCGGCTGTTTGTATTATGTGCAATGGTTTTCATTTTGCTACTAGCAAAGTTTGTCCAGAATTTAATCGCCAGAAAGAAATTAAGCATACAATGGCACACAACTGCATTTCCTATATGGAAGCATGTAAACTACACCCTCCAGTGTCTAAGTCATATGCGAATGCTTTAAGTACCCCAGTTAAACCAGCTTCACATAATAAGAATGCAAGTCCAAGTTCTAGCAATGCTAATCCTGTTTCATATAATAAAACAGTTTTTCTGAAACCTCGGTCACTTCCTAAGTTTTCTAAGGGTTTTGACTGTGCTGCTCATAATGCAATTATTAAAGAAGGTCAAATTCCTACCCCGGCTAATGGTTGTGGTTTAAAAGCAAAATCAGATGATGATGGAAACTTGAAACATTCGCAGATATTAAATTTAATATTGAGCATTCTTGGTGCATTGCTTCATAGTAATTCAAATATTTTAAAACCGTCCGACGTTGCCACTTTAAATGAGTTTTTAAAACAAACAGTTGATATCAATAATGGATTGCCAAATTATTCAGTGGAATTGTCGGAGTATAGTACCTAAAAAGAGTGATTTAATTTACCTTATAAATAAGTTTAATCCTTTAATTATAGTTTTGTCAGAAACATGGCTAAAGCCAGGTTATATTTTTGGTATTTCTGGTTTCACTTGTATACGTGAAGACAGAGCTGATGGGTATGGTGGTGTCGCCATTCTTGTCAAAAATACTGTGTCTTTTTCTCAAATAACTTTTCCTCCTTGTAACCGTGATGATATTAATATTGTAGGAGTTTATGTTGACAATATTACTATCATTTCAGTTTATCTGTCCAAGCCTTCTATCGCTGCTTTTGATGAAATAAAATTGTTGCTGTCTAGTATACACACACCATTTTTGCTGCTTGGAGATTTTAACTCTCATCACCAATCTTGGGGTAGTACCATCACTAATAGTGATGGAGAATATTTATTGGAAATTTTAGACTCTTTTAATCTTTGTGTGTTAAATACTGGTGCTCCAACGAGGCGCACAAACCCTAATGAGAATTTTAGTGCTGTTGATTTGTCTATTTGTACACCCTCTTTGGCATCATTAATGTCTTGGTCGCCTCTAACATCTACTTTTGGCAGTGATCATTTTCCCTTAATTATCACATCTCCTATTAAGGGTAGAAATACACCAAAACCCAAACCTCGTATAAAACATAAGTTGTATGATGCCGACTGGTCCACATACAAGACCCGAGTGGAATTCAAGATCACGCAAATACCTGACTTGAATGAGTTGGATAGAGCTACAGCTTTTGCTAAGTGCATTATCGATGCAGCAGATGAGATTTTTCCTATCAAGGATAATTCCTCACGGAAAATTCCTTTTCCTCCGTGGTGGGATTCGGAATGCGCTGAAGCTGTTCATAGAAGAAAAATGGCTGAGAAGGAATATGCTTGTGATATGAGTGATGAGAAATTACTTTTGCTACAGACTGCTGTTAAATCTACCCGTGAATTACTTAGAGAGAAGAAACAACAAGGCTGGAAAGCTTTTTGTTCTTCACTCTCTCCTAATACAAGCCCTTCATTAGTCTGGCGTAACATAAAACGTTTTCGATCTGCATTTAATCAATCTTCCTATGCTTCTCTTTCACATTCTATGGCTGATGCCTTTTTAGACCGCTTGGCTCCTCCTACAGTACCGGAAGAATCTCTTTGTGTATCACCCTATTCTATGTTAAATTCTAATAATTCTCCTTTAGGCTTGCCTTTTTCTATGACCGAATTAAAAGGAGTTCTAGCCAGTGTAAGAGATTCTTCTCCAGGTCAAGATAGCATAATCTACTCCTTTATAACCCATTTAAATGATAAGCCATTGGAATTTTATTTACAGTTAATTAACGATATTATGCTATCTGGTAAAATTCCGTCTTCATGGCGTAGTCAAGAAATATTACCTATTTTAAAACCAGACAAGCCCTCAGACGACGCTACTTCTTACAGGCCTATTGCCTTATCATCTGTTTTGGCAAAAATAGCTGAACACCTTGTTAAAAATCGCCTCGAGTGGTTTATTGAAAGTAATCAAAAATTGTCTAATAGTCAATTTGGATTTAGGAAAGGCAAAAGTACAATGGACAGCATTAGTATTCTCACCACTGATATCAGAACTGCCTTCACCACTAACAAAAATGTAGTAGCAGCTTTCTTGGACATATCATCTGCATATGATAATGTTAATATTTTAATTCTTCTACAGAAGCTTGACGAGCTGTGTGTTCCTCATATTTTAATAAATTTTATTGTGAATATTTTATCAGAAAGAATAATTTCTTTGGAAGTTAATAATTTTAAAATATCTCGTACTCTACATAGAGGTTTACCCCAAGGCTGTGTACTTAGTCCGCTTCTATATAATATTTATGTATATGATTTAGAATCATCTCTCCAAAATACTGTAAATGTTCTGCAATATGCTGACGATTTGTTGCTATATGCTATTGATGGAGATATCACAAAAGCTTGTAACATTCTGACATTCTCCCTTAAGCTGTTAAATCAGTGGTTGAATAAGAATGGTCTTGACTTGTCACCAACTAAGAGTGAAGTAGTAATATTTTCAAGAAAGCGTTCAATCCCTTCTGTATCAGTTAGTTATAATAATGAAATATTGCCACAAAAGAATCAAGCTAGATTTTTGGGTGTAATATTAGACAGCAGACTTTCAGGATTACCCCACTTTGATTACATAAGTGCTAAATGCGAGAAGCTTCTGAATATGATGAGATGTCTTTCAGGTGTATGGTGGGGTGCACACACATTTTGTTTAAAACTTTTATATGATGCCCTTATTAGAAGTGTACTTGATTATGGAACATTTTTATTAGATGGTGGCAGTATTAAAGGTCTTAAAAAACTTGATGCTATACAATCAAAAGCACTAAGGATTATGAGTGGAGCTATGAGATCTAGCCCCATTAACGGCTTACAGGTGGAATGCGGGGAGCCTCCTCTTCACCTTCGGAGACAGTATTTAGCTGATAGGTTTCTCATCAGAGCCCTGCAATTTTCTAATCATTTCCTTTTTCATAAACTGGATGCTTTAAATAACCTTATTCAGTCTTCTCGTTATTGGACCCATAAGGCCATCCCATGTCTCATCAAAAGCTTCCGGAAAATTATGTCAATAGAATCACATATTCATCGCTCCGTTTCTTTGCCGCTGTTTGTGTGTGACTTTGATTCTTTAATGATTGAACCTAGTATATGCTACAACACTGGTGTTGGTAAACATGATGTGGAAGCGAATACTCAATTTAATTTCAATATACATGTAAATAATTGGAGTGAATGGCATCATATATATACTGATGCGTCAAAGATTGGTCCTAATGAATGTGTCGGTGTTGGAGTCATACACAAACAGTACAATATATTACAAATGACTAAGTTGCCTCTAGAGTCATCTGTGTTTACTGGAGAGTGTTTTGGCTTGTTGAAAGCTGTAGAATATATATTGCTTGGTAAATTAAGCAGAACTATAATATTTACAGACTCTAAAAGTGCTCTGCAAACGTTAGATAAATTTCCATTTAAAATGAAACCTTACTATCCTATAATTTTTGAAATTAGAAAGAAGCTTTTATTATGCAAAGCTAGAGGATATTCTGTTGTTTTTTCTTGGATCCCTGGTCATAGCGGCATTGTGGGTAATGAAAGGGCTGATCAGATAGCTAAGAATGCTTCTACTTGTGGTGATATATTTCCCTACACAAATTACTGTTACGATCTGTTGACTCTGCCTAAAGTTCATCTTCAGAAATCATGGAACAGCCTATGGATAGAGAGCGCTCAAGTGAAGGGTAGACATTATTTTAATGTCCAGCCTTCTATTCCTTTGAAGCCTTGGTTTTCTAAGGTGAAAATGGACAAACGTTGCACTTCTATTATTATACGTATGCGTCTTGGACATGTGTGTACTCCTTCCCATCTAGCGAGATTAGGAATCGTGGAAAGTAATTTGTGTGAGTGTGGGGAGGATGTGGGAGACCTAGACCACATCTTTTTTCCTGTTCTCAGTACGACCATTCCTTGATTTTCCAACAGCTTTTATCCGCTCATGTTCCTCTTCCTACTAGTATAACTTGCCTCATTTCAAATCCTGTTCTTTATCATAGTTTATTATCTTCTTTTATTATACATAATAATATTAAAGTTTAGATTGTACCTAAATACTTACCTACCTACCTATATCATAATATGTCCTTACTTTTATTATTAAATATTTTATGTATTTTAAATTAGTTTAATAGCCTTACCTTTCCTGATCATATAAATCATTCCTTGATGTTTTGATATTCCTCCTGTCTGTTTCCTTACCTTTTTAACCACATTGACATTGGCACAAAGATAATCTAGTGCCATAAAAAAAAAAAAAAAAAAACAATGAAAATGTTATTGTAAATATGTAAATATTTAAATTATAGCGTTATGTTGTGTAGGAAAAATGAATACGGTACAGCACAGGTACAACTTCTTACGCCTAGTTATCGCCAAGTCGCCGAAACTTGGGCTTGAAGTTGAGGACCGTGTCTGTAAGCAGAATAATGAGTCTTGGTGTAGTAAAATATTATCAGAACAGCGCCTCATAATACTAGAATGCGTATTATGACCTGCAGAAGTGAATGATATATGAGTATGAAGAAGTATATGTAGGTTAATAAAATAACACTACAGGCTGCCGTGGCGTTGTAGTGCGTCAGGGATGTTTGCGGGTAATAATATTAATGGTTTTACTGCCATTATTAGGAGTAGATGTGGATCCCTGATGACGCGTGTTCGCCGCAGTAACAACAGTATTCTCAGCGTGTTCGCGGATCCGTGGGATTCTCCCATGTGGGAATGGTGGATGCAGATCCACGCTAAGTTTTAAGTTAATTTTATGTATACCTATGTAGGTATGTCTATCTGTGTCTGTAACCTACTAACACTAGAAGTTAAGTAAGATTGATACTAACCTTATGGATTCTGGTCTGAAATAAAAGTATTCTATTCTATTCTATTCTATTACATTTACCCAGGAAACTCTCATGTCCAATCGGTCTTGCGAAGCATACTAATTTATACTGACACAGCCTTACCGAAATAGAACTTTTGTTGACGTCGGTTGTCTTGCGGTTTCCATTTTCGAGCAGGCGCTATAAGGTAATAAAAGTAAAATTATTATTATTTTTAAACAGCGTAGACTATAGACTATAGACGTAGCTTGACAGAATTCGTTCTGTCAAAAGATTTGACTACTCAAGTGTGTTTAATCTGTGCCGTATATGGGAAGAGCGTTGTGGTTTTTTTGCTATTATATACGGTTTTTCTTTCCATAAGAATCCTTCAAAAATGTATGTCCTTCCTACTTAATTGCAACTCATTTGGCGATTCAGTTTTATTTATTTAAAAAATATATAGAAAAATAAGGAAAAACCCGAAACTAAAAGTAATATTTTATTGCATTTTGTTTTAGCTTACCTGTTTATTTTCTTTCATTGTTCTTGTATTTAAATATAATGTAAGGATAGAGCAGAGCCTTCAACTACAAGCATTTCTATGACTAAATGGAGGCCCCTTGATATGCAATGTGAGCCAAAATAATATGAAATAAACTATTTTTGTATATTTATTAAATAAATATTGAAGCTCTACGTCACTTCGTCGTCGCACTTTATGTCATGTTTACCGCAAATTTTCTTTCTTTCTACGTAGATTCTATATACTCATCGTCATCATCATCATCTCAGCGTTAATCCCAGTCGCATCCGAAGCTTTTTCAGCTTTGGAGTCTGGGGTCCGCTTTACAGGTCTAACTACTGGTTTTAGCTAAACTTCCATATTTTCCGTGATTCCATATACTATATGTGTCGTAGGCTGTGCATGCAAGACGAAACTGATATACCTGTATATATTTGCAATTAAAAATGAACCTTACACCTATAACATAGAGTTTCTTTAGGATATTTAACTTCGTAACATATGTACCATTCTGCCCGTTATCAGATTATTATAAAGACTATTAATTAGCTTTTCATGTGATATTGTAATCGATCGTACATCGTATCTTGTAGTCATAAGATAATAATACTTACAATATTATTGTAAATACCATTAAATACGAATTAATAATATAAATAATTCCACTGCGTGACACGTTTTTTAAAGCGGGAAATCATCAAAGGAGTTTTCCCGCTTTGGGCGGAGCGGGAGATTAACAACTAAAAAGTAAACCTTGGTATGTTTTAGTAGGCACTTCTACCGCTCCGCTTCTCCCGCTGTGGCCATGCTACAGGGGATTGGTGAACTTACCAAGGTTTACCATTCCCAGTACCAGTAGCTCTTTCGACAACCCGCAGCATGCATTGGTCCTAGCGGATCCAGTCACTTTGCACTGACATCTGTTTAAGACTCAAGAAAACAAGTCTCAATTAAATTCCTCAGACTAACATAACACGTTGACAAGGTTTTTTTATATATTATAAAGTAGCGCTTGACCGCAAACCCGCCTGATGGTAAGCAGTGATGCGATCGTTGAAGGTAAAGCGCACTAGTTTATTAAGAGCCTATTTACTCTAGCCTTGAAGACACTCAAATTGTAGTGTGAGAAGTTACGAGGTACTGAAAGATAAAGGGCAGCTGGGCAGCGTTCGGAAAGCTATGCTACATCTTCTCGCCGTCCAAGATACCACAGTGTTCAAGAATAAAGTCTTTGACCAGTGTGTGTTGCCAGTGATAACTTATGGAACAGAAACATGTTCGAACACAATAGGCCTCATACGAAGGCTCAGAGTCACACAAAGGGCCATGGAAAGAGCTATGCTCGGAGTTTTTCTGCGCGATCGAATCAGAAATGATGACATCCGCAGAAGAACCAAAGTCACCGACATATATAGCTCTTCGAGTCGCTAAAATTATGTTGCAGTGGGCGAGACACATTGCTCGCAGAACCGATGGCCGATGGGGCAGTACCTAAGGTTCTGGAGTGACAGCCACGTACCGGAAGACGCAGCGTAAGGAAGCCCCCAACAATGTGAACCGATGACCTGGTGAAGGTCGCGGGAAGCCGATGGATGCGGGCAGCACAAGAGCGGTCGTTGTGAAAAGCCTTGGGGGACGCCTTTGTCTAGCAATGGACCTCTATAGGAGAAAAGAAGACCAAGCAGAGAGATAAACCGTCGTAACCGTCGTCCTCCGTAGCGCAGCGGTCAACACGCCTGCCTGCGACGTGGAGGCGTCGGGTTCGATCCCCGGCCAGGTCATGATGGGAAACGATCTTTTCCTGATTGGCCTGGGTCTTGGATGTTTATCTATATATGTATCTATTATAAAACATAGTATCGCTGAGTTAGTATCCCATAACACAAGTCTCGAACTTACTTTGGGGCTAGCTGAATCTGTGTGATTTGTCCGTATATATTTTTTTTATTTTTATATTTATAAAGGGGATAAATGTCATTGAATGTAATCGTATCTGTTTTGAGAAAGTGACTTTTGAAGGAAAATTTTACCATATGAAAATTAGATATTCACTAGGTATCCTACTTTATTAATAGCTTACCCAATTATAGTAGCGTTAACATTTATAATGGAAATCTATAAATTTTAACGCCATTGTTTGATAACGTGATTCTAATCATATCTGATTGATCTAGTAGTAGATACCGTATAGTTTCGTTTCGACACCTATTTTGATAACTGTAAGCAGGCTATTTAACACAATACCGCTATTTCTAAAAAATCTTTGAACCGCCCGCGAATGATTTAGAAAAAAAATATCAGCTGATTAATACCCCCGTATGGTACCGGGCTTAGAATAGTACCAACCCATATTCTCCCGTGGGTGTCGTAACAGGCTACTAAGGGAACTCTCATCGGTCTGAAATATCAAATTACTGCGATCCTCAACCCGCCTGCCAAGCGTGGGGATTATGGGAAACCCCAAATGCAATGAAAGCCTTAAGGGAGGCCTTTGTCCAGCAGTGGACCTCTATAGGCTGAAGAAGAAGATTACCACCTGTAACTAGTAAGTTGTAATAGCTCCAATTAAACAAAATTATCTAATAAACGAATACTGATACCATACAAGTTGATAATACCCTAGACATTCAAAGCAAATTGGTAACGCACAGTTAATTGCTGCAATATGCCTTATTGCAGCAATATAAATGCAACCATATTTACATAAGCCATCTCAAAAAGGAGTCGGTCAAAGCATGACCTTTCAAAATCTGCGTGGGTTCCTTACTTACATATATGTAGATATTTACCTTTCAATATCTTTCTAATACCAGATCGCAGTCAAGTTTCACTAGAGAATGTTAATAATACTCAAATAACAAAGTGAATAATAAAATGATAAAGTTGGATGGGCAGCGTTATCAGCGATATGTAGTGATAATGGTCAGTGCGCACACAGCCATCGACGGCAGCGCAGCTCAACGATGTGTCATCCACAAACTTAAAATATGGTACGTAGGTACAGTATTTGAAGCTAACCAGTGTATTGTAAGCTATAACTTATGTATAAGTGTTGAGCCTTATAAAGTATCTGTAAGTACTGTCACTGTAAGTTATGGGTGATTTGGTGTGTTTGATTGTGATGTGTATGTGTGTGTTATAAGGATGTGTTATGTAGGTATGTAGTTCGTTCGGCTGCTTTCAGTTTTTCTTTGGAATAGTCTGCCTGAACATAACAACCGTTGGGGTTGATAGCTGGTGAAGATATAGTGAAATATCCGAAAAACGAAAGTCGATAAATAACCTGAGTATATCGTATTATGATTAATTTTGGTTTTTGTTATAGGAAAAACTCAATTTTGTACTTTCAGTGGCTACATTGACTAGATGGGTATAGTTGATAAATTTTCAACTTTCATTGATAGATTTAAGACCTTCTTCTTTTCAAGGATAATTCCTAATGGTTAAATTCCAAACCTTAGGATTTCCCCAATTCTCACATATGTAAGTGCCTACACCAACAGTAATTGTTAACTAACTAACCAACAGCAGTTGTTAACTAACTTTCTGTCAGGAATAAAATGTATCTACCAGTAGATAAATTTCAGTTTATTCCTGACGTGATTAAAAGCATGGCTATTAAACTACGTCAATTTAGATATCTACAGACGACAGCACATCAAGTTACTACAATCTGACAAGTTTCTTTATTAGATCGTCAACTTTATGGCCAAAGTATTAAGGCTCAAGGTTGAGTTGAGAATATCTGACAGTTTTGGGTAGCTTCATCTGCTGTCGTCCGTACATACATTAGGTGTTGACTAATTTGACAGGACCTAACTAAGATTCTGTTCTTTTCTTAACGAAATAGAAAAAAGAACATGCACTGGTCTTAAATTCAGTGTAGTTCTTGAACAATGGAATCAGCGCAGGAGGCTACTCAATATTACTCAGTCTACTTATATTTTCTTTGTGATGTCCAGCGGCGTGTGTATCAGCAACTAAGTAACCATAAGGTTCTTCATTAAAATACTTATTTTCTTTTCTGAACACGGACTTCATTCGCATATCTAGGATTTAACTCGTATTATTACTTTTGATTTTTTATCATTTCTTATTTTTATTCTAAACTGAAATGTACTTTTCTTTCTAAGTACTTGCCAAAAGAATGTTATCGATATTTATTTCGTCATTAACTGGAATAACTGTTTTTCTGATAATCGATAATATTTCGTCAGTTACCTCGATATCATCATACAACATTAGATATTCTTAATACAATCGTATATCTTGATAAGGTATTTTGCAATTACGAATAAATTAATAAAACAATTTATTGCTGTGAGTCAAAACATTTTGATAGAAATAGTATCGGAATTTCATACAATTTTAAGATAAAATGATAAAAGTCATGACGAGGACACGTTGATTCGTTATCGATGGAAGCTTAGGTACAAACTACAAACATTTTATCAACGCTCGAAGTGTTTGTTTACTGACTGGAAATAATCTTCGTAATAAGAACGTGAGAATTATCAACCTCTGAAATTTTCCTCCGTCATCCCTCAGCTCATCCGTCATCATCTTTTTCTTATATTCTATTTAATCCCATGACCCTAGAGGTAAATCTGCTGAATGTTCTAATTGCTCAGGATTGCGAACATGTTTATCAATAGCAGCAAATCCATGTTTAATGATTTCATGAAGTTTGGCTCGATGCATGCAGCAAGAAATTTTTGAGAAAAACGTTTAGTTTTTTTTAAGTTTTCCCCTTACTGGGATGTCGTGGATGCGTTTACAAACGCAACGCAGCAGTCCGTTGCTCAGCCACTGTGCCATCCGTGTCTTCAGTATAAATAGTTAATGAAAAGCACCTACTCCTCAATTTAGCAACGTTATAATTCGTTAATAACTTTTCTAATTTGGAGAGTGCAATTGTGACGTAACATGTCAACTGAAGTAATGTATTAAATTTAGCCAGTTCACCCAATCACGTGGTTTCATTGTTTACCTTTAGTCGACTATCTAAACCGATTGTGTATAATCAACATTTCAAAACATTTCCATTATCCATCGTTCCTTTGGACTTCTTTTTTTATTTATAAACATAAAAGTGGCGTATTTACGGTTATTAATTATTATTAATTATTAATTTATTATTAATTATCACATTCACACTCGAAACTCAAGATGAATAATTTTCCAAACTCTTGCCATGTCTAATTACTTACTAAAGAAAAGAATGATACCTACGTAGTCATCGTCTCTAATTTCGTAAGTTATCATTATCTACAAGTACACTATCATGTACCCACTTTTCTTTATCTACCCTCGTTTTAATTCGTCGCTGTCAGTTCACGTTAATTACTCGAGGTGTTTATGTTGTGTTTTTGAAGTTTCTTGGTTTTGTTGCATTTTACAATGCTGCTTATTATTGACAGTTGAATGCTCTCAAGTGATATTGTCGTGTTGTGTATATAACTATTAAGTATGGTAAGCTTCTTATTATCTTCCTATTAGTTTTAAATATCTATGCCATACGAACATCTAGTGGCAGTCGTAACGGGTTGTTGGAGCCCTCAAAATCCAACAATTGGTCTAACTGCAAGGCTTTAATATCACTTTCGGGTTGTGGAGGTCAGATGGTAGTCGCTTCACGGAAAATATCGAAGTTTCGCCAAAATCAGCTGAGATGATGATGATGACTTTTAAATATCTAATGTTATTCAAGCAGTTCATTTAAGAATTATGGTCTAAGAGGAGGCTTGATTTGTATTTACCCATATTAAAACTTCTTTCTTATTAACCCTTGAAATGGTTTCTAAAATGGTCAACTAAAAGTCAAGTTAAATCTAGATATGATATCGTTTGTTATGGAAAAAACTTAAAACCTTTACATTAAACCATCAGTTCCTTCTATTCTATATCCAACCTTGTGACTGACTCTCAACACTGGCTCTCAAGAAAGTAGCAAACTAAAGATAATTGAGGCTTTTCAACAAACTTTTCAACAAATGCACTCACTGAATAGATTCCTCAGAAAACATGGGCCTACCCAGGAGAAGTGAGGACAGCTGCGAAATTTTGCAGAACACTTATGAACTCCCCTAATTACTAATTAAAGTATAAACAGATACTTATACAGAATCATTTGCGTCTATTTGCCCTACACACTATACTAAAAATACCTAATGTGTCATGTAGAAGTCCTTGTGTCGTTTGTGAGTTACCAAATGTTTATAAAAATTTATCATTTAATTTTAAGTGCGTAAATATATCTCTGTTCGCACTGGTCACAGGATGCAGAGACTCAGATCCTCGTAGTAGCGGGCGTGTTCGCGGGCGCGTGGCTAGCGGTACTCATCGTAGCTATCGTGCTCTTCATACAAGTGCGTAGTCTTCGCAAAAAGGTCACAGAGATGCAGGCCATGGGAAGGATGAGGATACAGTACGTATGCTTTAGTTTACACATAGCGTTTCGATTATTTATACCTAGATTTATTCAAAATTTCTTATATGACACCTTACTAGGTATCTAAAACACCAATGATATACTGCTACACATAATATTTTGACTAATAAATAGATCATTTCATCCGAAAGAATATATAGATGCGAAATCATAAATCTAGTACACTAACTTTCAAACCTTTTAAATTTCAGAAAGCTAAAGTTGGACCAAGACGATAAAAACCACGCATTCTTCAACCCTGGCCTGACGCCTGATGAGGAGCTGTCCCGTCGAGGATACTCTATGTACCAGAGTAACGAAGACGTGGAGAGTGGCAGGCATGAGCGGTACGTGTATGATCGACTTATCTTTATAATAAAGAAATTTTGTATGAAAGTGTGTATATATTTGTTACTGTTTCAAAAACTACCTACTGGAAAGATTTAGATGAAATTTGGCACAAAGATGTTTTGTAACCAGGATAAAGATTTTATTTTTATTCCAATTCTTTTTTTTTTACATGTTATAAACTAGCGCTTGACCGCAATCCTGCCTGATGGTAAGCAGTGACGCAATCGTTGATGGTAAAGCGCACTGGTTTATTAAGAGCCTATTCACTCTAGCCTTGAAGACACTCAAATTGTAGTCCGACGGAAACACCGCCGCTGGCAAAAACCAAAATTCCAAAATTCTTACGGGACCGAATCTTATACGGGAAAAATCCAGCTAAACTAGTTCGTAGTAATAGTAAGTCTACACGCATAGCATGAGCATCACTGTAGTCTGTAGAAACGAAAGGTATGAAAGATAAAATGAGAGTTTCTAGAAAAAAAAAGTTTTTGAAACATTTCTAATTGCATTCTTTTCAGGCACAAAATAATTACAACGTAATTTCAGATGTCATGAAGAATAAAAATGTCACTTTGTGTTACTTATTCCCCATTATTTATAAACGTTGCTTAAAGTTGAGAGACGTTTATAACGTCAGAAATATACGATTAAAAAGTGGTTAATTTCTGCAACGTTTTTTACCAACCCTCGAATGCCTAAATTAGTATGTAGTTAAGATAGAAGTGATCACGTTACGCCTGTTGGTCTTATTCCTAGATAATCCTGGTGAAGTGGAGGCACGGCATAAAGTAAGATCTCCAGGAAACCACTTTATTTACCATAATTGTAGTTTGGGGAAAATACTGCTAGGTACTTCAAGGTAGCTCTTGTTTTGTTCGAAATAGGCTTGACTTTAGGTAAGATTTATACCTATATTCTTAGATACTGCCCATGACCAGGCACACACTCAATAAAAAAAAAAAAAAAATCAACAACTCAAACAATTAATCAGCCCTGTTCAAAATAAAGCCTGAGTAATCAAGCTTTATTTAAAACTATTAATCCTTATCTTTACCCAAACAATACTCACCTGCTTCCAATGAGGTGACTTCATTTATTTTTAGTTTCTGATGCGACATTATCTGTTCCGCTTAATGAGTCAGTGTTCACACCACACTAAAGATTAGGTACATTTCTTCGTTGTAAAGGCCGAAATACACGAGAGAATAGGTAATACATATTAAGTGTGACTCCTAATACCGTTTATCGCATTATCATGTGATAGGCCACACGAAACCAAATGTATGCGGAAATTCCAGTGCGATTTTATTAAACGAGCTATTGTTCGGATGCTAAAATTACGTAAACCTTTCTTAGGTTCCAAGTATTTTCAAATTCTGTTAACCCTAGAAAGATAGTCTGCGTAAAATTGACGCATGCATTTTCGAAATATTGTTCTCACTTTCTAAATAGCGCGAATCCGCCGCTGTGCGTTTAGGACATCTCAGTCGCCGCTTGGAGCTCCCGTGAGGCGTGCTTGTCAATGCGGTAAGTGTCACTGATATTGAAATATAACGACCGCGTGAGTCAAAATGACGCATGATTATCTTTTACGTGACTTTTAAGATTTTAACTTATACGATAATTATATTGTTATTTCATGTTCTACTTACGTGATAACTTATTATATATATATTTGTTTTCTTTTTATAGATATCGTGACTAAAATATAATAAAATGGGTAGTACTTTAGACGATGAGCCTATCCTCACTGCTCTTCTGCAAAGCGATGACGAGCGATAAAGTGTTTTGACGGACCCCTTACTCTCGTCTCCTATAAACCGAAGCCAGCTAAGATGGTATACTTATTATCATCTTATGATGAGGATGCTTCCATCAACGAAAGTACCGGTAAACCGCAAATGATTATGCATTATAATCAAACTAAAGGCGGAGTGGACACGCTAGACCAAATGTGTTCTGTGATGTCCTGCAGTAGGAAGACGAATAGGTGGCCTATGGCATTATTGTACGGAATGATAAACATTGCCTGCATAAATTCTTTTATTATATACAGCCATAATGTTATTAGCAAGGGAGAAAAGGTTCAAAGTCGCAAAAATTATATGAAAAACCTTAACATAAGCCTGACGTCATCGTTTATGCGTAAGCGTTTAGAAGCTCCTACTTTGAAGAGATATTTGCGTGATAATATCTCTAATATTTTGCCAATTGAAGTGCCTGGTACATCAGAAGACAGTACTGAAGAGCCAGTAACGAAAAAACGTACTTACTGTACTTACTGCCCCTCTAAAATAAGGCGAAAGGCAAATGCATCGTGCAAAAAATGCAAAAATGTTATTTGTCGAGAGCATAATATTGATATGTGTCAAAGTTGTTTCTGACTGAGTAATAAGTAAAATTTTTTCCTAATATGTATAAGATATGCTAATTATTTATTTTATAATACAACATGACTGATTTCATAGTACAAAATAAGTTTATTTTTGTAAAAGAGAGAATGTTTAAAAGTTTTGTTACTTTATAGAAGAAGTTTTAAGTTTTTGTTTTTTTTAATGAATAAATAAACATAACTAAATTATTTGTTGAAGTTATTATTAGTATGTAAGTGTAAATATAATAAAACGTAATATCTATTCAAATTAATAAATAAACCTCGATATACAGACCGATAAAACACATACGTCAATTTTACGCATGATTATCTTTAACGTACGTCACAATATGATTATCTTTCTAGGGTTAATGATTACAGATTAAATTTCATCATATTTACGTATGTTTTGAGAGACCCAACTTGTGGGTTCTGTATCTAGACTTCCCCTTTTCAAGGAAGCCATTCCAATAACTTTTTACTGATCCCCGTATTCTTTCAGGCAGACGGGTGGGCAGTTCGTAAACAGACAGACGGATGGGCACTACGCAGACAGGCATACTCCGACCAATCTTTTCGAAGAAAGGCAGAGTGCACCCCACTTCGTCGACGAGCTGACGCGAGAGATCGACAACAGAAATCAGAGGGCCAACAACCATCCTCCACCATTCCTGCTGCAGAGCATCCAGGATAGTAAAAAGAAGACCAGGAGCCTTGCTAACCCAATTGCCAATGGCAGGCAAAGCGATACCAACCCTAACTTTATCTATTAACTTTTAGCTTTCGCTGAATTATTAGGCGATGATAGTCAGAATTGGGTGATAAAACCGTATATTACCGTTGTAGTGCGCCTAGCATGATATACCTTGGACCTCATAAAGCAAACACAACCGACAACATTGATTGGGAGTTTCGTCACTTGCATTTGTATTCTTGACAGCAACTTCTAGCGTAGTGTCAAGTAAATGCAGCCATGGAGCTTAAACGATGCTTATAAGATATTGCCAAGGTCATACTGAGCGCATCGTCAACGCTAAATGATAACAAACTCACCTACTTAGTCATGAATGCCATCGCTAATATATCTTAGTCTTCTGAGTGTAAACCTTTCCTGAGAAAGAAGGTAATAGTGGGTGTGTTAAGGTTGAAAACAATCTGATTGGTGAATTGAATGTCAAAGGTTCTAAATGAGATTCACATGAGATACAGAATGAGAGGGAATGTATCAAAGTACGAACACTGAAAAACATGCATGCAGATACTACAATATACCAATAATTATATCTAATTTAATATTTTTCTATAACAATGTTGATTGTGTATGAAAATTAAAAATTATATTTAAACAATTCTTCTATGTTCTTTTCGAAATTGTCTTCTATTTAAACAACAGTTAAGGACGCAAATTGTTGTTTATTTATTAGATAATATCATCTACCCTTTTCTTACTTCACGGCGGCACGTTAATGTTAAAGGCATCTGGTACTTACTAAACTGTCCTTGGAAGGCGTATGAGTGAAAATGCAGTAATCTTTTCAGCTAATTTTAATTAGAAAATTGGATTGAAAAGGGTTACTTAACTTAATTGTAAGATTATTGCTTTATTTTGTTAAGTATTAAAATTATATTAATTATAAATTCGTTTTAATTTCACGAAACATATATTATTTTATTAAAGCTACTTAAGTTTCCAAAAAAGTAGGCACTTAGATACCAACACACAGTTACAACTAAATCAAGAATAATTTAACAAACTCAACACTTATATTACCGCCCTAGCTCTAGAGGTATTAATCTCCTTACAATATTGATAAAATAACTAGGCAACAAATTGATAAACCTGCTTTAAAGCACAACATTGGACACCTTAACGAAGATACAAACAATTACCTATCTACAAATGAGACAAGTAAAAAACCTAAAAACACTAAAATTATTCTGAAAAGGTGTAACACAAGTGAACATGCTAAAGAAGGTGATATGAGAATACCAAGACATCAAAATTACTGTACAAAATAACGTAGACACATTGCAAGATATTAGTGGTATCAATGACAACAAAATCCATTACACACTCAGAAGGGCAACTCGATCAACCAAATTCAGTAGCTAAATCCATATGATAACAAAGATTAAAATCAAACAACAAATCGTGTTTTTACAATATGAGGTCTACTTCTTTTACGATAAGACCCTGACCTCTTCCTACATCTGCCGGAAACACATCTAGGCTTCGTTACATCATTATAGACCCGTGGGGGTTTCTTCCTCTTACTTTTTCCATAAGAAAGATACTTCATATTATTATCATCATCATCCTTATAACTGCTCTCTTTGTTTGCTTCGTGAGCATCTAAGATTTCTTGAATGCTTTTATAAGCTTCACTTTCCTCTGGTTTAGATCCTAATTTATTCAAATAAGGTTTAAATCCCCCTACAATTTCAGGAAACGCGTATTTTTCTTCTTTATTCATTTCTTCCAAGTGTTTCAGATAGCTATATGTTTCTGGGTCATTGCTCTGACTTATTGGCTTGAAGTCTGGGTACCTAATGAAAGTAATTGCTGATGTTGCTGATAGCTTCTTCTTATTGAAGGGCTTATAAACCTGCTTACTAAACAAATCTTTGTATTGATCCCCGAAGTTTAATACCTCTAGTTTGTCTGAATCTTCATCGAGATTCAGAAGATAACGCTCGTTTTTCTGTGACGCTTCTTTCTTATGGTCGGTGCCTATGATTATGCTCGGTGGTAAAGATTCTCCATAAATATCTCTGTCTGAAGTTTTACCATAAATTTGTTGGAATATTTTATAGTCGTCCGTCCAAAACTGTTCAATTCCTGCAAAAAATATTAGAATACAAAATAAAAATACTTCGGTAATAAATTCGAACATTAAGAGAGAGTGGAAGTGATCAGTCATGGTATAAATAGATACCTATTTTCAGACCTTTGTCCTCTACTAACTACAGATTCACTGTCCGCTTAAGAAAGTTGCAATGAAGTGTGATCTCGACTGTGAGGTGAGACAAAATACCAGTGATTTTTCTCAACTGGTAAATCGCGAAAGTATACATAACTACATAAGAGAAATTACATCAAACTATACCAGACACATGCTACTTTCGAATATATCGCTTACAAACGTTAAATCTATAAAAGTGACAAAATTGTCTATTCATGGAAGTTACACGATAATTTAGTGAGAGAAATTGTAAGCGGTAAGACAAATGAACAAGAAAGAGGTCGTAAAGTCGTACCCAAGTTGCACTATTGAACCCACTCCACGCACAAATATAAACCTGTCTACTTGTAAACAGATACCCATGTAAGTATTATATATCAATCAATGGAAAGTCTCATAAACGGATGATGGCTTTAATTAATCAAAGAACCGACTCAGCAGTAAGAGACCGTTCGTAGAATCAAATACTGTTCTTTCTAAACCAAAGGATAATGCTGCCCTTCCCCTTGACGATAATGCTACAGCGAATGAATCGTGACTCGTTACAATTTAATTACAACCGCCGAGAGAAAGGGGGTAAGTACTTAGGTTGCTCTGCCGACCAAGTAATTGTTTTACTCTATTCAATTTCCGGTTCAAACCATTACGAAGACTCACGTTTCGAAACTGAAAAGCGAATGTGAGAGAGAGAGTAAAATAGTCATGACTCACATGAGACCCTCTATCTAGCTAGTTAACAATTTGTAAGTTATAAGTAGAAGTCTTGCGTTATTCTCATGTGGTTAATTTCAAAATTAATGGGGTAATCAAATATGAGAGTCGGTATCGGTGGTTCTTCGACGCTTTGGAATTGGCAAGTACCTTCAACTTCATCTTTCTGACTGATCAACCCCCTGACAACTCAAAAGTGCCTATAATTGGTTTATTTGAAATAAATTCTTAGATTTGAAGGTCTGAATTCTAGAAGGAACAAGTAAAATGCACGCAAATATGCTAAGCCGGCGCTGTGCCAAAGACACATACGACGCAGGTAAACTTGCGGAAATTGTTTTACAAGTAAGTATATTGACAAGAACTTAAATTAGCAATTTAATAAAATCACAACATTCATTCAATGGCCCTTATTTCGTAGTACACTATCAATAACAATCTGAATCATTTAAACTTACATTTCTAATCCATTCCATAATATGTTCGAAAGTTTTATTTGTTCGAGAACTTGAACAATGCAATGAAAGTTGTTGAACTATTAAAATGTGTTAAGCTCTACATCATAATAAATCATAATTATATTTTTTTTCTCTCGTATCCTCAGCTCCGATGTCCACTATTTACTACGTACTAATTTACTAACCTGATGTTTTAGTAACTCCACCCCCACCGTATACGAACGCAGCCAGCAGGACATACGTCCGCATCGTAAGCCACTGCATCTGAAAGTAGAGTGGATTTCCTTTATGAAAGTTGTACGTGAACCCTAAAGATAATATTACCTTTATATCAGATGGAACACCAGTTTTCTCCAAAGAAATAACAGAAAGTAATGACTTCATAAGTCCATATAACATTTTAGCTATATTCATTAAACATCCTTATTGGAAACTGTCCGCAAAACTGGTCTAATTTTTTGTACTTTCTCAAAAATATACTTACCATCCTTGTTGAAAAGTGTTCGTAAAACATGTTTTTTAATACATTTCGTTGTTACCTCATCCCAGGACACGGAACGGCTATAGCTTGCTCTTATAACATATAACATAGCTTTTACTGTATCTCCCTGTAGTGGCCTTTATTTTCGTAGTATGTAGTTACTTAGATGGATTGTAGATAATTGGGCTGCCGCAAGTCAAAGTTATAAAGTGTAAAGTTGTAAGTTGGGGAAAAACTAGGCAGGTGATCATCATCATCATCATCATTTCAGCCGAAAGACGTCCACTGCTGGACGTAGGCCTCCCCCAAGAATCTCCAAGATGACCGTTCCTGCGCCTCCTGCATCCAGCGGTTTCCGGCGATCTTCACCAGGTCGCCGGCCCACCTTGTCGGGGGACTACCCACGCTGCGTCTTCCGGTGCGTGGTCACCACTCGAGAACCCCCATCGGGCATCGGCCCTACTGCCACTTTAGTGTTGGCAGATGACCATAATGTAGGTATTATTTATAAAATTCAATGTCACAGCCAGATGAAACCCACTAATATTTTCATTACCTTCGCCTGCACGAGACACTAAAATCCTCGACCTTTATTATTTTAAATTTAATCCCCTTAAATTTCTATAATTTAAATAATCTATACATAAAAATCGCCTTTCATACCTGTCTCAGTAACACCAGATTTTATTGCGTTTAAAAACTAAGAAAGGCTAATTTTGTATGGAGGACAGGTCTGAGCAGTGGTGTGAAATGTTGTTGTGTCGGGGGTTTGGTCGTGGAGGGTCTCCAAATCAATCTCCCTCTGGTGCAGCATCATTGGTCGTGTTGTTGCATCACCTCACTCCTTTGTTAGTGTCACGTCTTCCTTCCTATTCACTAAGTTTTTAAAGTGAATAGACCTAATAAAGTAGCGCGGTTTACAATCAACGATTGCATCACTCCTTACCATTGAAAAATTTTGAATGGTAAGCAGTGATGCAATCGTTTATCTCAATCATAAAAAATTGTCACAGAAACTTTTTTTCTCAATCATAAAATCCGTGCGAAATAAGGGGTCGGTCACTATTTTAATAGCGACGAAAATAACCAAAAGCACTCACCTTAACCAACGTGCACTGTATCACACCATTGGCACTAGTACACTGCTGAGCCCTGCACACTGGCGCAATGAAAGTAAGATGAGAGCAGGCCGCAGCATCCTATATAAGCTCGGGACGGCGGACCGGCGACGGCGTCAGAGAAAGTGCGGACTCGCTGCGACGAATGTAGAAATATAATAACTGCATACAGTTATTATCACCAATCAAGTCACCTCGAGCATCATATGCACGAGGTGACTTCGCACATAAAATCAAAAGTCATTTATTCAAATTCGGCTGAGAATCTGCACTTTTCGAAGGTCTAAATTGCATATTAGGACAGTCGTCCAAAATACGGGCCCTTCACCACTTCCTATTGCTTTCGTTGTGGAGGAGCGGCGCAACAAACTCCCCAGCAGAACAGCTGTCTGTTCAGTTAGAAAAAACTTGCTTCCATATAAGCATATTAAGCAAGCAAAGCAGTTAAAATTACAAGGCACTGAACATCAAAGTAAACTATTCGCCATATACCGTAACATAACATATATTATTCCAGGTATCCCATGTAATATCTTTAGTCTAGTGGTTGCCAAGAAGCGCCACGCTTAGTGTATGTTAATTAAATGTATGTTATGTTATTTTAATTCAAATATTTATATGTGTCAGTGTCATGTCAAATGAAAAAATCGTAAAAATGAGAAAAATGTTGAAAATGGTGTTAAAGTGTTAGTAACGCTTAAAATTAGCTGTCCTATCGTTTTCTCGACGCTCATTTACCCTGAAAAACTAAAACTGAACTATAAGTGTTGTGTTTCGAATATTTTATTGACGTTTATTTTTTTGGATTTTACAATGAATTGTGTAGCTTGTAATAGAAAAACTGATGCAGTGGACTTGATTAAATGTGTTGGATGTAAATCTGGTTATCACTATAAATGTGTCAATATTACTACGGCCGCATTTAGAGAATGCCAAGTGCAATTAAAGCGGTCCTTTAAATGTCAATCGTGCGCTAATGTAACCCAGCGTATTCGAGTAACCGATGATACACCGGTACGCGGAGCCAGTGCTGCCGCCTGTTCCCTAATAGATATAATGGAGCAGAATCAGTCTCTTCAGGATAGTGTCCAGTTAACATCGGATGAATTGGTAGATAAAGTGAGTAGCGTAATCATGGCAAAACTTAGTGCTTTTGAACTGAACATTCTACAGGAAATTAAAACTACTGTGGCAGTCCTGGCCAGTGAAAATAGTAACCTTAGACAGGAATTAAATGATGCGAACAAGAAATGCAATGCTTATGAACAGCAAATTAAACGTTTGGAATCTGAGATAATTTTATCTAAAGAAAAGCATTTAAATCGTAACATTGTTACTAATACTACAAAGTCTTTGAATGTACCAACACACACGCCTTCAAATTATTGTGATGGTAACGCGGTAACATTGCCGAGCACAAGCAACAACAACGGGCAGGCGTCCGCGCTGCCGATGCCGTGTCCCGCTAGTTACGCGACGGTGGCTCGAAAGGACGCGGCGGCGAAAGTAAACAACATCGTCGATAACAAATGGATTGAAGTTATATATAATAAAAACAAGAGGAAACCTGTGAAAATAGGTGGCAATATTTCAATCGCTACTTTAAAGGCGGTAGAACGTAAAAGATTTTTACATGTGTGAAAACTAGAAAAATCCACAACGGAGGATCAGTTAAAGGAACACATTAAACAGATACTTGGCGATGCCAATGATGTTCTTGTTGAAAAACTTAAACCTAAGACTGACCGTGACTATGCCTCATTCAAAGTGGGGACAACAGTAAGTAATTTTGAAAAACTTTGTGACCCCGAGGTTTGGCCGGTGAATGTAGAATTTAGTGAGTGGGTTTGGTTTCGTCCCTCACTCAAATCGGACAAATTACAAACCGAGTAGGCGCATTAGCCTTCTATACCAAAACGTCAGAGGTCTCCGCACTAAAACTACACAGTTCTTGTCGTTATTGGAGTCGTCGGAGTCGGATTTATTCGCTATTGCGGAATCTGGTTTAAATGAATCCATTCAAGATGAAGAATTCTTACTTCCTGGGTACCAGGCAGTGAGATGCGACAGGGCGGACGGCTGGAAACAGGGAGGTGTACTGGTGGTGGCTGGACCGAGGTTCGAGCTACGACAAGCGCGTGTGCCAGGTGATGTTGACATTAATAGATGTGAGTTTGAACTAATTTGTACGGCTGTTTATATGAATAATCGTTTTTTATTTGCGTGTTGTGTTGTTTACATTCCACCACTGACTGATGAAAATGAGTACCTATATGTTAATGTTTGATATTTTAGAAAAATGGTGTGTTAAGTTGAAAAATAATTTATTATTAGTGGGAGACTTTAATTTGTATTCGTGCAATAACAACATTGTTCATTATTTTGAATATTTTATCTCATTTTGTGAATTCACTCAGTGTAATACGGTTCCAAACTGCAACAACAGACAGTTGGATCTTGTGCTGAGCGCGAGCGCGAGCGTGTCGGTGTCTGCTGCGGACGAGGGCATGCTGCCCGTGGACGTGTACCACCCGGCGCTGGCAGTCGATATCGAGATAAGCGGCCGCGCGCCGTGGTTGCCGCCGACTCCGGGCGACGTGGTGCCGCCCGCGGTTGGTGACGCCGCCGCCACTCCTTGCACCACAGTTAGCGCTAACACACTCGCGTCGTTTTCGAATACACGCTACAATAGGTCACAATACAATTTTTATAAAGCGGATTATGAGTTGTTATATTCAATGTTGGGGTCGACTGACTGGAGTGCAATGTATGATATGACAGATTTAGAAGATATCTTAGACTTTTTTTATAATAAAATTTATAATATATTAGATGAAAGTGTCCCTCTAAGGAAACATTGTAGAAAATCAAAATTTGTTTATCCGGTGTGGTATACGACTGAGATAATAAGCGGGTTAAAAACAAAAGCGGTACTTCACAAAAGGTATAAACAAAACAAAAGTAGCATGGATTACTCTAATTTTTCAGAATTCAGATCCCATATTAAGAAATTAATTAACACTGCTTACTTACAACACAAAACAAAAATGCAATGTCAATTTGCTAAGGACCCAAAGTCGTTTTGGCAGTTTATAAGATCACAGCGAGGTGCAATGGGTAGACATGCCATTGTAAAAGACGGTAAGTATCTATCTGACAGCGAATGTGCTCACCAGTTTGCTGCCTTTTTTGAGTCCGTATATAGTACTGAACCGCCACGACTGAATCCACAAGAGGCGTCAGCATCGGCGAAGATGGGGAACTGTATAGAGGTGGAGATCGAGCAGCTTACTGTCGAGGACGTACGCATTGCCCTTGTACGCTTAAAGGCCAAGCGATCGGCGGGTCCGGATGGTATACCAGCTTTTCTTGTTAAAGACTGTAGTAGAGTACTGGCGGAACCATTGCGTTATATATTTAACACAAGCTTGAACTCGACAACTTTTCCGACCCGCTGGAAAATCACCAGAGTCATTCCAGTACCCAAAGGTAAGGCAGGATCTAGCATTGATGGGTATAGACCAGTGGCCGTGTTGTCGACTCCGGCTAAAGTGTTTGAGTCAGCGTTGCAGCGCTGCTTACAGGCACAGATACACGGACAACTGTCGGACGCACAACACGGATTTAGACCGGGTCGAAGCACAGCCACCAACCTCCTTAGCTTTATGACGAGGGTGGTGCCAGCGGTGGATGCTGGAGTGCAGGTTGACGCGGTTTATCTTGATTTTAGAAAAGCATTTGACACTGTGGATAACGATATCTTATTAAGGAAGCTGACCGAGGTTGGGTGCAAGCCACAATTAGTACAGTTTTTTGCTAGTTACATGAAACAGAGGCAGCAGTATGTCGACTACAATGGTTGGGAATCTAATTCATATTACACCAGATCCGGAGTGAGTCAGGGCAGCAATTTGGGGCCTCTGGAATTTTTAATTATGATAAATAATTTACCGGAAGTCGTCAAACATGGCTCTTGTTTGTTGTTTGCAGATGACCTCAAGTTGCTGCTTGAAATTAAGAATGAAACAGACCGCAAGTGCTTGCAGGGTGACATTGATAGGATAGTTCAATGGAGTCATGAAAATAAGTTGTATTTCAATGTGTCAAAATGCTCAATGATAAGTTTTACTCGCGCGCGTTCATCTCTGCTTCATGAGTACATGCTCGAAAATACACCATTGCAACGAGTCACACAGGTCCGCGATTTAGGTGTTTACATATCCCCGACCTATTGTTCCGTGAGCACATAATTAAAATTTGTAAGAAAGCGTATAGAAATCTAGGATTCTTATTGAGACAAACACGTGATTTCACAAATATCTCTGCAGTCCGAGCCCTATATGATGCATTAGTCAGAAGTCATTTGGAGCACAGTGCAATCATATGGGCGCCTCATGAGAGTAAATATTCACTGATGCTAGAACGCGTGCAGAATAAATTCACACGTCACTTGTACTATAAGTTGTATGGTGTGTACCCGTTGTATCCGTTGTTGTACCCTTCTCTATTCGTCTTGGGCATGGTCGGGTACAACCAACTGAAGGTGCGTCGAGAATTTACTCTGGCCACTTATCTGGTAAAATTGATTCGGGGACTGGTACATAACCCTGATGTCCTAAAAACAATTAGTTTCTGGGTACCAGACAACTATGTAGGGAGGCGGCGGCGTCAGCCTCTGTTGGCGGTGCCTGTGGCTAGGACTAATTTATTGGCCAAAGCCGCGGTCACGCAAGCTATTCGTGATATTAATGTTGTGCACGAGCAAATAGACATTTTTACATGTCAGCCGAGTGAATTCACAAAGATTTTGTTACATAATTTGTGTTTTCGAGATAGATAAATCTTAATTTTTTATTATAATTAAAAATTACTTTATTATAAGGATTTTTAGGAGCATTGCTATTTCAGTTATTATTATTTTATTTTATTTGTGTAAGCTAATAAGCATTTAGTTTATTATGATGTATGGTTTCTCTAGATATAAGTAGATTTGTAATGTTTTAAATACCTTGTTATCGCATTGGGTCTTACCTGTAATGTTAACAGATAAAGGATTAAATAAATAAATAAATGTTTCTTAGGTCGGGCAAAGTGTGTTTTCCATCTGGAATTTCTTAGTGTTCCCTGTTACATCCGAGCAAATGTACCTACCAATAGGGTAGACAGACGAGTACAACAAATTTTCGTAAATTGAATTTAACTTCCATATGAACTTCCAGATGAAATCTAGCACAAAAAAACCTATATACTTATACCTATAACTAGCCGAGCCCCGCGATTTCTTTGTGCTAGATTTTATCCAAATCCGTTTAGCAGTTTTTGAGTAACAATTTCCAAACTTAGTAAGATAGGACGGAGGTGAGACGAATGACTTGTGAAAACCCTCAATAACACCGACCGACCTAGAGATCGAACCAAAGGCATAGGTACCTACAAATATCAAACAGCTTTTGCTATAGTTCGTCGTAGGTAGCCCTGCGCACATGACGGCTAGCGTCCGCTAGGGAAAGTCAAGTTCAAACTCCTCGGGAAACATCCTGCCACGCCCTGTGGAGCAGGAACTGAGTGTACCTGATCATCCACATTGCAATTATGAAAGTCCGTAAATATCAGCCTATTATTGGCCTACTACAGGGCAAAGGCAAAGGCCGCCTCTCATAGAGATAAGATATGAGCAATGATCTCCACGCTTGCTTAAGACCAATCTGTGACTTCAGACGTGAAGAAGTCCATTTTTTTGCATCAACCGACAACCGAAATATTCCGAAGAATTAGCAAACCTAAGTGGCAGAGGGCTTAATTAGCAATATACCCTTCATTGCTCACAGAACAGATGGCCGATGGGTCCGAATGATTCTGAAATAGTAAATGATATCATATTTGCCAAAATATTTGTACAAACCTACTTACAGTAATACACACATCAAAAAAGTCTAAGCAATACGTCAAATGATGTCGCTCAATGACGTAAGAAATGTAAACTGTTTTCAAATTATTGCATAAATCGTAATCTTGATACATAATACAAAATGTTATTAAGCAAAGAAAACGCTATAAAATTCGAACAAATGCATTTGCCACCGCTTTTGAATTTGTGAAAAAAAAAAAACGATACTCGATTTTTTTTTAACCAGCCAGCATGTCCTCTATATCAAAAAAGTTTACCTACTTGGTAAGAAATAATATAATAATAATTTAATAATTAATGATTAATAATTTGAAATAGTATATGTTGCATAAACTTTTTTGATGTGTGTACCTATTACTGTGAGTAGGTTTGTATTGCCAGTTATATTTTTTCAAACTAGACGAAACAAACTCAGTGGCTACAGTTCTTTTAATGTACATAATCTTGATCAGATCATTATGAAAACCATGTAGAATCGACATCTGAAGCCGATGTCGTCTTTTGAAGAAAGAACCAAACAGTTTGAGAGTCCAATTATTGCTCCCATTTTTCAGAAATCGTGGAGCTCAACTCAAAATTACTTGCGTGGTGTCCGCGTAGGTACAAGAAGTGTTGGAAAGCCTCTGCGAGCTGGAATCTTTTTATTTTTATGTTATAGTGTTTTAAAAATGATAACGATAACAATTATTAGTATTTGCCGAGTTTCACATGCATATTTATTTAACCCTGTACCTATAGTAAACGCTTGTAGACTGAGGAAGCATAGAGTTATGACTAATAAACTAGTAAAAAATTATGTACAGCTAAGTAAAATGTTATAAAGCTTATTTGAAGACACACGAGACAGCAACCACATTAGCTTTCACTAACGTGACACGATTCAATAGATTGTGTATCATCAATACTAGATTACATGTACTTAAACCTACATATACCTATGTACATATTTACTAGGTACACAGGGGAAAGGCTGGCAAGGTTGACCTTTGACCCTTTGTTGGTCACATCACTGGTTAACTTCACATAAATATTAGGTAGGTCCTATGAAATTGCCGTTTTATATGAAAAAATTTAAACGAATTGTTTTCATGGATTTTTTGTTTGTAACAATCGAAGTAATCACCCATGCAATCAATGCATATTTGCCAACGCAGTAGTAGTTTATTGGTGCCCTTCTTAAAGAAATCAGCTGGACGGGAGGCAACAAATTCTTCAAAGGCATTTTGTACTGCCTCTCGGAGATTAAAGTTGTCAAGCTCTGGTCAGTAGGGCGGATGACCACCTTCCAACCCCAGTTCTTGCAACTTGGAGGCCGTCTGCTGTGCATTATGAGTGCGTTGTCGTTCAGGAGCAGCGGAGAGGAGCGATTGACCAATACTGGTTGGAGATGCGCCAGTTTCTCCATCATTGACTTCAGTTCTTCACAGTACACATCTGCAGTAATGCTTATCCCGTTTGGTAAGAAGCTGTGATGAATCACACCGGCGCTAGACCACCAAACAGTGACCATCACTTTTCTAGGCGTAAGTTTTCGTTTAGGGCATTGTTTAAGTGCTGAACCAGGATTCAATCAAATTGCTGAGCGCCTGCGGTTATCAAACAGAATCCATTTTTCATCGCGGGTAACAATGCAGTTCAAAATTTCTTCATTTGTGTGTCTGTACAGTGCAGTAGCAGTGTAAGTCACGTCTCGCGTACTTGGCGCTGGCGATCATTGAGTTCGTGGGGCACCCATTTGTCAAGCTTGTTTATCTTGCCAATTCGAATATTGTTTGTTTGTTTTGTCAGAAGCTCTTGCTAATTCAGCCGTAGATTGTGTATCATCAGCTTCCACAAACGCCTTTAATTCGTCATTGTCGACCAAAAGTCTAATCAGACCTCAGTCTAAATAGACCAAAGTTTTTAGGTTGAAATTCCCAGAACGGGAGCGAGTAAACCAATAACAGATTTTTACCACGAGGGTACTCATAGTCCATAATAACTCAAATTTTTAACCTATCCATGACGACGAAACAGACTTGACTGCAGTCGTGGGATCAATCGACTGCTGCGCTGCGTGTCGCGGGTTCGGTTCCCGCACGGAACAAATATTTCTATTGTCTACAGGTAGTTGTTTCGGGTCTGGATGTTTGCGTTTGTAAGTTTATATGTTTGTAAACGCACCCACGACAAAGGAAAAATTCAAATTGTGAGGCAACGTTTAAAAAAAAACGTACCTAACACTGGTGGCACGACAAACTGGAACTTCGATAGTGATTAGGAAACTGAAAAGGTCTTAAATGGGGATACTTATATTGCAACTACAATGCTAGGTAATATGCACTAATTAGTAGGTATATACCTACCTTAAAAATTATTCGATTGTTTAGATGCTTACCTACTCGTAAAGGAAATAATTTAAGATATGTGGAACTAACCAAATACACGTAGAATTGATACAACTTTTCAATACCTTACCGATTTCATGCCATCACAGTATGTTACTTTAATCCTGCGTTCTTTATTAAACGATAATTGAAATAAAATAAAATCGTTTAAGTATTATGCAAGTAGGATCACTGATCACTTTTACACGTCATTTTTTTTTAAACTAGCTGGAGCCGGCATTTCCTAACTGACTATCTCTAAGAAGAAAAGCTGAAACAAACTCAGGGATCATCGTTTTTTCAAGTCCAGGCATTAAAAATGAAAATGTTTACAATAACAATACCTATACAATATGTAAATAAAACCCTGTCCGATCCGTGAATGTATTGTTAGGTATCGGTAACTGATTCTACTAATGCCTACAAAGACGGGCTAAACTTAAAAAAAATCCCCCTAAAAAAATAAATATTATTTCGCAAAAAGAGGTAACTTAAAACATGTGCGGTAGGCCATACAAGCGCGGGCGAAGAGGGGCAAGGCACGCGGCACGCGGTCGCATCGCTATTGACTCAGAATTATACCGTCAAAAATAATTTTGCCACTTTTTAAAAATTACCAAGTTTTGGGGAAGTTGGAATTAATTCGCGGAAAAAAAGATTATTTTAAAATTCACTATATATATTGTTACTATGATGATTATGTAAAATTTCATATGTTATTTGGTCATGTGTTTACCTAACCTTTACCTATCCTTTACTATCTAATCATCTCAGAGCTGAAGGATGATTGTGCGGTGGGCTGGGACAATATTAACAATAAAATACTAAAGCGTTTTAGACACATTTTGGTACGCCCTTTAACGTATATATTTCAGATGTGCCTTAGGGAAGGAAAAAAGCGACAGTCATCCCTATTTTTAAAAGTGGTTGTAGAGATGTAGTGAATAATTATAGACCAATATCTATACTGCCTGCACTGTCTAAAATATTGGAAAAAATTATAAACAAAAGACTAGTCAGTTAGGTACTTAGAAGCGAACAACTTATTGTCTCCTTCACAGTTCGGGTTTAGAAGCAAATTGTCAACAGCGAATGCTGTACAAAAGTTAACAGACCACGTTGCACAAGAACTCGGTGATGGAAACCAGGTCTTAACTATCTTCCTTGACTTAGCAAAAGCTTTTGATACCGTATCTGTTCCTTTGCTTTTGAATAAACTGGAGGCTTTAGGAATAAAAGGTACACAGCTGAAACTCCTCCAAGATTATTTAAGCAATAGATCGCAATGTGTTCGAATCGAGTATATGACTAGTGATGAATAAAAAACTCTGGGTTTTGGAGTTCCACAAGGCAGCATCGTTGGTCCATCGTTATTTCTTATATACATCAATGATTTATGTAACTTAAATGTAGTAAATGGCAAAATAATATCGTACGCCGATGACACTGCGATTATCTTCACCGCAAAAACGATTTCCGAGTTGTATGGCATAGCACAGGCAGGCTTCAGCTCCGTTCTTAACTGGCTTCGTTGTAATTTATTAACACTGAATGCTGAGAAAACAAAATATATTCATTTCACAATGCGCAATGTTGATAACAAAACAATTGATTCCCATTTATAGGTACGCTCACCGCTGTAACAAACCGTCTATCACTTCTTGTACCTGTCCTAGGATCCTTGAAACAAAGTGCCTAAAATATCTTGGAGTCTTTGTTGACAACACACTATCCTTTAGACAACATATTGAAAATTTGGTTACAAGAGTACGTAAACTGATGTTTGTATTCAAAAAACTGCGCTCCATTGCAGACGCCAACTTAGTGAAACAAGTGTAAGTATTTTGCTCTATGTCAATCTATACTTCAATATTGCATAACTTCATGGGGTGGAATATCAAAACTCTATCCTTCTCTCCCTCGAACGTGCGCAAAGAGCTGTTCTAAAAGTAGCACATTCTCTGCCTTTCCTTTTCCCTACCTTCCAGTTATACAATTCCTGCAAAGCTTTTGTCAGTTCGGCAAATTTATATACTGCACATAACACTAAAACAGCATGCTACGCTTACTTACAACGCTAATATAATTACCAAAAGGCGGAATGATATAGTGTGCAGCTCAACCTCTACCTCTAAATATGCATTTACACACAAATTCTATACGTTCTAGGGCCCTTTTTATACAATAGGTTAAATAGAGTATTAAATATTTATAATTTGAATTATTTTAGCTGTAAGAATGTTGTTTTTAATTATCTACAAGGTTTATCATATGAGCAGACTGAAGACCTACTTACAGTATGTAAATAAATTTAGAAAATAATAATCATTGCATTATCTAATATTACTATGTAAGCAATAGTATACTAATAATAACACTGTATACTTCCGTTGTGTCCTAGATTTTTACGTACTACTTTTATTGTTAATTTATTGCGAAATAAAAAAAAATACAATAAGCACTTTTACGCCTGAAGCACAGGTTCTACCTAGTTCAGACAAATTATACATCAGTGCTACTTAGAGTTAAGAAAATTATTGTAAAAATTATGTACAAATGTGAGAAATAAACAATTTATTATTATTATTATCCTTACAGGTCGGACAGGGTTTTCTTAACATATTGTATACTTAGGTAATTGAATTTAAAAAAAAAACGTGATCAAAACGCCACAATTGTAGCACAATTACGCACATTGCTTAATGACACCACTTAGCAGAGCGAGCAGCTCAATCCTAAGCTTTATTGTCCTCTAAAAAACATACCTAATACCAGGAAGTTTTCAAAAACGTCGATAACAGTGAATTAGATTACTGAACATACAGATTAGTTTACTCATGTCAAAGTAGTCCGCGCCTGAAGTAAATCGACGTATTTGTAGTGGCCAAATCACGTCTGAACTGTCTATGGGCCCCGACTCCCTTGTTCACCAACCAAATTTAAGCTTAGTGCACCTGTTAAAGCCTGGCACCTTATTAAATAAGGCTCCAACCGCCTGTCACCAGGCTTTGTCTCGTAAACTCTGATAATTGAGAGAGATTTAATTTTAGAAACAGAGTTGTAATTGTCACAGATGATGTATTAAATAAAGGGAAAAACTGAAATACTTACGCCATTTAATCTTAAATATAACACCAAAATTGATCAAATCACTGAATTGTATAAAAATTATATGAATATACCTACGTCTTATTACACTAGTTATCTGATATATTTAATATCAGTAAATATTTTTTTTATTAATTAAATAACAATAATTAGCAACGTGGATAAGATAAAAGGGTCAGAAGAAATGCTGGAAATTCCCCCACTATAATGATGATATGCGCCGTGTGGTGACGGCCTTAGAATACATTGTGTCACCACTCCAATACTTGCCCGGGAAGTCGTAGGAGGCGACTAAGAGGCACTTAATGCGCCTAACACCTGTGCGAGAGAAGGAAAACTCGAAACAAAACCCTCTACCAACCCGTCTGGCCAGCGTTGTAGTAGTAGGCCATTACTTTTCATGTCAGGCACAACAAACCGATGGCCCCCAGTTTCCGGCCGTCTTAATATTCCTGGCCAAGGCGGCGGCCATGGTAACGTCAGGGCAGCGGGTGCTAGGAATCCCCGGGTTACGGCAGGCCACCAAACCCAAAACCAACTGACCTTGGCAACGTTTAACGGACGCACGCTGCGGCTTGATGCCCACCTCGAGCAGTTAGAGGAGGATCTGACCGGACGAAGCGTTTCGCCTCCTCCTTTATACCCCGTACATCGTGCGGCCTAAGCGGCGGTGTTTCCGTCGGACTACAATTTGAGTGTCTTCAAGGCTAGAGTGAATAGGCTCTTAATAAACTAGTGCGCTTTACCATCAACGATTGCGTCACTGCTTATCATCAGGCGGGATTGCGGTCAAGCGCTAATTTATAATTAATAAAAAAAAAAAACTGAAGTACATAAGATGGCATATCCTGGGATTAACAGTTCAAGAGAGGGGGAGGATACGGTCACATTGGACTCAGGCTATCTTATGTATTTCAGCGAGGGTGACCAGCCATCACAGGGAGGTATAGGATTTCTGGTCAACAAATTTATCTGTGACAACGTTGTCGATATCTCGAGTGTGTCGACAAGGGTAGCGTACCTTGTGCTGAAGTTACCCAAAAGGTATACCTTGAAGGTAATACAAGTGTATGCACCAACGTCGACACACTCGGATGAGGAAGAAGCTATGTATGAGGACATATCCAAGGCCTTGCACAACACCACAAAGGCCCACTTCAACTTTGTCATGGGAGTGTTCAACGCTAAAGTGGGAGTACAGACGTGCGGCGAATCGGTACTAGGTTTCGATATCAGAAATTATAGGGGGCAAATGCTCGTCGACTTTCTTGAAAAAGATGGTCTTTTCTTGATAAATTCGTTCTTCAAGAAACGGCCCCAGCGAAAGAGGACGTGAAAAATGAGATCGACTTCATCATGACGGACAAAAGGCGGATATTCAGAGATGTCTCCGTGATCAACAGGTTTAAAACCGGAAGTGATCACCGATTAGTTCGAGGCACTCTGAATATCAACTACAAGCTTGAACGTCTCCGTCTGATGAGGTCCACGCTCCGACCTAACCTGAACCGAACCATTGCTCGATCTGAAGCGTTCCAGCGTACTGGAAAACCGATTCGCAGCCTTAGAAACCACAATCGATGTTGACATTGACCAGGACCTCGATCGGGTAGATGGAATCTTGCGAGAAGAAGGCGCCAATTTCAGCAGGATGAAACGAACTGGCAGAGGGTCTAAACTTTCGCAGGAGACTCTCCGGCTTATGAAAGATCGACGAGAAAACCGACCATCAACCTCGTCAGAACTTAGGGCCCTCAATAAAGACATCTCAAAAGCGGTAAGGCGACACCTCCGGAGCTTCAACACACTCTTCATAGAGGAAGCGATAGAGCTAAACCGGGGTCGAAAGTCTTCGTACAAAAGCTTGGGAGGAGCCATCTGACGAAGCTGACGACATCGGATGGGAGAGTCGTTACTTTGAGGCCGGAGGTACTTGCGGAAGTTGAATCCTTCTATAGTCAGCTGTATGCCTCGCAAGCGCTTAAACCAGTTCCTCGCACCGGAGATTCCAGAGCCACTCTCACACGGCACTATACCGAAGACCTCCCTGAGATCAGCCTAGCCGAGATCGTGGTGGGTCTTGGACAGCTTAAAAATGGGAAGGCCCCGGGAGAAGACGGGATTACCTAGGAGCTTTTGAAAGCTGCAATATACACTGACACTCTCTCTAAAAAGAAAAGAGTTTCAGCGTAAATTCTGCTCTTTTTTCGGGGAGAACTCCTAAGGCGTGGAACAAAAGCGTAGTGGTTTTCTTTTTCAAGAAAGGTGATAAAACCTTATTGGAGAACTATAGACCCATTTCGTTTTTTAACGATGTCTACAAGCTGTTTTCGAGAGTGATCACGCACCGACTAGCGCACAGACTCGACGAATTCCAGCCGCCTCAGCAGGCCAGGTTTCCAGGAGGATTTAGTACCATAGACCACATACACACAGTGAGGCAGATTATACAGAAGACCGAAGAGTATAATCAGCCCCTGTGTCTAGCATTTGTGGACTATGAGAAGGCCTTTGACTTCATCGAGACCTGGTCTGTTCTGGAATCTTTGCTGCGATGCCAAGTCGATTGGCGATATATCAAAGCGATTAGATGTCTTTACGATACCGCCACAATGTCCGTCCAAGTCCAGAACCAGCAGACTAAACATATCCCTCTTAAGCGAGGCGTGAGACAAGGGGACGTTAGTTCCCCCAAATTGTTTTGCAATGCCCTCGAGGATATGTTTAACATCAATGGCGGGTACATCTCACACTTGCGATTTGCGGACGATATCGTCTTCATTGCCGAAACGCAGCAAGAGTTGGAACAGATGCTGACCAACTTAGCTGAATCCTCCCAACGCGTCGGTCTCCGGATGAACTTAGACAAGACAAAAATTATGTTCAATGATCAGGTCACTCCGGGACCGGTTGCCGTAAACGGAATGCCGCTCGAAGTTGATTCAGAATAAGTATACCTCGGGCAAACGTTGCAATTAGGGAAAAACAACTTCGAGAAGGAGGCAAATAGAAGGATCCAGCTGGGATGGGCAGCATTTGGAAAACTTCGTCGGGTATTTTCGTCGCTCTTACCCCAATGTTTGAAGACTAAAATCTTCAACCAGTGCGTCCTACCCGTCATAACTTACGGAGCCGAGACGTGGACACTAACGGTCAGACTAGTCCATAAGTTTAAAGCCGCTCAGCAAGCTATGGAGCGGGCTATGTTGGGCGTCTCTCTGAAGGACCGCATCAAAAATGAGGTGATCCGAGAGAGGACCAGAGTTACCGACATAGCTGAGAGGATTAGCAAGCTGAAGTGGCAATGGGCTGGTCACATATGCCGCAGGGCCGACAACCGCTGGGGTAAGCGATTCCTCGAATGGAGACCGCGTCTCGGCACACGTAGCGTAGGACGCCCTTGAGCGAGATGGAGCGACGACATCAAAAAGGCGGCTGGTAGTGGCTGGCGGAGAACTGCGCAGAATCGAGCTTGTTGGCGTGCCATGGAAGAGGCCTATATCCAGCAGTGGACGAGTAGAGGCTGATGATGATATTGTATTGGAAATCAGATACAAAAATAATTAAAAAAAAAACATCTCTTTAGATTACTTTTATTGAAACAAACCAGTGCATACGACATTTATATATGATGTGCCCTGCACCAATAATAAAATAAAAAACAATAATAGCAAGATTCAAATAGTTTGTTCACTGAGATATGTCAGGAATGCTAGCACATACATCACAACATCTAATAACGTAGTCTTATTTTCTATCTACATAGGTGGACAACTTATATTGCATTATTCTTTTGCTGGACTTATAACCTTGATAGACACACACAGTATTAGATACCCAAATTATTACATTTACAAAGAGGCACTACTATCACTCCAGGTTAGAGGCTCCTTGAATCCTCCTTGTTCTTTTCTTGCAAATGTCCTTTCTGTGAAACATATGATGGAGATAGGGCAAGAATACAAACAGTATCAGAAGTAGCCGATAACCCATTACCAGACACTTGTAAGCAGATGTATAACTAGTGCTACAGCAACAATGAAAGGGTAGACTATTTTAGGCCTTGGCGAGTCCAATGACGCCGCATGCAATGCGGGCGCCGGCGTTGCCTGTCGTTTTGCTCAGCTCGTGGCCGCCGATGCCGAGGTCATCGGGGTCGGCATGGACGACCAAAGTACGTCCCACGATGCTGTTGGGGCCAGACAGGGAGATTTGACTATCCTGGATGCATACCTGGAATGTGTTGAAAAGATATAAAGTATAATAGGTTTTATCATGATATTTTTAGGAACCTTTGGCTTGGTGATTTAGAAGGCTTGGTGATTTAGAAATAATGTGGATGTGTAAAAATCTTTTTTTTTAATTGTTGTTTAATTTTTTTGTTTTCCTTTACTAATAATTTATGGTTCAAAAACATTAATTAGTGACATTATTATTTGTTATAGCTGGACCGCGATGGGTCTTTCGTTCTCAGCCGAGACCAAGAAATTTTTCGCGATTTTTGACCTTCAAAGAGTGTCGCCTCTCGTCATACATTTTCCAGATCTTTCTTTAGAAAGCGGCGTACATAAAAACTAATTTGCTGCAATACTAAGCACCTTAGAAGGTGGTGCAAACCAATACTCAAAAATATTAGCATTTCTTTTCAGTTTTGGCTCTCTAAAAAAGCTAGTTACAACAGAATATAATACTCTTTCTCTTCTCTTTTTCCTTTTGGCTATAATGAACCAATAACTGGGAAAAAATTCTCGGTTGGATTTGTACAGAAACCGAGATCTTAGTTGAACCTTATTTGAACATGTTTTAAGACATTTTTAATTTGTACCATTATTTTATTTTTCGATCGTATGGAGCAATTGATTAATTAGCAACATCTTTCAAAATGATTCAGATAGTAATTTAATGTGTAAATTGGAATTTACCTTGGTGTTAGCGCCGGCTACTGCCTCAATGTTACCGAGGTCACCAACGTGGCGAATTCCACTGTCTGGTGCACCATGGTCCATCTTCGTAGGATTGAAGTGAGCACCTGCTGAAGTGCACCCATTTGTGTTGTCTCCAAACTCATGGACATGAAAGCCGTGTTTACCCTGAAAGGGGAGACAGTGAATTACATTAATGTTAATTATTTAACTATGGGAGCATTATAACTTTTTTTCATATACAATTTTAAACGACTGCTTGGCCGCAATCCCGCCTGACGGTAAGCAGAAATGCAATCGTTGTTAAAAGCATAAAGCGTGCAAGTTTATTAAGCCTATTCACTCTAAAAAAACTGAGTGAATAGGAAGGAAGACCGCAGTTGAGCGAGATGATGCAATGTTAAACCCAACAACACGACCAACGATACTGCACCAGAAGGAGAATGATATGGAGACCCTCCACTATAAGCTCCCGACACATCAACAATTGGCACATCATAACCAGCACACATCGCAACACAACTACTCAGACCCGTCCTCCATACGGCTTCACCAGACATCTACCATAATAATAATGGGTAAATTCTGCCGGCAGCCAATTTTATGGCCTACCACCGAGATATTAATGCAACCTTCAAAAATAATAAAACAATGATTTTATTGCAGTAAGTAGGTTTGTATGTGCAATCATATTACTTTAAAAACTAGATGAGTTTGGCATTTCTTATCAGACTACTCCAGACATAATGTTGGTCAGTGTTGTTTGCTGAAAGGAGTTCTCTAATGAAATGTGTTAAATGCTGTAGTAGAGGTGTGCACTATTTGTTATCAAATCTTAACTGTGTCAAGAATATTATATGTACAGGGGTTCTTAATATATAAGGTGTTGTCAATGAGAAGATTTAGTTAAAGAGAAGGAAGTGTAAGGACCTTGTTACAGAATCTTACTCAAGACTCAATCATTACTTAAAACTAGTCTCAACTCTCAACCAATCAGAAGGCTTCAATTAAGATTTCAATAAAGTTTGAGTTTTGAGTGAAGTTCTCTAATACGGACTTATGGAGGCTTCTGCCCTGCTGTGGGACATCATAGGACTTTAATAATCCACACTAATATTATAAATGCGAAAGGAACTCTGTCTGGCTGTCTGTCCGGCTTTCACGCCAAAACTACTGAACCGATTGTAATGAAATTTGGTACACAGATGATAGTCTAGAGCTTGAGAAAAGACATAGGCTATAAAATATCCCGCTATGACCAATAGGAGCAGAGCAGTAACAAAAAAAAATTGCGAAAACGGGAGCTAACGCGGACGTACTACATATTGCTCGCATTATTTTAACAGGCGCTTATTTTATATCAACTGAGATCTTTTTAATTTATGGGAACCACCTCGCGCTGTAAACTGAAGTCCACGCAGACGGAGTCGCGGGCAACAGCTAGTAATAAATAATTGAGAACAAACACAAGCTGCTATCACTTCATCATAAAGTAATCAAGATAACATTGTAAAAATCAGAGGTTATGTAATGAGAATAACATAGGTAAGTAACAAACATTACTTATTACTTTTTAAGAAGGTTTGATAAAAAACTTGCTAGAGCTAACCTTTGATAACTTATCACATAATTTTTTAAACAATGCAAGTTTACTTGAAATGTCTTTCTGTTAACATTCACATAATTACAGTTTTGTTGAATTTATTTGGCTGATTAAGTCTAAAAACAATGACTTACATTGTGAGTTGTGACCTTGTACTGTTGTACTATGTACTGTATATTGATAGTCTATTATGTAAATTTATGAGCACGCAATATGTGTTCACATATAAAACTTGCATTGTCATGCTGTTGTTAAATGTTTGCTATATTTGCTACTGCCTACTACAGAGATCCTGAAATTTCATGGTTTAATTCAATTTTTCATATATCTGCAAACTGAAACCTGTGTCTAATAGGTATCTCCTCAATGTTGTACCTTCATATTCATCATCATCATTTCAGCCAAAAGACGTCCACTGCTGGACATAGGCCTCCCCCAAGGTTCTCCGTGACCAGTCGTGCGCCTCCCGCATCCAGCGGTTTCCCGTGACCTTCATCAGGTCATCGGTCATATTATTATTATTATTAAAACAGACTTATTATTAAGTCTATAATGTGCCAATTTAGACCTAATAATACAGCAGTTTTATGTCCTACTGTAGAGAAGAGGCCCTACTCTGCTTACACTTCTCTCTAGCTTTACAATAGTGAATTTTCAGAATTAGATCAGTAGTTTCGAAGATTAAACACCCTCCATACTCAAGTACCTCTTTATACTATGAATATTTTTATAGATGAGCCATATAATACAGTGTTACACCTCCAAGCTGGAATCTACACAAGCCTTAATGCTATGGATTTTGTTTTTATTAGATAATCCTATTTACATAACTAATAAATAATTAATTTTATTTAAATGTAAAATACTAGGTACATACATTTGAAAGACCTTGGACTTCACCAGTCACCACTACAGGTCCTTTTTCACCCTGCAAATAAAAAAGATATTAAAGTTTGGGTACAAGAGTAATCCTTCTTGTAGTCATTGTAATGTTGTTTATTCAAAAAGTAAGACCACAAGTATGATGAATCTTAAACTAGATTATTGATGATGAATTTTATAAAAACTTTTTTAACGTTTTTCAAATCGTTAAGAACTGATGCAGATTTCAGATAATGAGCATCAGTGGGATTAAAATTGTCATTTTGTTAATCATTACTTCTTCAAATACACTGAATCACGCTTACAATCATCATTACCTTATCAATAACATTACATGATGTCGTTCACAACGTAAACCCATCGTTCCAGAATCCTCTTTAAACGCATGTTATCAAATTATTTAAACGGACATGTAAGTAACAAGTGGCTAATCAACTTTCTATATCATAAAAACTACTTAGTGCAAACAAGATAGGTATTAAATATTTCAAAGTTATATATTAAACGTAGCCCAATTGCTTGTACAAAAACATTAATTACTTGTTGGTCGAAGTATATGGTTCCGCTGACATCGCCCTTGAGAACACACACAGCTCGTGTCGGCATTTTGAATTTCTGCGTTACAAAGTTTTACGATTAGAAAATGATTAGAACACTGCAAATCAAAAATCGCAAAGTAATAACTGACGATTGTCAGACCTTTACGCTTTAATTTCTTCACTGATTTTTTTTTACCGCCGACACTAGTCAGTCGCCGAGCTCCAGAAAAGGCAAAGACTCACAAAGCAGAAGCACACCAACCAAGCACAGACTAATAAGAGGTTAGGATACAAATTACAACGATTGATTGAACGATATGAGGAAAGTTAGGGCAAGGCCGATCAATTTTTGACGTTTCGTTTTGTTTCTTCGCAGCACCGCACAGAGTATATTAATTACTCATAACACCTCACCTTATCAATAGTGGTAGCGGTACTAGCAGCTTTTGCTACTGTCATTTTGCGTATCAACTAAACGATATTAAAAGTTGTATCCCGAAAAAAGGAATTGCGCTCGTCCCACGCTTGATGGAGAGTGTCAGATTTTTAGGTTATTTTCTTGACTGCGTATTGTATTTAATCAGAATCAGAATCAGATATTTATTTGTAGAACATAGGTAGGTAATACAGATGGTGATGTCAATATAAAATGAACACTATGTCTTACCGTCGAAGGCGTACAAATATTCATACTAAAATTATCATAAAATACAATTAAATTAAAAAAAAAGATATAATCATACAGTCAAAATTAATAATTAAAACAAATTCAGAGCTTAAATAAAATAATTCCTTATTAATAAAACCATCCCTACATCAATTGATCATCCAAATATTCACTAAGCGTATATTATGTCTTCTCGCACAACAAATTAAAAAGAGCCTTTTTGTAATGGTGTATGCTGTCAAGATCCTTTAATTTATTTGGTAATCTATTATATAATTTGGGTGCCATTCCTAGAAAGCTCTTTGAGTACAGTGCAGTCTTGTGTGGAGCAGCACATATCTCTCTTTATCGTCTTTTTGATCTCAATGTTGGAAACAAATGCATGTTTGATTTTGCGATTACCGTCTCGTAAATGTACGTACAAGGCAAAGTAAGTAGTTTATATAATTGTTAAATAAGGGTCTACAACTATCAGTCTGTTTTAGCTTAAACACAGCACGCAAACACCTCTTTTGGGCTTTGAATGCAATCTCTTTATCGGTGGAATTTCCCCAATACATTATACCAAAAGATATGGTCGATGACACAAACGCTTTATATGCAATCAACACTACAGATTCATTGCATATTTTTGCAAGATTATACAGTGCCTAAGAATATTGGTTCAATTTTGAACAAACACTACCCACATGATCCTTCCAATTTAGATGATTATCCAAATAAAGTCCTAGGAATCTGGCACTGTTGGTTTCATGTATTTTTTGGTCTACATATTTTATATTTAAAATTTGTTTTTTTG
Source organism: Sesamia nonagrioides (assembly GCA_017933935.1). Classification (NCBI taxonomy): domain Eukaryota; kingdom Metazoa; phylum Arthropoda; class Insecta; order Lepidoptera; family Noctuidae; genus Sesamia; species Sesamia nonagrioides. The sequence goes on along the minus strand of JADWQK010002025.1, from coordinate 52,708 downwards.
TTCTTTGTTGGAACGTCAAAACGTGTGTTTTCCCTAAGTTTATTTTAAGTTTATTTGTATGTAGCCAGTTAATAACGCAGTATATAACGCAGTAATAAGTTTATTATTTAGCTAAGGACGGGTGCAATTGTATACGACACTAATTTTAAAATTTTTGTTGCGATTTCGTCATACCCCGTGCTATTGGTATTTTTCAATTCATTAATGATTTTGTAAATGTCTGTAGTATCCGTGGGTGCCATAAAAATGGTTTTTGGGAAGTAATCCATAAAAGATATAGCATTAGGTACCATTTGCATGATTTTCAGCAGGTTGTACCGAATCTATAAAATAATTATTGAAAGCCGTAGCTACAAGCCCCGCACGATGATATTGCGACTGGCGGCCATCTTGATGACGTAGTCGAACTCGCACCGTCGGTACCGTTCGCATGTTCAGTCCGCGCTTACCCACTTACGCACATCGAATATTTTTGTTAGCTTTTTGTTTTTGTTATCCTGTTTTATTGTTGTTTTTGAGTTTTGTTGTTTAGTTTTGTTTTGTTACTCGTTAAAATGAGTAAGAAATTAATTAACAGTCGTGCTCGTGAAATTATAATTGAAGTGGACAATTATTTTGTTAAAGAGAAAGAGGACTGTAAGTTAGTTCTTGAAATTATAAACCGTGCTTTAAAAAGTGCTTCGGACACTACTGAGGAAATTTTAATACCGAAGCAACTGCTAATAGTTATTAAAAATATTTGGAAAAATTCTACGAAAGTCACGGAGCGTGTGGCATGTACCACGGGCGTTGCATAAAATGCTGTGACGAAATTGCGACGAGGGCATGAGCCAGCAACAGCCAGCAAAATGAGAACTCCTACTAAAGGAAAACGACAAAAGAAGGAATATTTCGACGGATTTTCCTAAACAGCTTTAAGAAATATTACATTCAATGTATACGGTGAGGAGAGAAATACCCACAATGCGCAAAGTCTTGGCGGCTTCAAAGTAGACCTTAATTATACTGGTAGTGAAACTACATTAAGAAAAATAATTAAATGTGATTTAGGCTACCAATTTAAACGATGCTACCAAAAAGACTGGCTATAATTGAAAGACCCCAAATTCAAGCGTGCAGGGCTAAATATTTACGACGTATGAAAGAAAATGACTCGCTTTGTAATAACAAAAGACCCGTTATTTATTTCGACGAAACATGGATACACGCACACTACACGATAAAAAAATGTTGGCAAACAGCAACCGATGTCGGAGTGAGACGGAGCGACAGCCCTGGCCGACGATGGATTATAGTTCACGCGGGAAGTGCAGTTTTGTTGACATTTGACAATGCCCTTTTAATGTTTAAAGCAGACACTAAAACGGGGGATTACCATGATCAAATGAATGCTGAGAATTTCACCAAGTGGCTTACTTACAGAAAAATTAGTACTCAAATTACCACGCAAATCCATAATCGTGATGGACAACGCCCCTTATCATAGTAGGGAAGAGAATAGGCCACCAAGTATGAACAATAAAAAACAGTTGATGGTTGAGTGACTACAAGCTCACAACATCGACTTTCCCAACAACAGTACAAAACCTGAACTGTATTTATTAATTAAACGGCACAGACCGCCGAAAAATTATAAAATTGACAATTTATTAGCTGGCAATGGCCATGAGGTCGTTAGATTACCACCCTACAACTGCGAGCTCAACCCCATTGAGTACATCTGGAACCTGGTAAAGATGAGGATCTCAGAAAAGAATGTGGAGCAGTTGGAAAGTCGCATTGAAGGTCTGACGTTGGAGGCGTTGGCGTCAATAACTCAATCAATCATGTTAAACGGCTTGAAGAGGAAATATTGGAATAAAGATCTAATAACTGACGAGTTATTTGTCATAAATACGGCAGACGACAGTGAATCGGAAACGACAGACACATAAAGCAGTTCTGATTCGGAAGACTATATGAGTGGAATTGAATAAATAGGGTAAGATTATATTGAATTATATTATAAATAAACATTTTTTTACATACTATCCTGGTTTTATTTGTAATCTGATAGATGTAGGTAGTAATTAACACATGACTGCTACACAGTGGACTCTGGTTCAATTCCCGCTCGCAAATTAACAGAAATGTAGTTAGAAAAAATTTGTATACATGTAAGAAAGATATACGAATAAGTATATTTTTTTTACGTCTACAAGAATTATTTCCTTGAAAATTTTAATAATGAAAGTTTATTTGTCAGAATATGGGTGAGTAGGTATAAAGAGTGTATGTATAATAAAATTATAAAATACAAATAAACCCTTAACCCTAATATTAATTTTACGTTAAACATTCTTTTGCTAGCTGTCCTTTTGTGTGACAGATGACGTCACAAAGCTGTTATTGTGACAAGGTTCCATCGCAATATCATCGTGCGGGGCTTATATATCTTTAGGCTCGTCAATTACCTTATTATCGATACAAATCTCCCTTACAGATTCCGGGGGAAAGTTAGATTTACACCTATTGATCAGTTTCCAGGTAGCTTTGGTTTTATTTTCTGCGCTATTGATAATATGACTGTTTTGAGACTTTTGTGTCAAATGTATTACTCTTTTCAGTCCTCTAGAATACTGTTTAAATAATTGTTTATTTTCTATATTTGGTGATCGCCTATAGGGGGAAGTGGGGCACCTTGATACGGTTTTTACTTAGACCCAATAAAAGACGATCTAATGATAGTTACATCCAATTTAATAACCATAATATATTCAATATACATTCAGTTAACTTGTTACATACAAATTAACCGATAGATTTAATCCCAAAACGTATTAGAGCCTATTTATTAAAAAATGAAATTTGTATCAATGTACCCCACACGCGGGGTACATTGGTACATACACTGGCACTTTGGTTAATAGAAATATTCATATAAATTAAACAAGTTTTATTGATTTTTCTGACCTTTATTTATTGATTTTTTAAAATTATATTTATTCGCTGCTTTTGTTATTGATAATTTTTCTTCCAAGTTCCAACACATCAGATATCGCAGAAGCCACGGAAATTTCATTGATGGAACTTCTATTCATCTTGCGTTTAAATGTTCAAACCATTTTACTATAAAGAAAATAAAATATATTAACTAAGTCTCACATACTTAAATATTTAAGAAAATATCGGGGTATCAATGTGCCCCAAGACCACTTGTATCTATGTGCCCCTGCCTACTACAATCGAAATCAACATTTTATAAAAATTAAAGCAAGAAAGGATTTAAAAAATTAAGTCTATTTAATGTGATGATAGATATGTACTTACCAAATGTCTTAACATAACACAGGTAACACTAAATAAATTAGAAGAATCACATCCGAAAGAAGAGTACGATAATTTTGTTGCGAACATCAAAAACAGTTTTTTACGTGCCAGTCGCTAGTCGTCGAGTGAACGTTGCTCTGCGCTAGTGTGCGTGTAGGCTTTACTATATACCTCCTTATCGGTGGCGGATGGCTCTTCTAACGCGTTTTGTTTTCGACGAATATTGACTGTATCTATGTACCCCTTGTATCAATGTACCCCGTCTCCCCCTACAGCCATAACATCTCCCTCTTTCGTTTACTACAGTTTTTGATACCTGTAGACAACCACCGAGGAGTTCTTCGAGTGGAAATCTTTTTTCTTACGGTTGGAAAACACAAGTCGTAAAAAAGTTTAAACGTATCATAAAAAGAACTAAAAGCTATTTCCGGATTTGAGCTATTGAAAACTTCTGTAAAACTTAAATTACTTATGGCTTCAATGAACTTAGATACATTCTCAGAGCTATAGTCACGACTTAATACAAACCAGTGATCAATTAAACATGATTTCCTAACCGGACATTTAAAAAGCTGGGCGGTGTGGTCTGATAGGGCCAGCTCTAAAACTTCACCAGTACCACCTCTGACATTATGCATGACATTGTCGATACAGGTTCCACTTGATATACGAGTCGGACAACGTATACTTGGCTTAAGATTGTAGTTCAGAAGTAGATGTTGGAATTCAGCGGATATTCTTGTTTTTTGAAGAATATCGATATTAAAATCACCGCAAAGTATGATCCGTTTTCCCAAGCTTCTACCACAAAAATTTAAAATATGCTCAATTTTTTCAAAGAAAATAGAAGTAGCATCTATCGTGTATTTTGGAGGTCTCCTCCTGTATGCTATTGAATCTCCAGGAGATTTCTGTCAAAAAGCCCGAGTCTGTCATGAATCTCCTGGAGATTTCGTGGAGCGAGTCGTATTAAATGACAAATATTGCCTGTCTAGAGTATACCTTTCTTACTCTAACTTACACAGAATGTAGGTGAAAGAATAAGAAAGGCATAAAACATCTCATGCTAAACATTCAACAAAGTTTGTTACCGAATTTCAAAAAAAAAAACGTTTATGTCAACGGACACGGCGGTTTGTGTTCAGTGGCAAATCGAGTATCGTCGAGTTTGTTGCTAAGCGTTATTTGCAGTGAAGTGATAAATTTACGGTGAACAAGTAAGTACTAAACAGTTTTTAATTGCTACATTGTGTATTTGTTAAAGATTTTGAACAGAATTTGTTATTTCACCAAACATTGTATCGAAATTCGCGCGCCATGCCGGCACATTTCTACTTGTTGTGAGTAGAAAATACACTAGAGACGACAAAATGTTGTTAGAAACACGATTTAGATACGTTGCTACGTATGTATTAGGCATTTTATTAGTTAAATTTAAAAAACAAATGTGTAAATATTGTAATTGAAAACTGTAATAGAAAATGGAATCTCCTGGAGATTTCTTAGCAGACAGGACATTTGACGTTAATGACATCCAAGCCGCCATTTTTTTTGTGTTTCGTACACAGTGCAGGAAATGTTCAGTAGAGCAATGTTTTGACCGAATTGAAAAAAAAAGGAGGTTTAATTTTTTTTTTTTTTTATAAATTTTAATCAGCGCTTAACCGCAATCAGCAGTGATGCGATCGTTGATGGTTAGTGGTTTATTGATGTTTTTTTATTTGTTTGGTGAGTTGGTTTTGCATGTCATCGTTATTTTAAACTACTTTTGCTTTTAGACAGTGTTATATTTTATTGTTCAAGCATGCAAGACTCCAGGGAGGTAGGCACGGGACGTGGAGGACGTGGGAGAGGAGGACGTGGGAGAGGAGGACGTGGGCGACGGGGGCGAGGAGGACGCGGCCGAGCTGTGGCAGGCTCCGACAGACCTGGGCCAAGCACCATCGAAGAGTAAAGCTTTTAACGCCTTTTTTAGTAAATTTAATTTGTATTCCTATTTTTTTGAGTATTAAAAATGAATTTTCTTTTTCAGATTAAATATACACGATATTCAGGAGCTGCCGGTGGGTCGGCCTCTAGAGGTTGCTCTGCATCCATACAGGAAGCGCCGGTGGCCACCGTATGTAGTCCTAAATTGTATCTTGATTATTAACCATTAGCAAGAATAATTTTAAATAATTGCTGTTTTCAGAGCGGCTCCTGCACCACTCGAACCGATCAAAAAAAATAATCCGAAACGTGTCTGAAAATTGCTTCATTTTCATTATTTTTTTATTCTGTTGTTCAGATGTGACCTACTGGTTGTACGTGTACTGTGTCTTTGGAATTTTTGTACTGAAATTATTGATTATTGATGTTGATTTTGTTAATGTTTTTACTAGGCAACATGCCCTTGTGTTGTGTTTTTCCATTAGTAAATATCGTCCCCATGTTGATTGTAAAAACAGAATTTAAATAAATGCAATAGTACTTGCTCTGTGATCAAAAGTATTAAAGGGTCTTTCTTAGACCTCTTTTTCAAGTGTTTGCATTGAGACTCATAGTTTGTAAATTAAACAATTCTGACAGCTAGCACTTTGTCTGCGATAAGATTGTGTACCAAGCTATGTAATAAATTATAATAAACAGTCACTTGGCTTACAGAGTTCCCAGAATAGATGTGTAAACATACCCTTTTTTTTTGTTCGGTATACGGGTTGACTACCTGACCCGTGTTTTTGTTTAGCTTGTAGATGCAAAATATGTATAGAAATGTATGTTATTTTAATTGATTATTGTACGATAATGTGTTATTATGTAAATAAAACAATAACTTTGGAAAAAAATGCATTTATTTTATTAAAATGACGACTTTTGTACCAAAAACTGGGAAAAAGTAGCTAACCCTATTTTCAATTTCGAATCGACAATAGATTCCACGATAAAACTGTACAAAACTATAGAAAATCAGATAGCTTATTTCATAACGATTTCAGTGACATAGGTTGTGTCGAGCTGCGCTCTTTAATTTCAGAGCTATCGTAGTTTTAGTGAACGCGGAGAAATTGCACGATTTCGGCCGGGCGCACTCTGACTTACCCCGCGGAGTTGCGCAATAGAGGCCTAACATTCAAGGGGATGCAAATGACAATCAATTTTTGTGCCACTAGTTCAATGGCACAGCCCTCTATAAAGCTGAGCACACCAAATTCTTTAATGTCTATGACCTTAAACTCATATCTATGTCTAATAAGTATACATGTACCACCATTCCTATTGTTTCTGGAAGAATATGTCGCAAGTCTATATTCAGGTATAAATAGGTGCTTAGTATCGTCATCTTTCATATTGTGTTCCGTGATACACATAATATCCACTGCTTCCCATTACAGAAAAGTTCATTAATATGAAGACTTAGTAAATCTGATTTCCCCATCAACTCATTAATATTTTGATGTAAGATATTTATTTTATTATAAACGAAAAAAGTCGTATTCTGCGTTGTTAGTAGTGTTTTCTGTTTGTGTTGACTGATTGTTATATATTTTACCCTTATTTTTGACAGATTGGTTAACGATATTACTGACAGTAGCATTACTAAAACAATGATGAGAATGACAAGGAACTTTAGTTACTTCTGATTCTGAACCCAGATAATTAACAAATGCCATTAAATTCTTAAATATTATAGCAACTGCTTTATTGTTTACTGTTGCGCTATGTTTTCCAAACATTTCATATGAAGGGTCCACTGCAATAATGATCAAAGTCCAAAAATATTAAAACCTTTGTGACTAATGTCATTCGGTCGACTGAAATAAGTAGTTAGTTATTTCATTTACAAACTCAGCAATATCGCTTGCAGTCTCGCGATAAATATGTTTTTAATATTAGGCTACACAGCTAAAACGCTAAGCGTCGCAGGTGTTCCCGGCAATAATGATAAATGTCCATCGCTCGCAATGAGCGCCATCTTACTGTCTTACTGCCAAACCAGCGGCGTTCCCGCGAATTGTTTTGTCATTCTCTGCATAATCGTCGTTGTGTAAGGTTATATTAAACGAATTTAAGTAACTTATTGCTTGTAATAATGGGTGAAAACAACAAAACTGTGTGTCGAAATACGAAAAAAAGAAAACAGACAGGCAGAATGAGTGATGTTTTGAAGAAACTTCGACTGCAGGGACATGAAATTGGCGATGACTGCAAATGTGAACGTTTTAAATGTTTCGAAATGATAAATCAAGATCAGAGGACCAGAATTATAAGGCAATTTAATAGTTTTGCTAACAGGTATGACCAAGATAATTATTTATGTGGGCTAATAACTGTATCAAATATACAACGTCGCCGTCCACGAGTAGGTGAAGAAAATGCGAAGTTACATAATAAGTCATATTCCTACAAGATTCGTATGATTGCGGATGATACTTACGATTTACCGGTGTGTAGAAAAGCCTTTATATCCCTACACGGCATCACTGGAAGAAGACTTCAGTTTCTTCAGAAATCGCTGACTGAGCATGGTGTTGGCTGCGCAAGGAAGTGTGGGTTTGATCCCGCGCAGTGGTAATATTTGTATGCATGAATATGAATATTTGCGCAGGTACTCACCGGACACGGTTGTTTCGGGAGGTTCCTGTTCCGTATTAGGCGGGAGGAAACGCCAGGGTGTCACCATTGTGTGGATCGCCATGAGGACACGGTGGAGCATACGGTGGAGGCCTGCCCGGCTTGGGTGGACTACCGCCGTGTTCTCGTAGCGGCGATCGGCGGCGATCTCTCGCGTCCGACCCTGGTCCAGGCCATTGTCCGGAGCGAGAGTACACGGCAGGCCGTCACCTCCTTCTGCGAAGCAGTGATGCTGGCAAAGGAGGAGGCGGAGCGCGTGAGACAGCGGGAATCCCAGCGCCCCCACGCCACTAGCCGCCGCAGGAGACGCCCTGGTCGGGAGACCACACCGAACTCTCAGCCACCGTAGGCGCGGGCCCGCGGGCGGTGAGCAGTGGGCAGCTCGCCGCCCGGTAAGGACCAGGCCCGAGTCGACGGCGCGTCGTGTTTCACGTGCGCCTCAATGAGATGTCAGCACATCGTGACGGGGTCCACGAAGACCGATGCCTCCTGGGTCAGGGTTGTGGGTTGGTTAAACAAGAAACCGTGGCCCTGGCCATCGCACAGGCAAATGAAGAAACGCGGGTGGGTTTTAGTCAGTAAAAATCTGACACGCCCTTCCACTCCGCCCAGAGCGGGAGAAGTCATTTGATGATTTCCCATTCCAACAAAAAAAAAAAAGAAAGCATCTCATCATCTTATTTTACAAAAAACTAATGTTTTTAGGCGGTAAATGTTTAAAGACCGATTCTAGTTGACCTTGACGGCTTGACATACGGATAGGGGGGCCCACAGGCGTGGATTGCTTAGGGCATCAAGTAGTCTTAATCCGTCACTGCTGATACTGTTAATCCACGCGTTTCCCTACGTAGTTTCTAGGGTTCCGTAGCCACAAGGCAAAAAACGGAACCCTTATAGATTCTATTCTTCTATTTATTATTTTATATTTATTTATATTATATTCTCTACTGATTGTAGAGATTCCTCCTAGAGTCTGTCCGTCTGTCCGTCCGTATGTCACAGCCATTTTATTCCGAAACTATAAGAACTATACTGTTGAAACTTGGTAGTTAGATGTATTCTGTGAACCGCATTAAGATTTTGATGCAAAAATAAAAAATATAATAAATATTGATAATAAATATTCAGTTCTATGTATGGGGATGGGGAGCCCTCCCCATCCCCATACATAGAACTGAAACTCAATTTTTTTCATCAAACACAAACGTGTGGGGTATCTATGGATAGGTTTTTTTTTTTCTAAACCGAATAGTTTGCGTGACAGACGCTTCCAAAGTGGAAAAAGGTTGGTCCCCCCTCTAACTTCTAAAATATGAAAATGAAAAATCTAAAAAAACATATGATGTAGTTTACTATAAAAACTACTGTAGCATACTGTAGCAGCCACACAGATGCTCAGATGCTACAACAATACATTCGACCTTCCGCGAAAGGGTGCACATAAATCACACCAGTGTCACACAAGGAGCTCGGAAGACAAAAGCGCGTGGGTCCTGACCGCCTGCAGCGAGGGTGTCTAATAATTCTCACTCCGGAACTCCGGAAGCACATCTGTGGACCCATTGTGCGTGGGAGAAAGCGCGGCGGACAATATCGAACCGCCTTGCCCGTGAACTGAATTGGCGGGAACTGTTCAACGACCAATCGTGCGCCATGTCCACTGTCCACCGGCCAATCTTACGGCACGTCCTCCCATGATCAACGAATCAGCATCAAGAACGCCCGATTGGTCAGCCCCACTGGTGTAGAGATAGCTGTGTTATTGTTTAGTATTTAAGATTGTGCATAGCTTGTAAAACATGATATATTATCATTACTGTCTGGCACTGCGACATGTACATGCCCAGAATTAGAACGTTGTCGAACCATCAAATATCTAGGTGTGATTCTTGATGATGGTCTGGGCTTTGCGCCTCATATAGAACTACTGACCAAAAGAATCAGAAAGCTGATTTTTGTCTTTAGTAGTCTTCGCCACATCGCAGAACCACATATTATTAGGTGTACATATTTTGCTCTCTGTCAGTCTCTCTTAACTTACTGTATATGCACTTGGGGTGGTGCACCCAAAACGGTACTTTTGAAGCTCGAACGAGCTCAGAGAGCCGTTCTGAAAATTAGTACCTTTCGGTCCATCCTCTTCCCAACTGAAGAGCTATATAGGAGCTGTAAAGTCCTTACAGTCAGACAATTATTTGTACTGCATGTACTACTATATCAGCATCAAAGAACCTCTTATGAAATAATCACCACAAGACGCATAAACAAGGTTTGCCAACCCTTCCGCTGCAAGTACTCTTTTACAAGAAGATTTCCCTGTTTCCAAGGCCCTCACCTATACAATAGTCTTAACAAAATTCTGAACTTTTTCTCACTCCCTATAATGTCTTTTAAAAAGAAAATTAATACTTGGCTGCAAACGCTTAATTACAACAAAACTGAAAGTTTATTGTTGACTCAATACAGCTCCCGTTAAACTTCATTCTATCATCATCACTCAAACATCGACACGAACAGACCCTCGTTTGCTGTATAATCTTTTAAATTACATAATTATTTATTTTGTGTTTTCATTTTTGCATCTTCAATTTTCTGTCATCCCTTAGTCTTTGTCATCTATTACTATTACTAGTATACGTTTGGATTAGTTGTGACACGACCGTGTAGTCAGGAGGCCTGGAGACCTGTAACACAGGTTGTCCTAGTACAGGCTCCAGTTTCCACTACATCGTTATATCATATATGTATACTTAATTTTGTGTTAAACTTATGTTTAATTATGTGGTGGAAAAAATAAACGTTTATTATTATTATTATTATTATCGCCACACATTTTACATTGTACATTTTACGCATACGCTGTACATTCTGTAGTAACATAGTCGCGTCTCTCCTCTTGTAATTAGGTAACTTATAGCATATTTATATTTATTTATATTTATATATTCTTTATTGTACACCAATCAAACATGGAACAAAAAACATTCATCACAAAAAACATACAATGGGCGGCCTTATCGCTAATGCGATCTCTTCCAGGCAACCAAAGCATGGGCAGATATTCCGGAACCACAAATGGGACTGTCATTGGTGCAAACATCATTATTACAATATACTAAAGTAGATACATAAATACATACATATACAAAAATTAATCCATAGAAACTGAACATAACAGGTAAGCAAGTAAATTAGCCAAAAAGTATTTGTTGAACAAGATCATAACGACAAGTAGTGTTCCCTCACGAGTCTCCTGAATTCCTGCAACGATTGCGCGCGTTTAATTTCAATTGGCAATGCATTCCACAAACGAGGGGCCTGAACAGTGAAAGATTTATCAAGGAACGTTGTGGAATGCATAGGCATTTTGAGCTTTAAGTTATCTGATGACCTTAACGTTTTAGAATGAGAGTTGCACAGAAATTGAAAGCGATTCTTGAGATAAAGAGGGGTGAAAGGAGAAAAAAGCACATTATATAGAAGGGAAAGAATGTGAGCATTCCGACGAAGGCGAATTGGTAACCACTTGAGCTTTACACGAAATTCGGAACCATGGTCATATTTGCGCAGACCAAATATGAACCATATACAAAAATTTTGAAGTCGCTCAAGCTTATCTAGTTGGTCTTGGGTAATATCAAGATGGCTGACATCAGCATAGTCGAGGATGGGTAGAAGAAGAGATTGTGCAAGTGCAATTTTGGTGGCCGTCGGTAGGAAATTACGTAATCTCTTCAGAGACGCAGCAGATGCAAATAGCTTGCGGCTAACTTCCTGCAGCTGGGAACTCCAAGAGAAATTTTTATCAATATATATTCCCAAGTTCTTAACTTGGGAATATACATTGGGAGCATACATTGTACTCTAGACTTACGTGCAATATACAACGTTCTATCTATTCGCGTTTTGATTACATAACACGCCCTACGCGCTAAACTACCAACGAAAATTGTTTTGAACGAGATCCAGTAAGTATTTTTTTTTAAACCTCGTAAATCGTCAACCGCTTATTACCGCGTAATCTTTCATACAAATAACTTAAATCCTTTAATTTCATCAATGCTACGGAACCCTTTGTGCGTAAGTCCGACACGCACTTAACCGGTTTTTTTTTTGCTGGATTAGCCTACATTCTAGTAGTCTAGTCTACCCTATTCTATTATTTGTTTTATTTGTTAGGTATATACCTAGGTATTATAGGTACTCTTTGATGGGAGTTTTGTCGGGAAAGTTAAGCTGAGTGTCACGCTCATTTTTCATGGGACTTTAAATTATTTATAGTGTTGTTTATTAAATAAAAGTGCGTGATTTATGTAGCAAAAAGAGCATTCGGTAAATAATTCGCAAAGAATATTGAGATATCGCAGCATAGCCTCATCATGACTTTACCTCAACTTCCCTCGTAGACGGTTCACGCGGCCGTCTTTTTCGACATGAATGAAAATTCATTTCGTGACATTGGCTAAATGCACAAACCATGAGAAGTCAAAGAAGAAAGAAAGAAATAAATAGTTCCTAACAATCCCAACACGTTACTACTAAATACACAAACAAAAAATACACAAAGAAAAAAAAACTCTGCTGCCAGGCTGCTTTTTTTTCGTTCAATTCTTTCCGTTCTTCTGAACGGAAAAGGCAAAGGCATAGTACGCCATACAGCCTAGTCTTGAGTAAATATTCTCTTGAGTAAACTTCTATCCTAACTTATCCTAATTAATCCTAACTTATCCTAGCTTATCTTAAACTTATCCTAACTAATCTAACTCCTTTCGTTTCCCGCGTTTGGACGATAAGGAGCGGTTTAGCGTCAAGACATGATGTGGCCACTATACTACAATATATCACTGTTCTTTTTGAATTATTCACTTAATGTACTTTTTACTACATAAATCACGCGTTTTTATTTAGTAAACGACACTATAAATAATTTTAAAAGTCCAATGAAAAATGAGCGTGACACTCATCTTGACATTGGCGCAGATATAATGTACTCCTACTCTGTGATTCCCGCCAAACCTTCCTGCCAGGCTGCTTTATTACATTCTAGGGATGGGCAAATGGAAAAAATATATCAATTTAATCACCCAAAAAATATCGATAATTCGATATATCGAAATTTTTCGCCCAATTTGCAATTAATTATAAATATTGCCAAAATATTCGAAATTTTAAAGCAAATACACCGATGGCAGTTTTGAAATAAGATTTATTATTTAAAAAAAACAAGTTCATGTAAGTACCAGAAAAATCAACATCTTCAACACAACACTTTGCTAGTGTAATTACTGGGTATACGAGACCTAATAACTGTCGCGCAGGGCAGTATCAGAGCAGTAACTGAGTAATTCTTGGTTACTGTTTGGCACTGCAGCTGTCCATGGACAGAGGTGACGCTTGCCATCAGGCGTGCGAATTACTGGACATAAAAAAACAACAGTAAAAATAACATTATTTATACCAGTATTTTTCTGATATTGACATAAGGAGCACTCTTTGTTTGATGTGTTCCCCTGTTAATCTGCTCCAACCATTTGGTACAGCCTAATTTACCACTTAAGCTAATGCTTAAGCCCTTTCAGATAACACTGAAGAAGCTTGACAAATCAAATATTTTACATAGATATCGGAGAGAATCGGCGTGTTGACAATTTACCCAAAACTTTATAGGATCAGATTTTTGTTCTAAAAGTGTTTGGTCCAAATATTGCTTCATTGAGGACACTGCTACTGCTACCTCTGACGAAGCTATGTTCAAATAATTTCTCATGTCTGGACCAAATAGAGAAACCGGTTGCTCTGATGCTGCTTGATCGGTTTTTTTTTTCTGGAGAACGTTGTCCTCTATGCCGATGATGAATCTCAGCACTAATTTTGGATACAGCATTTGACACGACAATTGGCGAGGTAAATCGGATACGGTTGAACTGAGAATCCAAAATAGTCAAAATAGCAGTAGTTTGTCTTTAACTTTTTTGAGTAAAGCTTTTTTTACAATCAACCCTAAAGAGGTTGATGGAGTTGCTTGATCTGTAACTTGGGTTACTAAATTTGTAAGAGGAATGGCTAAGCTTGACGTTACATATTCCGCATCACTTATTTCCTCAGTAACTTCTTTGAAAAGTCCAAGAAGAGTACTAAAATCCCGTATCGTCATAGACATAGATGATATACTAACGTCATAGACTGTAATTTTTGTTTTTGTTTGAAGCAATGAAACTAAACCCATACAGCCTGTATGTGTTTAGTTTCATTGTGTCCATGTGCCATACAGCATACAGCATACCTGTTCTTTTACTAAATTTAAAAAATCGGATTGGTCAAATACACGATGTGACGCATGAGCATACAGCAGAGCTTTGAAAATACATATTACGATTTTGATATCTGAAAATAAATATCGAATATCTATGTATCGCGGGAAGAAATATCGCCGTTAAATATCGATATTTTTCTGAAAAAATATCGATATTTTGATATGTCGATATTTTTTGCCCATCCTTATTCCATTCTTGCCGATGCCGCCTGGATTGCTTTGTGTTGTGCTTTTGTTGAGTGTTTATTAATGTATTCATTGTGTTTGTTTGTAACTTTGGTTACAGAAATATATTTTCATACAGTGCCATATTTCAGTTTCTTGTGAACTTGTTAAATACAATTTTAATATTAATTACAACATTATCAACAAGGTTAGACATGGCCGCAAACGAATTTCAATTTCAAATACCAACAAGTTCGAACGTAAGTTATAATTATTAATCACCACTAACCATAGCATCATAATATTATCATTGTTATACATAATTCTGCGCAAAGTTAGACTGGCTGATATGTTGGCGGTGCTGTGCCTTTAATATTCCTGCATTTATACTACTATTTAGATACACCCTATATACCCTCTATACCTAAATTTAGTTATAATAATTTTTAACCGACGCTTTGGTTAAGTAGTAACGGTAACCGTAGCTTAGCGGGCCGATTGATCAGGATAAGCTATGTACGCTTGTTCCGTGGATGGGTACCTTTACTTACCAAAATCACTCAGTGTCTCCGACAGCACGATAAGCCAATGGTCCTGATTGTCATACGTGGACCATGATAGTCGTTATTCGTCGTCAGTAGCCCGAAAGACTGACGTCTTAACAAGGGCTATTAAATTACCCAGTGACTGGGTTGTGGAAGTCAGATAGGCAGATGCTCCATTGTTGAAGAAAGGCTAAGCAGATGATGAGAAGCTTAAACCTTTAATGAAATTTGTTAAAAACAAAATATATTGGCTATGAAACTAACAATTTGGGGTGAATTCTGCTTTCCTTTTAATTAGTTTTTATCCTGCTATTAGTTTACTCAACATTTGTTTCAGTAAATATGTGGAAGATATTACTATTTGGCATTTTGTTTTGAGTAACTCTATTGGCTCTATTGGCCGTATTACAGAACGTCACTCAAAACTCAAACTTTACTTAAGTCTCGCTTGAAGCTTTTTGATTTAGGTTCGTATTACAGAACGTCACTCAAAACTCAAGCTCTACTTAAGTATCGTTTCAAGCCATTTGATTGGTTGAAACTAGTTTTAAGTAATGCATAAGCAGTGATCAATGCTTGAGTTTACTTCTGGAATACGGACCTTAGTTTTAAGTAATGCTTAAACAGAGATCAATGCTTGAGTTTCCTTCTGGAACATGGACCGTAGAGGCAAAAGGTAGCTTGTAATTTTTTTTTTTTTGCAATTTGTTATGCAGTCTCAGGTTGTTGATCTAAATAGAATTTGAAGCTATATATAAAATAAAAGATTATATCACAAAAATCTGCAATACAACTTGAAAGTTCATATTACTTGTTCATATTAATTGAATGACTAGTTTATTAAACCACACTATAATAATTTGTGTATTTTTTCTTTGCAGTATGCTACAGATATTACTAAAAGCAGTACTATCATAGAAGAGGGTCCAAGGGTAAGTTGTAGGGGTATTTTTTTGTCCACATGGCACAATAGCACCTTTATTAAAATTTATAAATATTATGAATCAATAGTTAATTTATTTATTTGTTTGCAGATTTGTCCTATATGCAGCTCAATAGTGCGAATATTCTACATAAACTTTTTTTCAAAAGTATTTATGTGTTCAAACACAGAATGTTTATATCCATTTGAAGAAAATTTCACAGTATATTCCAGTGATGATGATGGATTGTATGGAGGTGAACAATTTACACCTGTGTCTCATAAACGATCCACACGTTCACACAGATCAGCCAAGTCAACCAGATCTACAGGGCAAGGTTCAAGACGTACATCAACTCTTGGTACTAACTCTAACTTGTCAGGATCTGAATGGGCTGAAATGAGCCAAGCCTATGATTCTGATGATAATGTCAGCACAACTTCTTCAAAGATGTTTTCAAGAAAATTTAGCCAACGTCAAATGGAGAAAAGAGTAAAGCAAAAAGAGGATGAACAACTTATAAAACAAAATGTTGAAAAAATAAAGGAATGTAATAAGGTTTTATTTGATGCCAATGATGAACTTGGAACAATCTGGAATGAGAAATGGATCACAAATCTATCCTCAATGCAATCTTCATCTGGGATGAAATTAGTCAAAGAGCATGAATTGAAGAAACTGAAGAAAACACAAAAAAATATTTGTCACACGGATGTAAAGATTGACATAGAGTCTAAAAAAGATGCAATGTCTTCAATTGTAATTGAAATCGATAATGTTGCCCTAGATGGCAAACGAATAAAGAAAACATGAAGTTTTTGTTTTATAAATTATTATAAACTAACGCTTGACCGCAATCCCGCCTGATGGTAAGCAGTGACGCAATTGTTGATGGTAAAGCGCATTAGGTGAAAACATTTGCTAGACAGACAGGGATTTCTTTGTTTTTGAGTAAAAAGTAATCTTTTATATTGCCTGTATGGCAATAATTGAATAGTGTATTGTCAATATTTCATGATTATTTGTCTTATAGTGAAGTAAGATTGGCACCAATCAATTTGGCTGTTCCGAGCTTCATTATGTAAAGTGAAACAATAGTACCTACATTTATTTCCACATATACTTGAGATGTCTATATCTACTGTCGTGGTTGTGCCAGCCAAACAATATGCGCTATGTTCCATTATGTTCAATATTAACTTTGGTAACTATTGAAGGTAATAGAAATTTTACCACATTTAAACACATTTTTTAAATCTCAACAATCTCTTTCTCAGTAGGAGAGTTACATTGTTAGTTGGACTGTTGGATTTAAATGTATTGTGATTATAACTAGTAGCACCATGTAAGTTAAAATATAGCATTACTTTAATGATTGCCAAAGAATGTATGTATTTTCTTTCATTAATGTTTCATTTTACTTCTACATGTATCTTTAAATTATGTTAAAATATAAGCAATTTTCTTGCATCATTTAAATTTGTTTTTTCTTCAGTTTACTTATTTGTTTCAAATTATTAAGACTAAGTTTTACAAGTCATAGCATATTTCTTCGACACTTCAATGCCATCTATTAGAAGATCAAATTCCGATGGAGGTAGGTAAAGCCATAAGGTGTTTCATTTTCTGAGGCGCTTTCTTTCTTTTTAAAAGAACCAGACCAACTACTAGTATTTAATATTTGTTCCGTGCGGAAATCAAACCCGCGACACAGCGCAGCAGTCAATTTTATTTTGATAGTGTTACGGGCTGGTGGTACTTAAACGCCGGTTAAGGGTTACGAAGTTTATTGGCAACGAAGGTACAGTCGATTGTAGGCAATGACAAGTAGAATGTCGCTGACGTTGCACCGAAGTCTTCTTACGTCCACGAAGTCCGTTTCGTAAACACGATAACACTACAGATGTTACTTCACGTAGTACTCGCAGTTCTCGTTACAGTTGTCGCAGTAGGTATTCTCAAAGATCGCTTCTTAACTGTCGCTGTTTTCGTATCGCTAGTCGAGTGTAGACTGACTCTGCGCCGGCGTCACGGCGCTATATATGTATAGGTCAGCTGATCGAGCATTCCAGATTCCTCTAGACGTAATAATAATAGCGCATAACTTTAAGGACAACGAAATAAGTACCTACGGTAATTCCCGGAAACGGGTTTCTAGAAATTTCGATGTCGACACTTTGTTGACAAAACTGTTGAGACCTGTACCATTCGATAGGCCATCCTAAGTCTAGTAATGCGTTTTTATATTGTACCTAGAAAATATCTAGATCTGGGGAAATAGGGCTTAAAAGTGACACACTGCATGTCACGCGATATTGAACCTTATGCCATCGACATAAGGTCCATTCGTAACATTACCCCCTTAGTCATGCTCGTCCCGAGCATGATTTGATCCATAATAGCGAGCTAGGTGGTCTACGTGTACGATCTTCAGCTTCCCTCTAGGCCCTTTCTTAATCCTGTAGGTGACATCGTTTATTCTGGTTACTATCGTGTACGGACCCTCCCATTTGGCTTGGAACTTTGGACTCTTTCCTTTTCTCCTTATGGGATTGTGTAACCATACCAAAGTTCCTTCTTCAAATCCTGGCACGTGAGCGTTGCAGTCGTATCGGATCTTCATCTTCTCACTGGTTTTCAGACCATTCTCTCTCACTAGCTCATGTATTCCATCTAATTTACGCCGCAGGTCGGCCACATAGTCGACGGCTAGGATGGGAATACCGGGGGGTGTTCCGGTTAGTGCATCTATGGGTAGTCTAATTTCTCGGCCGAAGTTGACTTTCGCCGGTGTGCAATTTGTGCTATCATGTGTTGCAGAGCGGTATGACATTAGGAAGAGTGGAATGTATTGGTCCCAATCCCTCTGGTGTTCTTCCACTACTTTGGCCAAATGATTCTCTAGCGTCTGGTTGAATCTTTCGACCATTCCATCTGACTGAGGGTGATATGGTGTTGTACGAGTCTTATGTATCCCGTAATAGTGAAGACTCAAAGTTTCTACCCTGGTCAGAGTGTAACTCCAAGGGAACGCCAAATCGACAGAACACCTCGTGAACTAGCTTTTTGGCGACTGTATGAGCTTCTTGGTTAGGTACTGCAAAAGCTTCTGGCCATTTGCTGAAATAGTCTTGCATGACGAAGATATACCTATTCCCTTCTTCAGTAACAGGGAATGGCCCAGCCGCCCAGCTATATCGACAGCAACTCTTTCCCACGGTGCACCAACATTATACACTTTCAGCCGACTTCTGGCCCTCGTTTGCGGTCCCTTTACTGAGGAGCAGGCCACACATTTTCTACACCAGTCCTCTACGTCTTCGCGGCAATGCACCCAATAGAATCTTTTTCTCACCTTCTCGGAGAAGGTGAGAAAAAGATTCTATTGGGTGCATTGCCGTTCTCCAGGGTTTTCTTTACTCCTAGATGTCCTCCGGATACTCCGTCGTGCACCTGTCTTAGTACTGACGCGACTTTATCGCAGGGGACAACTATCTGTAAGGTGACCTCCTGTCCACTGGGTGATTCCCATTTCCTCTTGAGAACTCCATTATCAATTATCAGGCTGTCCCATTGAGCCCAGTAACTTTTTGCTGTTGTGCTAAGCGCTGATATCTCACTCCAAGCGGGCCTCTGGCCACGTTGCTTCCATAGTTCCATTCGATTACTGTCTTCAAGTCACTATCCTCCTTTTGTGCGTCTTCCAATGATTGATTATCCCAGTCTTCATCCAAAGCGTTTACCTGGATAATACTCACGTTCTCTTTCTTTTCCTGTTTGCTTCCTTCATCTCGGTCCTTACTCCCTAAAGTTATCGGGCGGCGGCGGTCCTTTCGCCTTGCCTTTTTCTCGAGGCGCTTCTTCTTACGCGCCTCGTCCTCGACTTCCTTGTCCCGCCTTGCGTCTGGCTTACTCCATGACCTTCCGCGCGACCGCTCGCGCTCTTGTTCTCGCCTGCCGGAACATTCGCGTTCCCGGTCGCGGTCTCGCTCCAGGTCCTTGACGCGTTCCCGCTCTCGTTCAGCGGGTCGCTCGCGGTGCCCGCTCCGGTCGCTCCGCTCGCGCCACTCGACTCGCTCGCACGCGCGCTCGGGCTCGACCTTCGCATCACTCTTACGCCACGCCATCACCGCGGCCTGCTCACGTGACCAAGAAGTTCTTCTTCCCTTAGCCTTCCTGGGACAATCAATTCGAATGTGTTCCTTTTCGCCGCACTCATAGCAAGTTGGTCCTCGTCGGGCTTTTATATGTGCGGTCACTTCTCGAAAACGGTCGTGTTGTGGGCCATCTTGACGTACAGCTTCCACCTCCAGAGCATGCGTCAAAGCTGCCTTCAGGGTCTGATGGTGACCCAGACGTACTGCAGCCCTGACTTCTGCATCCCGAATCCCATCAGTAAAGAATCGTACAGTAGTAGGGCCAATCAATCCCGGTGTTGATGCATACGCCTTCCGAACCATACGTTCTATTTCCGTGGCCCATTGTTGCAAACCCTCGCTGCTCTTCTGTGTGCGTTCGCAGAGTTGAGCCCTGTAGACATGTTCCAGGTGTTTCTCTCCATTTCTAGTCTCCAACGCTTCTAACAGACAGGCTAGGGTATTGCAATCGCCGGAAATATTCTCGAGGATTCGTACGGCATCACCACGCAAAGCAAGCATAAGGGCCGTTAGAGCTTGATCGTCGTCCCAATTGTTGCCTTCTGCGACCTTTTCAAATTGAAGACGGAAGGCCACCCATGACGTTGTTGAATGAAAAAAAATGAGGTACTTGGAAAGTCCGCAAAGCACTAGGTACCGGTACCACACCTTTAATACCCCCTTTATACCTCCTTTTTGTACCTTTTCTATTTCTTTCTCAAACTCCAAGATGGTTTTTTTTTTGGGCCAAAACCCGCCACTCTGTTCCCAACCCACTGCAACTCCTGAAAGCCAGAATCAACAGTGGAGACCGCCAGAAAAACACCGAGTAACAAAGTTAGTGTCCATAGCCTCCCCCCTCGCGGAGTAGTACATTGAAGCACGTCGCTGTACTCAAGATCGACTGGAAGTACACCTGCCAGAACGGGCAAGGCTTTAGTACTCAATGCCAAACCAAACGCCAAACGTTGGCTTTGAAGCAGTTTACGTCGCGCCGCCCCTATGCTGGCCCTATCGGCCCAAACAGGTGCAGCGTAGCACATACATCCTAAGTAGGTAGCTCCATATATAGTTTTTAAAGTTAGGAATGATAGACCCCAAGTTGCTTTGGATATTCTAGTTAGGGCATAAAAGTTCCTCTCAAAAGCTTATCAAAAGCCCCAGAAATATCCAAAAAGATACCAATCACGTACTTGTGTTCCGATTGGTTAACGGTTCTTCTGACAGAAAGCGCCGCGTCGACTGTTGATTTACCGATGGTGAAGCCATATTGATTACTATGAAATTTTGGACCGTTCGTTAGTAAACGTGGAACGATGAGGCGCTCAAGAAGTTTCCCCAAAGATGGTAGAAGCGTGATAGGCCGATATGACTTCGGATCATCCGGTGGTTTATCACCACACTTTGGTATTATTCTTATGAAACCGCGTCGCCATTTACGAGGAAAAACGCCATCAGCAATGCATCGGTTTTAGACAGTTAAGATGGCATCACCCGCTGTTTTACACGCTTCTTTAATCATCCTATTAGATATTTTATCTTCCCCTGATGATTTGTTGACCAGATTCCTCTAGACGTAATAATAATAGCGCATAACTTCAAGGACAACGAAATAAGTACGGTAATTCCCGGAAACGGGTTTCTAGAAATTTCGATGTCGACACTTTGTTGACAAAACTGTTGAGACCTGTACCATTCGATAGGCCATCCTAAGTCTAGTAATGCGTTTTTATATTGTACCTAGAAAATGTCTAGATCTGGGGAAATAGGGCTTAAAAGTGACACACTGCATGTCACGCGATATTGAACCTTATGCCATCGACATAAGGTCCATTCGTAACAATAGCAATATTATTGCTCTTGATTACTTGATTACAACAATTAGCGTATTTTACTAGTGTATTTTTCTTGAGTAGCCTGTGGGAGTCTTGGTATCACATGACACAGATGAGATACATTGCTAGGGATCTAAAGTAGCACTTTTCATAACAGGATGGGTGCAGATTCTGTTGTTCTCAAACTAAACTAAATCCAGACACTGATATTGAACCTTCAATATACACAAAATGGTCTATATTGAAGGTTCAATATCAGAAGGGCTTTGTTAGTCAATTTTGTGTTCCACTACTGGGTAATGTACCCCTTTTTTACTCCACATATGTGTTATGCGACCATGCACAGGAATATGCAGCGTGTGTAGGCCCTCGACAACTTGGTGAAGGTGTCTGGAAACTGCTGCATGCGGGAGGCGCAGGACTGGACATCGTGGATACCCCTGGCCTAGGCCATGGCAGGCCTATGTGCAGCAGTGAAAGTCTTTTGGCTAAAATGATGATTATGTATACGCTATGCATACTTTAAAGTATGTAACAGGTTCAGTGCCGCAGCACGCGACTTTGCCTGAAGCCGCCTATAATCCTTGTATGTCATGGTCCCGCACAATAGTGTATGATTTTTTTCAATTTCAGCAATTTGTGTATGTCCTATATTTTTGGTGTGCCAATGAATGTGTTAAAACTGCTAAAAGACTTGGTGTTATAGTATTGAAAAGGCTTATTGTTTTTGTTATGAATACTTTAATTGGCCTATTGAGTACAGTACATGACCATGAAGAGTAAAGAATACATTGCAAGAAGAATCGTGAGCTTGGAACATAGCTGGACTACTGGTATTCCATCGCCACAAACTGTTTTCATCACTTTGTATACTTATTGATACCCAATAGTTCTCAGACTCCTTGGCCAGAACATGCTCTGACAGTTTCTTAAATAATTTACTAATCAGTGATGGAGTTATGAAACCTCTGGTTATCTGAATGGATATTCTTCCAGATTTTAAGGCATCCTCACTATCTGGTTGGCAGTAAGTGCTGACATAAGGTTCAGTAGGAGAAATATCTGCATCATGAGCCAGTAAACCAATCCATTCAACCATTTCGTCAGCATCAACATCTTTTACTGAAGGAATTTCAGTTATTGATGGTGATACATTCTTAGTTTTCAGAGAATGGACTGACACTTTGACATTCCTCACACTAAAATATTTTGCAATAGAGGATGGGCAAATGTCATCATTATTTGGCTCCCATGTTATGTTAAAATCGAATTGTTCCAGTTTCTGAAGACCTGATCGCACTTTGAAATAGTTTTTTATTGTTTTGAGATCTATCTTTACTTCATAGAAGCCATGTGGCCGCTTTGTCCCTTCAAATCCTAACGTTTGATATATATACTCGAGAATGTTGAGTATGAGATGTCCATTTGGAGTTATAGCAGCGCAATTTTGTATGATACAGTTTCTGTCAACTGACAAACACTGAACTTTTCCAGTTTTTACAAAACTTTCAATAAAAACTGGTTCCACAAATTCTGTTAGTGAACAATTCGATAATTTGTAATATTCTGTGTCTTCTGTAATTATATCTTGAATAAAACTCGGCGTCTGTATTTCATCAGGACATGTTACTATTAAACTTTTATAGAAATTGTTCAAATTCACAGTTTTGTTTATTGTTTCTAAATCTTGATTTTCTTTGTGATCCACTATTACTTTTGGCGGAGGAAAGTTCCATACTTCTGGGCACAGCATGTTGTAGATTTATTCACCTTTGTTTTACTCTGTTTATGAACAGTTAAACATAAAAATATTCACTCAAGATTATGCTCAAGATTACAGGTAAGAATAACATAAGCTTAACCTAACTTTATGACTGACACATAACCTATAAACCAGTTACCAGGATATTTGACAGTGGCAAGTGGCAACAACATGAAAATGACATTTCTCATTTCAAAGTAGGTATGTCGTTCACCTAAAGGCTGAGACCGCACTACGGTTAAACCGCGGCGGTTTTTAATCGCGTGAATTTGTATCCCTAGAAGACTAATGCAGCCACATTTGGGCTGGTGCTGCCAAGTGTCACCTGGCCACTTTGGAGTCAGTGGAGAGACGTGCAAGGAGGCTGATTGGTGACCCTGATCTAACTCGAGTTGGTCTCCAAAGCCTAGAGCACAGGCGTAGAGTAGCCAGCCTTTCGGTGTTCTATAGGATGCATTTCGGGGAGTGTGCGAGGGAATTGCATGATTTAATTCCCCCATCTCCGTTCCACCAGCGGACGACCCGTCGTACGGCTGGTTTCCACCCTTACGTTGTTAACACCACTACGATCCGGACGAAGCGTTTCGCCTCCTCCTTTATACCGCGTACATCGAGGGACTGGAACAATTTGCCAGCGGCGGTGTTTCCGTCGGACTACAATTTGAGTGTCTTCAAGGCTAGAGTGAATAGGCTCTTAATAAACTAGTGCGCTTTACCATCAACGATTGCGTCACTGCTTACCATCAGGCAGGATTGCGGTCAAGCGCTGGTTTATAATATGTAAAAAAAAAAAAAAAAAATAATGCAAGCGGCCGCACCTGCGGTTTTTTCCCGCGAGCATTTGGTAGCGAAAAATCAGTCGCGGGAAAAAACCGCAGCGGTTTAACCGTAGTGCGGCCTTAGCCAAAGAGAGAATGCTATAGACAAACTCTGACAAAACAAGTAAGATAGAGTACGTCTATAAAGTCGTGAAAATAAATGAGGGCGCTGCTGTCATGCATATAGCAACCCTGTTAGTGTGACTAAAATCATTTTGATATTAGTACATTATTTTGTACTAGAAGCAAAACTGGTTGCAATGAAACCACAAATTTATGGTCGCTGGCGTTTAAATAAACTGTCTAAAACAAAAAAATCATACATATTTATTATTATTATGTTTTAACGTGTTTTTACCAATGAAAACTATTCCTAAACATAATAATTGCTTTCATCATCTGATTCCAAATATTCTTCGTTAATTTAAAAGTATTTTCATTGTCAGTTGCGAGTGCGACACTAATAACGTCTCCGCTACTGCTGTCATCAGCTGGGTATCTTTATTTAAGCGAATAACTAACTCATATATATCTTGATAAAGGGTTTACTCTCACATTTTCCTGAAAGATTAAAAATAGTAATATATAGTTTCAGTCAGAAGATGGATAGCACTAATTTTAATTCCCAACATGATATAATTCATTTTTAAAATTAGAGGTAAATTAAATCACCTAAAGTATCAAAAGTAAGAAAACAGTATCAAAATATGTTACGTCTTGGTACTCATAATACTGCCCTATTAAAGAAAAGTGTTGTATGTATGGGCCCGACAATTTATAACAAAATACCCAGTAAATTAAAAATGAGACTATTCCGCTTTTTAAAAAAACTAAAACCCAACTACGACAAAAAACGACGCTGAAAAAGTATAAAACAAGATTTTCAGAATACTGAACGGAACAAAATTATTAATGTAGTTGCAAGTAAATGGACAAAGTAGACTCTACCAAGATGCCTTCGTTGTAAATTGACAATAATGTCATACAATACTATTCTGAAGTATGCAATATTCACCAAGTAGAGATAAATTTTCATGTTTGGAAGGGCGTAGTCACACGTTCTCAAGGTGCTACGGTAGGTAGGTATATGTAACATGTGACTACGTCTTTCCAAACATGAAAATTTATTTAGATATATATATTCAAAATGTACAAGTAAAGCGCTTTCAAATGATACCAAACACGGCATATTTATTTTAACTTAATTTTTTTACTCTGTATGTTCTGTCCGCTAGAGGGCGCCACATTAGATTTTGTGAAACTCCATATAGCCTATAACCAGCGGACAATTAAGACGCTTCTAATGATATGTCATTTGTCGAATTCTGATAAGTAGTTTAGAAGTTACGAGGGAACAGATGAACATACATACATACATACATACATACATACATACATACATACATACATACATACATAGCCTGTCAAAATCATAACCCTCCTTTTGCTTTGCCGTAGTCGGGTAAAAAGAGATTGTCGAATTTATTGATTAATAAATGTTACTATTCCATTGACGAATACATAAATTATGAGAAGTTGTAATCCTGACTGGACCTTATATGTATTGATATTTCATTTTTAATTTTAATGTATTTTTTTTTCTATTTTCGTTGTAATTTTATTTCACCTGACATGATATTTTTGATGACATTCTTTTAATTTTAATGACATTATTTTTGTATCTTATCGACATTCATTTAAAATCTGTTTTGCATACCTAATTTAAGGTAGTTAGTAATGGATCGATAAATAACTGAACATCTTCATTGTGTATCTACTAACAATGCAAATAAAATTTATTATCATTCCGTTTATTTTTCTACATATAGATATTCATTTACATTTTTAAATATTTATAAAAAACGTAAAAACATTTAAAAATATAAATATAAAATATAATATCATTTATTATTATTAATAAAAGTATCAAAGCGCACTACAATATGGTCTGCATACTTTTATTTGCTCTATAATCCTCATTTTTGTCTTATAATCGTTTACTAAGGTCCGTATTACAGAACGTTACTCAAGTACAGTTTAAACTCCAATCACTTGATCATTGCTTAAGTATAGAATCAGTGCTTGAGCATCTTTCTTATTCCAGAACGGTAATCAATCTATACTCAGCAAATCGACACTCAGTTCGAGCCTCAAGCAGAGATGTGTTTTGTCTATGCATCAGTCTGTTTTCGTTTACGATTTATTTAATTTACATAATAAGAAATATTTAATTGTATCCTAGGAACCCAAAAATTAATAAAAGGAACGTTGTTTTGTGAACCCTGAATAGTAAAATCCCACATTTATTGAAGTTAAACCTATTAGAAATCTTTTTTTGTATTATTTCATTCCATAAATGTTTTAACTGTCGTTCGTGCCCGCCCAAGAATATAACATTAAGGGTGTGGGTCGTGACTTTGACAGTTTTATGTAATCAACTTTCGCTAAAAGTGTAAACAATTTTTAGAAACTTGATAAATAATTTTAAGTTTGTTTCTCTGTATTTGCTAATGTACTCGTCATCATCATCACGCTAAAGTAGTTCGCTGCTGGAAATAGGCCTCTCTTGTTGCACACCATCCAATTCGAATTCCATGCTAAACAATGTATTATAAAGGATCAAACTGTCTATTACTTAGGAATCGCAGTAACTCTAATGGAAACGGAGAGAAAAAAGACCCTAGAGGAGCAATGATTATGAAAACAATAAGCTCCATAATTGGAGTAAAAAAGGAAAGGTATTTATCTCTGAATATATACCTCTACTTACTAATTTAATTAAACTAACCAAATGAATGTTGAAAACAGTAGCCAATACAAGATATATAATATGTACATTCATTCCCTTAATGCTTCGGTGCGACATCAGCTACGTTCTACTTGTCATTACCTACGATCCTTCGTTGCCAATATACTTCGCAATCCTTCCTTTTCATATTTTAGAAATGTATGTATGTTCTTGTCTATTTTATATTACTTATTTCTGCCCTTGCAATTGGATAGTGTATTTTATTAACTATATGGTATTTGTTTGTTTACAGGTCCAAGTTTGAATGCTCATATGAAAGTCACCCATCACCTACCATTTAACCTGATGCAAGGACGTGGAGTATGGTGACGGAGGAGCTCAAGCTACATGTGTAAAGATGTGGAATGGGAGTGGCATGAGATATAATTGGAAAACTTAAAATAAAGAATTTATAACAATTATGTAGCGTTGTTAGTTATTAGGTACACATCACAATAAATCGTTTCTACAAAATGACTCTTGTTATTTGTGTAACTGCCATAATATGGCTTTTCTTTCGTTCTGGGCCTTGGAGCTGCCGTCCTAAGTTTTCCCATGGGATAACACATTAAATAAGCACTATTTGTCATGAACTTATTCTCTTCAAACCTCCTGAGCCTCCTGTTTGAGCATCCCTTATTAATCCTATATCCAATTAATAGATCTTTTCATTCACAAGATAAGATTTAATAAAATGCATTTTAAGAACCCAAATAATTAGGATATAGCGTGTGATTGTGCTGTTCTGGATCAACACAACGTTGATCCAGAACAGCACAATCACACATTTATATGAACAAAAGTGTGCTCACACAGCCTGTTACTATAAATACAATTTAGGCATAACTAAATCAAAAATTTAATAATTTTCACCACATCTTGAGAAAATCTGTACCTCTTTTTAAATGATTCGCAATTCTAAGGGCCCTGTATATCGCGCAAATATCTTAGAGGAACTAAGTTTAATCTACTAAAATTATCGTTAAATAAATTATCATAATGGTCTATTTCTTCAAATACATCCATTTTGATTCAAATAATATTAAGAAAAACAATATTTGAATTCTACAATGCAGCTAGAAATAGATAGAACAAAAATCAGAAATGACATGAGTACATGACAATGCCAATATATTAAGGTAATCTATGCTCAAGCGTGGTCCCGACCACACTTGAGTGATGATCAATGCTTATGCATGATTCAATAAAGTCCAACTCAGCTGATCTATGATCAACGAATCTATGCTTGAGGGTCGTTCTAAAATCAAAACTCGACTCAAATCTAGTTTTAAATATAGATCAATGCTTGAGTAACTTTCTGTAATACGGACCTTAGTAAATTTGAAACTTCTAGTGGATAAATACAAACAGTAACATGATTACATACCTGTTTTAGCAACTGTTCAAGCATAAATATCACCTATATTTAAAAAAAATTGTCCAACTTCGTGTTCTAGCAAACATCGCCGATATACTTTAAAAATTATTTTCGTAGCTCCACTTTTATTTGTTTTGCTCATTTTTAATTACCTTTGAAAAGCAATAATAAATGCAGTTGATATCGAGTTACAAAACAAATATACGAATACGACAGCCGATGACATTCGATGTACTATAATTTAGTGTTACCCTACTTTTAAACTTTTTATTTCCAGAAACATTTTGTTTTGGTTTGCTTCTTTCCGTTCTTCTGAACGGAAAAGGCAAAGGCATAGTACGCCATACAGCCTAGACTTCAGTATGTTTTTTCCTGAGTTTTATACCCTAACTTATACTATACTCTGTTTTTTACTAACACTCGTAATGTCAGTTTAGTCTACGAGATTAAAAAACAGAGTATAGCCTATGTTAACCTTTTATTTTTTTTGTTTTCGGGGTGGAAATCCTCATAGGATGTCCGCTGTCCTAGGGTGGGCGACGGGGTCTGTCAGACTTTTACTGACTAAAACCACCCCGGTGTCTCTTCTATCACGAGCGCGCGTAGGGCCGTGGGAGTCTAAATTCTTCCGCAGCCCCACACTCTCGTGCTGGCCCGGTCTGCCCGGGCCTCGTCTCCGGCACGGGGTAGTGGGGTGTTAAGCTACCCCGTGCATCGCCTCAGAGGCGCGCGCTGACACTCGCGCGCGCCTCCGCCTCGGGGTCCATCGAATAGGGGGCGGGGACTTCCCCATGTCCCTCGCCCCTGGACCCATTCATGGGGGCGGAAGAGGGCGTTATCCGCCCTTCTTCGGCGCCCGGTGCGTCTTCTGCGGCCCGGGAAGGGAGTTGAGATCTCCCTCTCCCGTTCCGCAGCTTCCTTCTGCGACATCACGTCCTCGCAGAAGGAAGCTTAAGTTAACCTAACTTATCTCCTTTCCGTATCCCGCGTAGGGCTGACAAGGAGGAAGTTTGGGTAAGGTCATGATGTGGCCACTATGGTACAATATTTCACTGTTCTTTATAAATTATTCACTGAATGCACTTTTTACTACTTAGATCACGCGCTTTTATTTAGTAAAAAACACAATAAATATTTTTTTTTTAAATAATTTTCGTGACACTCCGCCAAACTCCGTTCCAGAAACATTCAACTTCACGACTTTATTTTCGACTTTTTTTTTACCTACATTGATGTCGTGTAAAGAAATGAGGCAGAAGGATATTTGTTTCATCGAGCGTGCGGCTATTGCACAATTACTTATCAAAACAAAGTTTGACAGTTAAGGTGCAGATAGTCGTCGCCGTCTACTTAAAAATTCGGACTTTCAGTGCTGCAGCGTTTTCGTGATGTTTTAAAATTTAGACTCAATAACTCAACCATTAAAAAAAAAAAACGTGTTTTTAGTAGCGTTGAGCATATTTTTAGTATCGTTGTAAAAGTGATAGTGGAAAAAAAAAACAAAATTCCTTTCGTTCGTATTTTATTTATTTTATTTTATTTTATAAGTACAGTGACAAACTACAGACTAAGACAATCAACACAGTTAATACGACATACAGTACATTAATCTGAAGTCCAATTATTCCTGTACATAACATTCAATGATTAATAATTATGCTTCGTTAGAGACGGAATTAATATGGGTAAGTTCCCAAGTGACAATATACAAACAATTACAACCTACAATCTATACCTACAAACAATTTCTAAACTCGTTAAAACTGCTCAGAAACAAGTCTACCTTAGCGCATATTGTATTATATTGATGACACATTCTGGATAACGGGTTATTCTTTGAAACATTATTGTTACTAGCGGGAATACTGAATAATTGTGGAGTGCGTACAGATCGAGATGGTATTTTAAAGTTTAACTGGTCAAGTAATTTAGAATCAAAGGAGCCGTTAGCAATTTTATGCAGTATACTTAAATCACTGACCCATCTCCTTCTCTCAAGACTCCTCATGAGAAAGTGTGTAAGTCGCTCTTGGTAATTGGGGAGTTTACGTCTGAGACCACATTTTGCGCATAAAATTCTGACAACTCTTCTCTGTACAGATTCTATGCGATCTATGTGAGTAATATATATTGGAGACCACACAGAGGAGCAGTACTCCAATATAGACCTTAATAGGGAATAGTACAGCATCAAGAAAGTTTGAGGATCTTTAAATGGTTTGGCATTTCGCAATATAAAAGATAGTAAACGGTTGGCCTTATTACAAATGTGATCGTAATGCGGTCTAAATGACAAAACAGAATCAAACATTACACCCAGGTCACGCACTACTTTTACCCTATCTATTACTACTTCCCTAATAGTGTAGTTATAGTTAATTATGTTTTTACTATTCTTTGAAAATGTTATAACCTGACATTTTTTGGTGTTTAGTGACATCGAGTTCTCTTCACACCATTTAGCAATTGTATCAAGATCTGACTGAAGGATCTCGCAGTCTTGATTATTTGAGATACGCCTGTAAATTTTTATATCATCTGCGTAAGCTAGGCATTCGCTTTTAACCTTACTTAGCAAATCATTAACGAACACCAAAAATAACAATGGACCCAAATTCGATCCTTGGGGCACTCCAGATGTTGCTTCAAATGGTATAGAGTCGTACCCGCTTAGTGCAACTAGTTGTGTACGATTCAATAGATAAGACAAAAGCCATCTATAAAGAGTCCCAAGAGTCCCGTGAATCCCGACGTGATACAACTTTGCAAGCAATATAAAATGATCAACCCGATCGAAGGCTTTTGAAAAATCCGTGTATATTGAGTCTACCTGACGTTTCCAATTAAATAAATCACATAGGTATGTATAGAACTTTTTTTTATCAGTAATATTAGGCTATTAATAACGTTTTACTGTATTCATAATTTGTGTATAACGTGCCCTAGACGTAAATTCGTCTTTAAAAACACAAACTTATCAATAATATTTGTAACAATAGCTTGAAAATTTAAAAGAGTGTCCATGGAGTTTCTTGCCCGTTCTTCTCCATAGGTACCTACTCTTTGGAATGGGCGACTAGCTTCATCTTATTGACTGACCGACCTTCTGACAATTCAAAAGTGCCTGTAACTGGTTTATTTGAAATAAATGATTTGATTTGAAACGAAATATGATTATTCATCAACAAACAGACGCGTAAATATAATTATTTTCTGTGCGGGGTAAAGCAAAAACTGTCATAGGTCTGTCAAGCAGTGCGCCTCAGCGGTCACTGCTATTATTAGTATACTCTTTGGGTCACTGTCGCTAGACGCTAAGCATAGAAGTGAAAGAGAAGGCAATGGACGCCGCGATGGAGCGACGTTTCGTTCACGTTATTTATCATTAAATACATTACTTATTTTAGAATATCTTAGTTAAATTGATAAATAAAAACAATGGTTTCATTTACTATTATATTTATCATCGCTCTTCTAAATTTTATCAAGATTTGATGATTAATAATACAGTTACAACGGTTATAAATTCAATTTTAGTGGTTATTTTAGGATTTATTTCTATCGAGAAAATTAATTGAAAACGTATTTTGAAAACAATGGTTTCCTGCTACATATAATCAAGATTAACATATAAATTTTTGGCTGCTCCTAAATGTATATATTTGGCTAAAAAACTGTTTTTGAAGCCTATTTTTACTGAGCACAGCGCCTGAAGTCGTTGAGTAGTAAATTTTTTTGAGCATTATGCATGCATACATTAATATTGGTTAAAAAGTCTTTTATAATAATAATATCTAATACGTAAGTATTTCGTGGTTTTTAATTTTTATTATTTATTCGGAGCTATATCTTAAAAATGTTTTCTTCTATTTAGAATTAGGTTAAAAGTGTGTTAAAGGTAAGAAATCATTAGGTTTATTAGTTCTATTTATATGCAAATAATGCGTTGGAAACTTTCAAGACGTATTTTCATAGTAAACTAACTGTAAACGTTACGGTTTCTTACTTTTTATCCACTTTTCATTACACTTTTTAGTAGAACATAATTGTAAGGGTTTGGTGAGTATGTACACAGAAAATATAACAGCAAATTTAGTTGTACCGCACTTAACTGCTCGGCCGCTCCACAGTGACTGTGCGGCTAGCGTCTCGTAATCTCGTTACTCGCTAGCCACACTCCCCACCACTGAGCGCCCCACCAGCCAGCGTGCTACATTTATTATACGTAATACATACACTACAATATTTTTAAAATATAGCTCCAGTTTAATAACAAAAATTGAAAACCACGAAATATGACACTAAAGTCCGTATTCCAGAAGGAAACTCAAGCATTAATCTCTGCTTAAGCATTACTTAAAACTAGTTTCAACCAATCAAATGGCTTAAACCGAGACTTAAGAAGAGCTTGAGTTTTGAGTGACGTTCTTTGGAAAGAGTGAAAATGGATGATGAGACATTTCTTAAATAATAGTGGTATGTCTACGGCTTTGTGGTAAATAATACAACAAGTTTATTTTCAATACGCTTTATTGATTTTACACTTTATAAAACAACAGTTCTAAATAATACATGGAGATAGCCTTGACATTTTTGTTTGCTGGCACCATTTCAGCACAGGTGTGAGAGGAATGCAACTAAAGCTTTTCGAACCCTATCTCAAAGACCATACACAGATCGTTAAGATAAACAATCACATACGTACCGAAAAAACAATTACACACGGAGTTCCACAAGGCAGTGTGGTCGCGCCTACTCTGTTTTTAATTTATATTAACGACCTGTGTGCGCTTAATCTCGACAAGGGCAAAATATTTACTTTTGCTGACGACACTGCCCTTATATTTAATTCTGATACCTGGCGAAGCGTTTACAAAAATGCTCAATCAGGGCTGAATAAGGTGTAAAAATGGTCGCATGAAAATGTTCTTAACCTAAATGTAGATAAAAGTAAATATATCAAGTTTTCTATGCGAAAGATTTCTCAGGCTCTCAATTATCTATCACCACCCATAAATGCCCCATCCCTTACAGCACGAATTGCACGTACATCTGCTTAGACAGAACAAATTCTATAAAATACCTTGGAGTGTTGCTGTCGTTGCTGAACCCCTGCTTGGGTTTCTATCCGCACATAGACACCCTTACCTCCAGGATACGTAAATTAATTTATGTATATAAAACCCTAAGACACGTGGCAGGTGAATGCCTTAGGAAGACGGTCTACTACGCACTCTGTCAGTCTTTGTTAACATATTGCATAACAACATGGGGTGGCCCATTAACTTCAGAACCTTGCGCCCAACCTGCTAGCGACTTGGCAAGTATCACATCCTTTAGTGCTAGCGGACCCCGGGCTCCAACGCGAAAGCCGCGGATGCAACCGGGACAAACGCTGAGATGATGATGATGATGATGACATCCTTTAGTGACGAAAATGTGACGCACATTTTTATATTCGCTATAATTTGTGACGGCCTTGGTCTGGTCAATATTGCTTGTTGAAGCAATGGCTGTTTACACCATTGCTTCAACAAACAATAGCTGCAGTTTTCATTATTCTGCAGTGACGGATATGTGACATTAGTGCCAGGAGCATTTAGACTTGTTAAGTCTATGTTTGTAC
The DNA here is from genome assembly GCA_017933935.1 of Sesamia nonagrioides. NCBI lineage: Eukaryota > Metazoa > Arthropoda > Insecta > Lepidoptera > Noctuidae > Sesamia > Sesamia nonagrioides. The sequence goes on along the minus strand of JADWQK010002025.1, from coordinate 18,499 downwards.
AAAAATTATTGTTACCCTTTTCAATGTATGGTAAATGTGGTGTTCACTATAATCACTTATAGGGGCTTTGAGGTTTGAAGTAAAACCACCAAGTTATCAGTAAGTACACACAGCTTAAGGTGCACGTCTAGTCGCCACTCGGGATAGAGTGGGAATGCCTTGAGGTGCTACATTAAGCTGTGTGCCACATTTAATTGTATATACATCACATCTCTTCCTTTTTATATGTTAATTGATGTTTAACAATATTTATCATTTAGACGTTAATTGCTTTATAAAGTAAGATAACAATTTTAGACATTTAATTTCAATCCATTAAGTTTAAAGTAGCCACTAAAACATTTAGAAGATAATTACGTTTTAAGTACAGTTCAATATTTCACATTAAGCTACAATCATTAAACAGTACCTATACAGTATGAATTAAAATTATTTATCTGATATGGTTCTTCTTTTACCTGATAAGATAACAATTTTAAACATTTAGATCAGTTCTTATTTATCTGATACGATAACAATTTTTTAACTTTTACGTTAGTTCTTCTTTATCTGATATGATAACCATTTGAAACATTTAGATTATTTCATTAAGTTTCACAAATTAAGTTTCACAAATTAAGTTTCACAAATAATTGTGCTTTGAGTATAATATAGTACATAAATATTTCGCATGAAGCTTACAATATTTAAACAATCGTTAATATGTGAATTATTCTTTATCTGACGCTTCGTGATCGAGAGCGTTTCACATAAATATGTCGCATGAAGTTTGCAATATTTACACAGTCGTTAACATTTGAATTCTTCTTTATTAGACGCTTCGTGATCGACAACTTTTCATTGACCTTCTACCTTTTTGGTGTACGATGCTCAGTCTGTACTCTTTACCAGTTTCATCATTTCTTGTACTTATCTCGCTTCATTGAGCATTTGTGTAACTGTATGCGGTGTGTGATCAAATTGTTGAATCAATTTGTTTTCAATTATATAATAATATATTAGATTTTCTTGTGGAGTAATAAGGTCTTTCCAGTCTTGACTTCGCCGCGCAATCTGATTTTGTTTTTTTTATATAATTGTCAGAGAGGCCGGTTCATTCAGTTTCCTTTTGTTTAATTTGTGTAGATTTCATTATTTTCTTTTTATCCTCTTCAATACGATGATAATAAAATTATAATTCCCACTACACAGCGGATCCAAAAACCAACATCAGTATTCAGTCAAATTTTTTAATGGTTACTGGTGGAATTAGGCCTGAGACTAAAGTATTTTAGTCTAGTAAGTATTTTAGTAGTTCTAGTTCTGTTTTGGAGGTTGTATAGCCTCTGCAGTAATTTATAACACGGTGCTGCTCGTCATCTGTTACTTGAACTTGGCTCGACACGCTACCGCGTGTCTAGATTACTTTCGCACCTTTATGCGTGACTCAGTCTTTATATTAACAATGCCTGGGTTAAATTCTTGGGCTGCTTCTTATATACATATAATAAGACTCCATTATGTGTCAAAGTTCATGTTCTATTAAGTTGTAGCTGTTTATTGAAACCTCCCAAGCATTATTTTGTAAAACGTCTTTGATTATTTAAATTCATTATTCAATGATTTAATGATTGTTCTAGGGGATAATGCTATGGGTCGCTTGTGTGAACATCTAGCTAATATGATGTTCATGTTCAAAACTTTTTTGTATGTTGTTACTTTTATTTATTTTTATCATCCTATAACCTCTAGAGGTTATGGTCTGTGATAAGTTCATTTTTTTAAATGGTTCTTTAGTCGGTTTGACAATACGTTTTTAACGTTTATCATTCCGAAGGAAATGATGCGGCGTCTTTGGCGACGTACTGAATCAGTAGGTACAGCCTCTAGATGAACAGGACTTGCATCAGCAATTACTGAATACGGTCTTTTGAGTAGCCAAGCCTGAGAATCTCAGACAGACATGTTTTATTGTTTGATCCATAGGCCAGAATGTACCTACCTATATATTGACATTTTGTGCATATTGCTTTTTTGTATTTGACAATGGGATCTGTTAAGGTTGACAAATCGGTGATCGATCAACAAAATTGAAACCTTTTGTTCAATGGTTTCTGGTGGTCTAAAAGACTCTATTGTTCAAATTTATTTGTCACATGGTTGACGCTTGATGATGATTTCTTTTTTTTTTATGAATTTCTCCTGTATCGTGGATGCGTTTACAACACATAAACTCACATACACAAACACCTAGTCCCAGAAAAACTATTGGTAAGTCGTACTAATATGTATTTGTTCCGTGCGGGAATCAAACCCGCGACACGAAATGCAGCAGTCAAACATTTAACCACATACGCCAACCGTGCCGTCATACGAAAATTTAATCCATAACACAGAATCTGAATAGTGTTGAAATGAAGAATTATTTAGTTTTGTTCAGTAAATCATTATTGTCCTTCAGATGTTCTCTTTCATCACATCCAACGACAATAATGACGTGAATAAAATTTTCATTGCATGGCAATAAGATTATCCATGATTTTTTTTTTAAATGTTCAAGGACCACTTTATTGATTTTCTCTAATGACAGCTTTGTTGGTAGCACAACTACAAATATCAATATCGGGCTTAGAATCGCTAAGATTATCCATGATTTTTTTTAAATGTTCAAGGACCACTTTATTGATTTTCTCTAATGACAGCTTTGTTGGTAGCACAACTACAAATTGTACCAGTTCGACTTTGTTTTGTTTTTTTTTTTTCATATCAAGGTAATTGGTTTATTGACAAACGGGTGTACCTTTTTTGACATCTATCGGAACATCTTTTAATTAGGGAAATGATTTAACCCTAATGGAATTGAGATGAAAACTTAGTTTCTTGATAAATTTTTTATAACAACGTTTTGCCGTTACCTACTGATTTCGACCTAGCTTTTATGGGTGCATCAAACAATCCCAATATTTTTATAGATGTTAGGCACCATAAGCCATGAATGTTTTGTCCAGAGACATTTGCTGGTTGGAGACTATACTTTAGATAGTTTCATTAACTTTCAAGTTTTATCATTTATTATGATAAATCTACTACGGGAATCAGTGAGCATTGTCTCTATGTAGACAGACTAGACTTTTTATTTTTATGAGTTTTCATTTTTTTTGGGGTCCTTAGCTTTATTGTTGTCAATTGACTCGAGGTTAAGAGTTTTTCTTTCGTTGATCCTGGTTCTGCAGTGGGTCTTGAAATGTCCTCGGAACCATATTTTATGTAATTTTGGTTAATTGCAGGGCAGGAACAATATCACTTTTGTAACTTTGCAATTTCTGTTTTTGCCATAATTTATGCGATTCTGATTAATTGCAGGGCAGGAACAATTATCACTTTTGTGATTTTGCAACTCATTTTTGTTTAGTGTCAATTTTGCCATATTTTAAGCAATTCTGATTAACTGCAGGGCAGGAATAATTATGTATCACTTTTGTGATGGGTTGCTTGAGGAACAATTATCTATCACTTTTGTGATGGTTTTGCAAGCAACCTCTTTTTAATTAAAAGTATTTGCTTTTAGTGTCGTTTTTGTTTAGTGTCAATTTTGTTGAGGCTGGTACTTGTTGAACTTGTACTGGCTATTGTGGCATTTTCGCACCGTTTTACAGATTCACAGAATACAGAATTTTATATCTTTTCGATTGTTGCTGTCACAAATTCAGTTTTCATGTTGCTGTGCCAAGTCAGAGATATAGACAGCACGTATTGTAGTAAGAGAATTTACAGATTACTAAATAATTTAATGTAACTCGAATTATTTCTTATCATCGTTTAATAATCAACAAAAGTACCTACATGTAGATTTCCTGTTGAAATATAATCAAACACTTTGGTTATTTATAACTAATTGTTCTTTCTCGACTGTTCAAAGGGTTTTGTGCTTAAGCGGCTCACCTCACAAAGGTTCTTTATTAACGCTCTAAGTATTAAGTGTAAACTTTTAAATAAACAAGCTTTAGTAAGCGAGTCTCACAGAAGGAGACACCTTAATTACGCTCTAAGTGGCGTGCCACAATTCCAACGGTCACTAGATTTCTTTTGTTTATTACAATAGCCAGCCAAAATGCTTTGATTTGACTAAAATTAGTTCAATCATTACAACCAGTTCAACCTTCACAGATTTTATATAGACACTAGTTAGTTTTAACCGGCAAGAATAATTATTCTTTACCTTACTTCGATTTGACCGAAGGGGGACTTTTGTTAAAACTGATACATTTACGTTATTTTATTATGACACTAGTGTTAGTCTTAACAGTAAGATAATAAATAATTCCGTACTTTTGTTGGAACTTCTGTTAAAACTGGCACATTAACGATATTTTCGTTGGAACGTTTTTTCCTTATTTATTTTGTGTAATACACTGTTTTAATAATTGTAAAGATATTTTTTTTCTTTACTTCGATTTTACCGAAGTGGAACTTTAGTTAAAATTGTTACATTAACGATGTTTTCATTGGAATGTTTTTTATTTCTGAATTTTGTGTATTACACAAGTTAGTTTTTATAGTAAGATAATAATTTCTTACTTTACTTCGATTTTACCGAAGTGGAACTTTTGATCAGATTTATACATTCACGATATTTTCTTTAGAATGTATTTTTTATTTTCCTTGAGTTGTGTGTACTTAAATTATTGGTTTCGTTGTGTCACTTTTCATGATTTTTTCGAATAATTTTTCATTGGTAGGTATTATCTACATACGGATTTGGTCAACCGTTCAGTAAGCATTTAGGTCATAATTTAAGGTATTGTACCCATATTTACATAAATGGTACCCGTTTAGCTTTTCCTATGTTGTATGTTGGAGTCGGCTTTCAGTCCAACCGTTTTCGGCAGAATACCAGTATTTTCAACGGAACGACTGCCTGCCCGACCTCCACAATCCAGTTATTGGGCAATTCCCCATGGTAAGACTGGTTGTCAAACTTTCGGGCTACTGACTACCCATAACGACTGTCAAATATCCACAAATGTTAGCCGGGAGCAACGGTTCAACGTGCTGTTTAATCTTGTGTAACACACTATCAGTAGCAGTAGGTTTCATTTTGACAGTTCAACAACATTCATTGCGTTATTTACGTTGTTGAGCACACATTTTCGAACATAATATGAAACAATGGATTGGCAATATGCTTCGAAATGATTCCAATTAATAGTAATGGCGCGCTACACAATTAGGGTGCTGATCGATCGACCTTTGCGGGGCTGTCAATGGTTAGCCACGAGCCCCACGATGATTTTATATTAGGTATTTGAGTTGAATTTAAGTGGTCGATCTGTGCATCACATTCTCGTCTCAGCTGATCGCCAACGTAGATTGAGCATAGATAAGAAGTCAATTGCTCAAAGATACATGAATTTATATGGAAATTGCAACCACCACGACCAGTGTATGGTTACACTTAAGTTTTTTTTTTTTTTTTTTGTATATATAAAACTCTCTACACAAACAAACACTGTGCAAACATATTTTCATGCTGACCAATTTCCGTAAGCAGATAATTTCAGTAATAGTTTTACTTACTGCGCTTTTACTCGTCGCCAATGTGGTGTTCACTATAATCACTTATAGGGGCTTTGAGGTTTGAAGTAAAACCACCAAGTTATCAGTAAGTACACACAGCTTAAGGTGCACGTCTAGTCGCCACTCGGGATAGAGTGGGAATGCCTTGAGGTGCTACATTAAGCTGTGTGCCACATTTAATTGTATATACATCACAGTAAACTTTCATTATCCCATAACTTTTCTAAATGACAGTAACGAAGTCTAAATGCTAGTGGCACTAATGTCACATATCCGTCACCGCAAAATAATTAAAGTTTCAAACTCTTTGGTCCAGCCATTGTCGAGATACACGGTGAATATAAAAATGTGCGTCACATTTTCGTCAATATAGGATGTGATACTTGCCAAGTCGCTAGCAGGTTGGGCGCAATGTTCTGAAGTTAATGGTGGCGTACCTAAATCGACTCTTCTTCAACTCGAAAGGGCGCAGAGGGTATTTCCAAAGGTATCATCTTTTCGACCATTCCGCTACCCCACAACCGACTTGTACCGAGAAAGTAGGGTTCTTACGGTTCGTCAACTGTTCATTCTGCAGACTGTAATGAGACAACACACACTTCTTTATTATAGTCCCTCACCTATGATCGGTAAAAGGCGCTACGACCCCGTCGCCCGGCTGTTAACAGACTTTGAACTTGCTTCTCTGAACGATTCCTTTGTTTTCTCGGAAGCTACCTCTATAATAGAATTAAAAAAAATCATAACATCTTTCCACTCACGAAACATCTCTGTGAGAAAAAGCTTAATGGATGGCTAAAGACTCTTGACTACGATATTACCTAAAATCTACTATCTATCTCAAAATAGTCACAACATTGTCTTACCGATTATATCTATCTATATGTTACCACACGCACATACAACAAGCAGTATAACAAGTGAAGGTTTTCGTCACTCACACTTTCACATCCTCACACTTGTCCATATCGACACACTTACAAAATATCTACACTCCCCACAACAACTTCTTCCTATGAGTAATCATTGTTTACACATGTGTCTACCGATCACATAGCGGTGATCAGGAGACAACTCGATGATTTGACCACCTCAGTGAGGCTGCTGACAATGCGCTGCACCGGCACCCTGACGCACAGTTCGTCGCTCTGGGGGACTTCAACTCCTGCCACCAGGGGCGGATCGTGAGTTTGTGGGGCCCTGGGCTAAACTACTTAGGGGCCTATCTAAGTACTCAACTAATAGCCATGTCAAAATAGTTATTTAAGCCACTGTCAAGCAATGATAGCTATTGTAAAATAAACGATAGTTTGTCACAATAGATCCCGACCTTGAAATAATTGGTAGGTAACACTTTTCATATTTTTCCTTGATTTATGTGGTAGCAATTCTTTTATTGTCTCCATAGCTATTTCTCTCATTTCAGGAAGCGTTAAGATATTGTCCATTTCGCTATTATCGCTGATATCACTCATTTTCAAAACAATTTTATTTAAAATAGCGCGTTGTGCGCAATAGTTTTGTTGTTATAATCCCACAAATGAAAGGCAAAGGCAATTCTATACAGCCTAATAACATGCGATGTTTAGTCGTGACGCAAATACGCGCGCTTTTCGCCATAATCATATGTTGATTTTTTGTAGCCATAGCCATAAAAAAGAAGTTTCATTGTAGTACGGTTTATCCGTGTGGTCATTGTAACACGACTTGACAGGAATGAGTACCTACTATTGCGATATGACTTTTGGTTATGTATAAAGCAAATTACTAAATGGTCTTAAAAAAAACTGTTTCTATAACTCTTTATTGCACAAAAAAACATAAATATTACCTAAATCTACGCACGAATTAGTTTTACAAAAGGCGGCTTTAGTGCTATAGCCATGGGCGTACCCAGGTAGGGGCAAGGGGGCGCAGCTGCCCCCCTTGGAAATTTGTGGTGTTTGAAGGTGTTTTGGTGGTCACAGGAGCTTACGTCTTTGGGCAAGGCGTGCGTGGCTGCGCGACACCGGTACACCAGGCATCGCAGGCTCCACAGGCTCCGGGCCATACAGGCGGAGCTTTACGAGGGATACAGAGTGGCAAAGACCGCCCTCTGAGGAGAGATCCAGCGGGTCAAAGGGCTGGCCCGGGACTCTGAACAGAGACCCGACGGGATACCCTTACAAAATGGTGCGGATTAAACTCCGGCAACTCAAGCGAGCGGGCCTGGATTTGGCGAAGAGCCAGTTTGACTTCCGCAGGGGGCGCTCTACGGTGGACGCCAATATGCTCGTGCGAGCCCTCAAGACAGGGGATGCTGGGGCTCGGGGTAGGGTTGTCTTGGCGGTGTCTTTAAACATCGCCAACGCCTTCAACACCCTACCCTGGAGTTGCATCAGGGAGGCATTCCGGTATCACCGGATGCCGACCTATCTCTGTCGAGTGGTCGAGGCCTATCTGACGGACAGGGCCGTAATCTACCCCGGTCACTAAGAAGTGTGGAACCGGCGAGAGATATCGTGCGGAGTTCCACAGGGATCGGTGCTGGGACCGCATCTGTGGAATTTCGGGTACGACTGGGTGCTACGCGCCAACCGGTGAAAAAATACGGTGAAAAATATCGGTGTCAGCGTAGTTTGTTACGCTGACGACACGCTAGTTCTGGCACAAGGGAGGTCGCACCAGGCGGCGGCTGACGCAGTGACCCTCTGGGTTGCGACAATCGTGGAGAGGATCCGGCAATTGGGACTCGAGGTGGCCCTGCAGAAGTCCGAGACCTAACCTAAGATATTCTAAAATAAGTAATGTATTTAATGATAAATAACGTGAACGAAACGTCGCTCCATCGCGGCGTCCATTGCCTTCTCTTTCACTTCTATGCTTAGCGTCTAGCGACAGTGACCGCTGAGGCGCGCTGCTTGACAGACCTATGACAGTTTTTGCTTTACCCCGCACAGAAAATAATTATATTTACGTGTCTGTTTGTTGATGAATAATCATATTTCGTTTCAAATCAAATCATTTATTTCAAATAAACCAGTTACAGGCACTTTTGAATTGTCAGAAGGTCGGTCAGTCAATAAGATGAAGCTAGTCGCCCATTCCAAAGAGTAGGTACCTATGGAGAAGAACGGGCAAGAAACTCCATGGACACTCTTTTAAATTTTCAAGCTATTGTTACAAATATTTGATTATATCATTCATGTTGAAATCAACCGTGTGAGAACGATGCAGAAATATATTGTACGCTGAGAGCGTCCATAGAAAATACACAAAAATCAATTCAGAAATTAAAATACGCCATGGCAGTTATGAGATGACCAGTCCCCACTGACGGCGTCCGTTCACGAACATGACGTATGGATCAGCATCATTCAGCTCAACCATATTGAAGGGAACCCAATAACCCAACACACACGCCACCATCAGCGAGACATTTGAGTGAGCATGACATACTCTCAACAGCCAGAGCACAATCAAGTTAATAAAAATGACTAACCCAACAAATAAATGCCTTACAGCACATTCGTACATTGTGCTAACACGTTTGCCATGCAATTATACAATACAAGAAATTGAATCTACACAATGCTAATCTTAGCATACTATCTAGTATTGTCCAAGGTTCAGCAGCTCCAACAGTGTTCCCGAATACTAAGTTTAGCTCCTGTATAGCTGTACAAGTGCCGAACTGTCAGCAATACAATTCCGTAACGTACAATATGCTTGGCTACATAGTGTGTAATACAGGCTTTGAATTAATAACAAACAATTACATATTCAAACTACAAGAGGAAAAATCAAAGAACAATCAGTGTATAGAAATCGGACGCAGCTCAAGCCCAAGCCTTTTTGTCCTCAATATAATCCTTCACACTATAAAATGCTTTCTGACACAGCTTACGTTTAATGAAGGATTTGAATTTATTCAGGTTCAGATCTTGAACCACCTCTGGAAGTCCATTGTAAAATTGTATACATTGGCATCTGAAAGAGCCACCTATTTTCTTGAGCCTTGTTGTAGGTACAATAAATGTTTTTGCCCGGGTTCAAACCCCAGGTTTACATTATATGCTTTTTGTAGGTTTTAATTGAAATAAATGCTTTTTAATTTACTGTTGTATTTTTGCCGATATTTTATTTGATTTTTTTCTGTAATTATTCTTTCTTTTTATTTTCACCTGTATGTGTTCGGATTCAAACCCCAGTTTTACGTTGTATGCTTTTTGTTGGATTTCTTATTTGCAATAGTTTTTTTTTTTAATTATTATTAATAGCGGCCGAAGTTTTGTCTATCTTTATCTCTCTCAAAATCATCTATGAGGAAAGAGATAGTGCTAGACCGAAAGCATAGGCCATCTCTCTCAGTCTTTTCAAACCAAGAAAATATCGCAGATTATACGCGTACGGCATGTCCATTATAAGTCTATGCATGGATATATCATGATACGTCCATGAGATTTATATTGTTATAATCTTTGTCTGTGGTATTCCCTGTCCAAATCGTCTAATCTCAATATTGTCCTCAAAAGTGGTAAGGTTTAAGCGCTCTACACACAAAGTCCGGCACAGCCCGCCGACACAACCCAGCGGCTTATGTTGAAAGAAGCATGTCGGCAACCTCCGCCCGCGCGTGTTGCCCGCCGACATGTCGGCGGCTAGCGTTCGCAAGCGTTCAGTTGCCCGGCGACATTTCAGCTGTAGTTATGTGCTAGTATTTTAAATGCCAAATAAATTTCTGATGTCGAGCCGCAGACATGCCGCCGGCAAAGTTTTACAACTTGCTATGAATGAAACCGCCAACCTAGCCCGCCGGCAAAATGTTGCCGACATATGCCGCCGGGCCGGCGTGGTGTGTAGAGCACCTTAAGCATAGAATAAAGAGAGGGAAGTACGTTATCTTCATACAAACGGACCGCGCGCGGCTTGTATGTGTGCGCCATAGTATCTATGCGTCGCCGCACGCACACCTAAACACAATATTAGAGTGCCTATGACTGCGCTAGTCGCGGCTAGCACGGAACGAGGTTCGCGCGTCACGGCTTTTCGGCACATTAGCTTTTAAAAAATGATCACATAAACTGCAAAGTTGGTATGTCTATTTATGAACAAATAAAAGACTTATATTTTTCAAATTATATTTCTAAAAGTTATTTACAAGGATACGGATATATTACACATTAAAGTTTAATAACAACGCGTTTCGTAATAGTCGAAACCGAAGGAAGTAGGTATTTTTCTGTAGCTAATTTGTAATTTTGTATTAAATGTGTGATTCAATAGATGTTATGTTTGTATTATTTATATTTGTATTAATTAAAAATAAAAATAAATATGGTTCTTTATGTGTACAAAACTAAAAATAAAAATTACAAAAAAAAAAACTGACTAGTATATGTAAACTAAATACTAAGCAAATAATTTAAACATAAGCTCTTAGTCTATAAATATTTGTTAGCGGTTTGGGCGACAACCGTAACCGACGAAGCGCGGACAGTCGTCAACCCTAAGACAGTAGGCAATTAAAACGCGGATTGGGTCGCAGATAACCTACTTCCCCTCTTTATTCTATGCCTTAAGCGGGTCGAGAAAATAGACGGGCCCTCACCTAAATTACGGCTTCAACCGTCACAAACCTATAGGGTACAAAATTCCCTATAACAGTTTAGGCAACATGCTTAGCGAAACGTAACTGCATGTGTGTGGTGACAAACGATTAAATTATGGCCTTCCGGTAAAGATTTTTCTGAGCGATATAGATATGTAAGTGATGAAGGGCTTAAGTGAAATTACTGTCGTTATCGTTTCATTAAGAGTAGATACAAAGGTAAATCATAAGAGTATCGATTTTTTATTTAACCAAAATTAAACAAATAGAATATTAATCTAGATACTTTATTATCACTTGGCTTGTTTATCCTACGGATTGCTTCTGACCAACTCTTGGCAACAGTAACCTATTATTGGAGGTATAGTTCTTCTGCGGGCACAGCCTTGAACAAGGCTTCGACTGCCTCCACTGAGCGTGCTACGATGGCGTGAACTATCGGGGGGGCAATTTCCTGCATCACTTCACGCCAGTTTGTATTCACGAAGTTTACCACAGGTTCAGCTGAAACGAAAATAAGTTGGGACAGTTATGTAGGACTGAGAGCTAATTAGTAAAAATAAAAACATTCCATCAAAAAAAGGGTTTGCTTATATTTCCTGTGGTAAAGACGCTACTCACCCAAAATTTTATTGCCATTGAAGAGGTTTTCGAAGTTGAACGTGGCACCGGTCTTCACCTGGCTGTTCATGTGCCAGTGGTCGACGTGCCAGTGCTTCTTGCCATCGTCGCCGTCCACCGTCATCAGAGCTGTGCTCACTTTGATCACGATGTCACCTGGAACAAAAAAAGGTCAAAACCAATACCTACCAAATAAGTTAGCAACTAAAAACCAAATACACACATCAAAAGTGTCTAGGGATCAAGCATTTTTATGCGGATTTCTTGAGATTGAGATGTGGCTTTGTAATAAATTTATGATTTTATAAATTTATATGGATCCTTTTTGGTGCATTTCATAATTTGAATCAGGAACTGTGAATCAAATTCGAGTAAAAGATGAAAATCAGCTGTCAATATTTTCCCTATAAAAACATACAACGCATTGAAGACATTATTAGTGCTACTGTTTCCCTACTACTGATTAAAACCAACGTTATTATGGAGCGGCGACGTCATTTAAGCAGGGAAGAAATGCTCAGAGCCGTGGGAATGATAGAAGCTGGTTCCCGGCAACGTACTGTGGCTTTAGCTCTGAATACAAGTCAGAGTGTTATCAGTCGACTTTGGACACGTTACCGAAGCACTGGTACCGTGGCTGAGCGCCATGGAGGACGGTATCGCTGCACCACACGGAGACAAGACCGATACATTCAAATCTTAACTCGAAGAGCTCCAACAATAACCGCCATGATGTTAGCCGTGAGGCTTCATCACTCTTCAGGGAACTTAATTAGCGACCAAACAGTCAGAAACCGCTTGCATGAAGTGAACCTTCATTCCCGAAGACCGCTACGGGTACCACCTATAGCAATGCACAATCGTAGGATTCGATATCAATGGGCTCTTGAACACAGAAATTGGGCAGAAGAACAATGGCGTTTCGTGTGCTTTTCTGATGAGTCTCGTTTTGGTATGAGACCGGATACAAGACGTATACGACACTGGAGAACCCCTGGACGCCAACAGCGATTAAAATCCTGCCAGGAAGTCCATCCTTATAGTGGTGGAACCATCATGGTATGGGCGGGTATTTGGATCGGCGGAAGAACTGAGTTGATTTGGATCAGAGGCAACTTCAACGCTCAAATTTATGCTGAAACGATTGTATCAGACGTCATCGTTCCTCTACAAGTGCAAATCGGTCCCTTATTTCAGTTAATGCATGATAATGCACGACCGCACACCGCAAGAGTTGTAAGACAGACTCTCGCCGCAGCTAACATCAATGTCCTGCCCTGGCCTGCTCAGTCGCCAGACTTGAACCCGATTGAGCATGCATGGGATATGCTACAGAGAAGAGCTCTGCCGAATATGGAGGGTATCCAGTCGCAAGAAGACCTTTTTTGTTGTTGCAACGAACATGGGCGGCCATTCCACAGCGTGATTTGGATGAACTCATTTTGAGTATGCCAAACCGATGTTCTTGTGTTGTTAGTGTTCGCGGTAGAAACACGGATTATTAATTGTTTAAGTTACCCAATAAAATTTTAGAGAAAACTGTTATTTCAGTCTTTTTTTCGAACTTTTGTGTTAGTGGTTCAAATGTCAAATATCCCTTTATTAGGAAAATGGCAAATTTCTTTATTAATGCAAAGGTGACTTGGTTTATCGTTACTGTGACAAACGAAAACACTTTATTTGATGAATCCTTAAAGAAAATTTTAATTAATATCAATCAGGAGAAAAGTTATTGCAAAAATATATGTTGATCCCTAGACACTTTTGATGTGTGTATATTGGTCTTAAAATATTCCATTATATGAATGACGAGCGGCCGCCAGTGCCGCTCCTATTGGTCGCAGCGTGATGTTAACCTAAAGCCTTCCTGGATTAATGGGCTATCCAACGCAAAAATAATTATTCAAATCGGACCAGTAGTTCCTTAACAACAAACAAACTCTTCAGCTTTATATATTAGTATAGATTAAATCAACAAACTCCTCAGCTTTATATATTAGTATAGATTAATCTGAAGAGATTGAATTTGAAAAGTTTGTTGTTAAGGAACTACTGGTCCGATTTGAATAATTATTATTGCGTTGGATAGCCCATTAATCCAGGAAGGCTTTAGGTTAACATCACGCTGCGAGCAATAGGAGCGGGGCATAACTAATTCCACGCGAACGAAGTTGCTGGCGGTCGTATGTATTTATATGCCGCATTTCACGTGGACTAGGGACTGCGCAGGTTGAGTCGTGAACACGCAATAATGTAATTATTCCCATCAAGTTTCTGCTTCAAATCTTACTTAAGTGCCTCTATAAATAAAATATATCAGTCATATGTCTTCAAATCTTTGGTTCTCCACGCCCTTTAACCCCAATTTAGTGCGGTACCATACGATTGCTGCCATGCTGCTGAATCTATATGATGACTTACGTATATTGATGCGGTATTTGCCCTCGCCTTTGATGGGCAGGACGAGCAGTTGTCCGTCCAGCTTGTAGTCTCCAACCAGCTCGACGGTGCATCTGGTCGTTATCGACTGCTTGGCTTTCGTCAGGTCGTGCCTATCAAGTGAAATGAAAAATATTTTTTTAATATGGCTATAATTACGCAGGCACTTGTATTGTGTACAGGCTGGATGACATCACTGTCACCCAGCGTAAAAATGATTTGTGTGATACCTATGCTGTCAAAAATGAATTCAACAGCAGTTCTAGGGTTCAGTCTCCCAGAGGTAAAAATGGGACCCTATTACTAAGACACCTTTACTACCAGATTGTCTGCCTGTATGTCTATCAGCAGGCTGTTTCTCATGAACCGTATATTTAACAAAAAAAAACCTATATATAGTTGATAGGTCACTCAAATGGCAATGGAGAGGGCTATGCTTGGGGTTTCACTGAGTGATCAAATCAGAAATGAGGAGATCTATAGAAGAACGAGAGTAACCGACATAGCCCATGGGTGCTTTGGGGTCCCACCTCCATCTCTGGGACCCAAGTCAACCCCACCTGCCAGACGGTGCACCTGCTGACTCACGAACGGGGCTCTGACGCCGGCTTTCCCTTCGGGGTTGAGTGGTCGGACGGCAGTCGCACTCGTAATTAGCCAAACAAGCCAATCAATCATGGAGAGGAAAATAAGAAATGCACATGTCACAGCTAGGGCGCCGCCGCAAAACGGCGCGCAGGAGCCTCGCCCGACTCCTGTGACCTGTGGGCTAGGGCTACCGTGTCAGAGGCGGACACGGCTGGAGAAGCGAGCCCAATCCATGAAAATCCGTTTCGCGTCGTGGAACGTTGGCACGCTAACTGGACGCGCGAGAGAGCTGGCCGAAACTCTCCACAGGCGGAGGGTGGCCGTGGCGTTCCTGCAGGAGACTCGTTGGAAAGGCAGCAGATCCCGGCTTATTGGGAATGGCTACAAGCTGATCTACACGGGTGCACCTAGTGGGAGAAATGGGGTGGCCGTGGTGTTGTCTGACGAGCTCCAGGATGACGTCTTGGAGGTGAATCGCATCAGCGATCGGCTAATGTCGGTGCGGGTGCTTGTCAATGGGGTTATAACCCACTTGATAAGTGCCTACGCTCCACAGGCCGGGTGCGGTGAAGCCGAAAGGACGCTGTTCTGGACCCAGCTCGACGGATTGCTTTGCGGGATTCCGTTATCCCAGGGAATCGTTCTGGGTGGTGATTTGAACGGTCATGTGGGTGAGAGGTGTGGCGAGTTTGAGCGTGTTCACGGTGGCTTTGGGTACGGAAGCCGCAATGCGGAAGGAGACAGCATTCTCCGAATGTGTGCGGCTGCGGACCTTGCAATCGTGAACACCTACTTCAAAAAGAAGCCGGAGCACCTTGTCACCTACCGGAGCGGGCGAAGCGCTACCCAGATCGATTTTCTACTAACTAGGAGGCACCACATCGGCAAAGTAGCCAACTGCAAAGTCATACCCGGTGAGGGTCTCACTGCACAACACCGTCTCCTTGTCATGGACCTCTGCGTAAAGGCCCAACGTAGACGTGTAGAGGACTGTCGGCGCCAGATCCGGTGGTGGCTGCTTGATGAAAACAGGTCCCAGGATTTTGCGTCGGTTATTGGCGACAAGTGCGTCGGTACCGACGGAGAACCTATGCAAGACCACTGGGACAGGATCCAGGCAGCTATTACGGGGGCGGCGCGGGTGGTACTCGGCGTCTCTAAGGGCGGCCGCAAACGTGACAAGGAAACCTGGTGGTGGAACGACACAGTCCAGAGGGAGACTAAGGTGAAGAAAGCCCTCTTCAAAACGTGGC
This sequence comes from Sesamia nonagrioides, assembly GCA_017933935.1. Lineage (NCBI taxonomy): Eukaryota > Metazoa > Arthropoda > Insecta > Lepidoptera > Noctuidae > Sesamia > Sesamia nonagrioides. The sequence goes on along the minus strand of JADWQK010002025.1, from coordinate 2,452 downwards.
AAGCGACCGGATCTCCTGAAGATCGCGACGCATACAAGGTTGCCAAACGTGCCACCAAAAGAGCTGTAGCCAGAGCCAGACGAGACCACTTGCAGCCTCTCTACGAGAAGTTGGAATCGTCTGAGGGGCAAAAGCTTATTTACAAGTTGGCACGTTCCAGGGTCAAAGCGGCACAGGATATATCCAAGTGCCGTTGTGTAAAAGACCCAAATGGCAACCTGCTATGCGAGGACCTCGCGGTGAAGGAGAGATGGCGCTCGTACTTTCACGAGCTGCTGAACAAGCAGCATCAAGAGGTGCAAGCACCGGAACTCCCTCCGAACCTTGGACTAGTGCCTCTGATAACGCCTGAGGAAGTCCAAACGGCTCTTCGTCGTATGGGGAATCGGAAAGCTGTCGGAGCTGACGGGGTCCCCATTGAGGCCTGGAAGGCGATGGGTCCTCGCGGTGTGGGCATGCTAACTAACTTTTTCAATCGCGTGCTCCTGACCGGCAAAATCCCGAGCCAATGGAGGCTGAGTATAATTACTCCAGTCTTTAAAGGCAAGGGCTCAGTTCAGGAGTGTGGCAACTATCGCGGTATCAAGGTCATGTCCCACACCATGAAAATCTTTGAGAGGATCGTAGACTCCCGAATCCGGCAGGAGTGTGCTGTCTCGGAGTGTCAATATGGGTTTCGGCCAGGGTACGGAACCATGGACCCTATCTTCGCACTAAGGATCGCCATGGAGAGATACAGATCGAAGAGCACGCCTCTGCATATGCTCTTTCTAGATATGCAGAAGGCCTTCGACTGTGTCCCTCGAGGGGTGATCTGGTGGGCACTGAGGTCCAAAGGGGTGCCTGAAGCCTATGTCGACATAATTCGAGACATGTACCTCAATTCCGATTCCGTTGTCAGGACCGCTGTTGGCGACACTAAACCCTTCCCCATCACCGTCGGAGTCCACCAGGGATCCGTCCTTAGTCCGTTTCTGTTCAGCGTGATATTAGACGTTTTGTCGGCCAGTATCAAGGACTCACATGAGCAGCCTCCCTGGCTACTCATGTATGCTGAAGATATCGCGCTGGCGGACGCGGACAGGGAACGGTTGGTGCGGCGTGTGAATGCGTGGAAGGACTCGCTTGAGAACGGAGGTCTGAAACTCAACGTGTCGAAGACCGTATACTTGGCCAGCAACACGACAGACCCCATGTCTGTGCGCATGGGCGGAGACATGGTCGAGCGCACGGACCAGTTTAAATACTTGGGGTCTGTGCTTCACGCGTCCGGCGACATTGATTGCGACGTCAAGGCACGTATTTCTGCAGCTTGGGCGAAATGGCGTGAGGTGACAGGTGTCATTTGTGACCCCAAAATGCCGGTTAAGCTTAAGGGGCAGGTCTATAAAACCATCATTAGACCTGTTCTCATGTATGGCAGTGAGGCGTGGCTTGTGCTTGAGCGACACAAGCGGGAGCTGCGTGTCACAGAGATGAATATGCTGCGGTGGATGTGTGGAGTTACGCGGATAGACCGCATCAGGAACTCCCGCATCCGGGGCAGCCTTCGTGTCCGTGACATTGCAGACAAACTGCAGGAGGGTCGCCTACGCTGGTACGGCCACGTCTTACGCAAACCGGCATGTTACGTGGGTAACAAATGTCTTACCATGGCGCCTCCGCCGGGCCGGAACAAGCGAGGTAGACCAAAGAAGTGCTGGCTTGACGTTGTAAGAGATGACATGCGTGCCAACAAGCTCTTACCACAGGACGCTAAAGATCGTGCGAAATGGAGGAGAATGTGCAGGAAAGCGGACCCCGGGCTCCAACGCGAAAGCCGCGGATGCAACCGGGATAAACGCTGAGATGATGATGATGATGATGGTCAGTCCAAGAAAAGTGAAGCTAAATTGCATGTTCCAAAGCGTAGATCTCTATAGAGAAGAACGTGCAAGAAACTCCATGGACACTCCTTTAAAATCAAAATGAATTTCACAGAATGAATTTCTTGGTGAAACTGTCACTTCTAGCCAGTCTAAGTGACATTTTTCAGAAATATATTAAAAAATTATTTTTGATTCATGATATCATCCAAAAACCTCTATTCTATAAGATATTTTTTAAATAATGTTCTTCTGCCTATAGAGGTGCACTGCTGGACAAAGGCCTCCCCCAAGGTTTTCATTACATTGGTGGGATTTGCCATAATCCCCACGCTTGGCAGGCGGGTTGGGGATCGCAGTAGTTTGATATTCCACAGGAAAAGCGCTGCTGCCCGCTTCTCTGGTTAGAGACACCCGGGGGAGGATATGGGATGGTACTATTCTAAGTCCGGTACCACACGGGGCTTTAATTGCTCAGATATTTTTTAAATATGTCTGAGTAATTCCAAATATGTAATAGCTAGCTAGCTGTTGCCTGCGCCTCCGTCCGCGTGGACTTCAGTTAACAGCGCGCGGTGGTTCCCGTT